>NSJW01000022.1:875336-1213862 GCA_019955255.1 Castanospermum australe
CTGTTTTAGTCCCTCTTCAGAAACCTCCCTCTGTGTGCTCTTCCCCTCTCTTTTGTAACCAAAAGATTCCCCTCTATTGCTGCCTCTCTTCCCAATTTTGTGATATTCTACTGCGCCTTCCTTTACGTGCATGTGATTGGGTCCAAAAATATGAAGTCTGTGTGTGTAAGTGGACAGGTGATGCTATGGGTGAGAAAAGTGAGTGTGTGCAGAGGTGAAGGTGAGTCCACTGTCTTGTGCGTGAGTGCAGTGTCCTCTGATGATGGGTGGATGAATTATGTGTGTGCTATATGATGAAAGTGGTTCTGTTTGTTTCTATTTTGGGTCTATGCCGTGGAGCCAGAGTGAAGCATGAAGGGTGAATGAATGAGTTCTTGGGCTTTTTGGTTTTTTCTTGTTTTTTTTAATTTTATCTGTTTTTGTTTTTGTTTTTGTTTTTGTTTTTTACTTTTTTTTTATCATTTTCTTTACTTTTTCAATTTTTTAATGTCTTTCTCGATTTCAAATTTTTAGCTTTCTTTTCCTTTTTCTAATTTTTAATCTTTTTAAAAATTAATTTTTGACATTTTTCCTTTTCATGGTTTTTTTTTCTTCATAAAAATTTGATTATTAAGGAAATTAACTTAAAATAGCTTGAAATTTGAGCTTTGGAATTGGCTTATTTTTATTTCATAAATTTTTAATATTTTTGAAAATGTTTATATTAGTGGAGTCAAAATAGGTGTGTGTGTGTATGTGTGTGTGTGTATATATATATATATATATATATATATATATATATATATATATATATATATATATATAGATAATAAACTACCTTATATGGGACAATATCTAGGTGAGAGTACTTAATTATTGTGAGTGGTGAGAGGAATCATTAGCAGCCTTTAGATTAAAATTAGCAGTGAAAATTAAAACTTTCATTAGAAATTCACTTCCCCACCCGTAACATATCAATCCATAAATTTCTTTTCCTTTGTTGCCTATACGTAACTGTGGAATTTGGAGTTGTTTTCTCCTCTCTACCTCTATTATAAGGGTCACCTCATGCTCCTGACTATTTAGTTTTTACTTTTATCTCTTTGTCTAATTCTTGTCATCATTCATGCCATATCTCATTGAGAGAGAAAGAGAGAGTGATAAAGATACAATTACATGTTGTCCGTCGTGTAATTTGTACGGACAATGCACCGATACAATTACGACATAACCCAATGATATTTTTACACGTGGTTTTACGTGACTTTCAAGAACAAATTATGAAGTTAGCTTTCTTAATTTTCAAAAATTGTAATCTAACTCCATTACTCTTTTTAAAAATTACATACTTTTGTTTGTTATCTCTATCAATTTATTAATCAAATCTGTCACTGTTATGTGATGTCAGGCTCTGTTTCTCCTCGAGCCACATATTGACTTCTTGACAATGCTTGTCCATGTTTTGTTGGAAACAAAAAATTTAAATGATATGCTTAGTTCACATGGAGCTATTTCCAAAATCAAGTAGAGAGCTTCTAAAGCTCATAAACATTTTAAGCTTTTTGAAAACTTTTTTATAATGTAATAATAAGGCAAGGTACTATGTCTTGAAGTATTCAATTAAGAATTGTTTTAACATTAGAGATAGTAGAGTGTAGTATATGTTTTTTCTCCAAATCCAATGTTTTTGGCTAGTGTATGTGTGGACAAAAATTATCTCGCTCAACTTTACTCTTTCCAAACAAAGGACAAGTTTAGTCAAAAGACTCGAGGGGTTTTTGAATTTCTTTCTTTTTTGCCTTAAAATTCTCACTTTTTATCAAGGTTCTGAAAATCGGACCGGTCATTGAACCAGTCAAAGTACTGATTCAAGGTCAATGGTTGAACCGTGATTGAACCGCGGTCGAACTGTGATTGAACCGTGGTCGAACCGGAATATAATTATATATATATATTTATATATAATAAAATAAAAAAATTATAAAAATATAATATAAATCAATAATAAAATTATTTAAACATAAAAAATAATGTTATAACAAAACAATATTACATTCATATAAGAAACACAACAAAAAATGTCATAAATAAAAAAATATTAAATTCATACAAACAACACAAGTTTCAACAATGTTTCATCAAAAGTAGTCAAAAATTCACAAATTATACAGGATCATCATAATCAGCATTAATTCATTGAATATCTTCATCAAAAAAATCATCTTCTTGTTCACCGGAGTTGTCGCTGCTGGCTGGGCTACACCGGAGTTGCGGTGCGGAGACGAGCTGACGGTGCTGGCTGGCTGCGATATGGACGCGAGAATGGAGGCTGCGGTGCGAGGAAGCTGCTGCGGCTGGGGTTTCGATCGCGGAGGGAGGAACGGGTTTCGATCGCGAAGAGACGGAAGCTGTTGAGGCTGGGGTTCGATCGCGGAGGGAGAACGGGTTTCATCGCGAAGAGACGGAACTGCTACGGCTGGGTTGCGGAGGACGGAAGCTGCTGCGGCTGGGTTGCGGAGAGAGGAAGCTAGGTTCGAACTTTCGATCGCTGACGGAAGCTGCTGCGGGCTAGGTTGCGGAGAGACGGAAGTTGGGTTTCGACTTTCGATCGCGACGAAAGCTGCTGCGAGGTTTCGTCATCCGCTCCGACGACGTCTCGCATGGATTTTTTTTTTTTTTTAAAATATACAAAACGGCGTCGTTTCAATGAAGCCTTTAGAAAAAAAAAAGTTCGAACGGTAACCGTACGGACCGGTACCGGTTTGACCGGTTCATCCGGTTTGACACCGGTTCACCCGGTTTGACACCGGTTCACCGGTTTTTGACCCTCCTAATTCTGGGACATAGCCCAAATTGGGAAGGGAACCGGTTCCTGGTCTGACCGGTCGAACCTGCCGGTCCGGTTTTCAGAACATTGCTTTTTATACACTAAAATTGTAAAGTTACTGTGGGTACATAGTGTTGTTGTGGAAATCTAAAAGTCTATACTAATGAGACAATGAACAATCAAGCAATATGGTTTTAACTTAAGATTTATGGTTAATATCATATTTTCAAAAACAATAACAATCATATATGTGGTTTAACTTGTTACATTAATTTTTTTAATCATATTGCAGCTATTGCTTATCTTTTTATTTAATTAAGTATCAATGTCATATGAATTTTTTTTCATTTCTTTTTAAGTAGATTTAAACTTTTTAGCAATAATTATAAGATATGTTATCTTCTTAGTTCTAAAAATGAAATAATAAGAGTCATTACAGCTAATTTTAATCATTTCATCTTCATAATCTTAAATCACAATTAACAAGATATGATAACAAAGATATTGCGAAAAAAAAAGTGCAAAAAATAAATAAAGCAAAAATTAGATAATAGAGATTAAGAATATAACACAATGACCGACTTACAAAAACGCAAATTTTTAAACTGGTCTTCTCAATTAGTCCAAAGTTCCAAACAATTAAATCCATTAGCCAAACATGTTAACATTTTTTCCTTTAGAAAAATAAGAGACTAAACAAGGTTCCGTCTTCAATGCACCTTAATAGATTGGGTGCATAGATGCACCATGGTTTCTCATTCATTGATTATCTATAAAAATAAATGAATGGTTGGATTTTATTCCTGTAACTTGCTTGATAGGTGAAATTGAAAAAAGGTTGTTTACAAAAGTGGTCCTTCGAAGTAGTAAAAATTAGCAACCAATTATTGCAAAATAGGTCTATAACTTTTATATATTTACAAAGTTGGTCCATCTTTTTAATATTTGTGTTAAGTAACTAGCTAGCAGCTACTCAATCTAAAAGTTCAGGTAATATAATCCATAAATAAAAACTAGTAAATTTCTTGAAATTCAAATAATACAACTTCTGAGCATTATATCAGAAACAAATTAAATATTAAATAATTTTTATTGATGTCCTTAAAAACAAATATAAAAAACATATCCTCATTTAATCATTATTTCATATTTAATAGGTGATTAAGAAGTAATTTTGAGAAGTATGAAATACTTAATCTTTGACTATGAGTAACAAGTGCTAGTGATTTTTTTTTTAAAATGACATGTTATAGTTAGTTGTATATGATATTTAATCCATAAATATGATTATAAGAAGTAACAGAAGAAAGTGTCTCATATTTAACTTTTAACTATACCATTAATAAGTTTGTATATTTTTTTAATTAACTTGTTCTAGCTAAAAGCATATGATTAAGAAGATCTAGTGTTATAGTTGTCAGTGAGTAAAAGAAGGGCATATTGTAAATATTAAAGTTTTAAAATTCAGTTCAACCAAAAAGTCGAAAAGAAGAGCAATTCATAATTCAACCAGTTATACATATTAGATCGTGTTATTAGATTTAACTACGCAAGTGCACGTATCGTAACAAGTAATAAAGTGAATAAATAGATATCATTCAAATGAAGAATTATATCTATTAATACTAAGTACTAAAATTATCTTAACTTAATTTTATCCAAAACAAACTAATTAACTAAATGAATAAAAGGAAAGTAACTGCAAGAAAAATAACAAGAACACAAATAAAATCTAAAAAATCAATGTAAATAAGTCTAGGATTCCAATTTTGCTTACACTTTATCTGAAATCCCTCAATTGTTTCTTAATTTACCCAATGATCATGAGTTATTAACCTATAAATCAATTCTTTCATATGCATCTCCCGATGGTTTGCAAGTATATTCCTATATTTCTTACAAGCAAATCAATTCTCGTTCGATGCCCAAATGCCTTGAACATATGTTATTTCACCTATGACTTAAACCCAAATCCTTTCCCAAGTTCAATTCGGATTTACCTAATCAATATAAATGATAATCAAACAATTAGAAGTGTTAGATCAATTTGAAATAAACAATTCAATTAGCATTGAAGTAAGAGAGAAAGAATTCAAAAGATCTAACTACATGAAAATTCAATTACAATCCTAGAAGAAGGAAATTAGTTTAAGGCATCAGGGGGAGTCCAAAACATCGGGAAGATCACTTTCAATGGACTTACCAAGGAACCATGGTAGTGCGCCCAATACTATGTTTCAACCTATAACCTTAAGGCATTAGGTTCATGGGTCTTTCCACTATATATGGTCCTCATCTTGTCCATTCTTTTTCAATGTGGCTCAAGTGTGAGTCCTTAATACTCCCCCTCGCATGGAAGCCTTTCTAGAGTATTCAACAGCCAACAACATTTTTCCCGAGCACACTAAGCGCATTTTTTTTTCAAGAGCCACATATCTACCAACGTGTAGCCACTGTTCACCATACCGAGCTACATATCCACACGTGTTATCACTGGTCATCGGGCCGAGTTAACTGCTTGAACTGACATTCATCAACCACCGTTTCTCCAATGTTCGTCCAGTTGGATTTGAACCATCGGCTCGGATACCACTTGCTAGGCCATTAAGGGAATCCAAAACGCCAGGGAGATATCTCTCAATGGACTTACTGAGGAATCACACCAGTGGGTTGGACATCATGTCTCAACCCAAAACCTTAAAGCATTAAGTTTATGGGTTCTTCCACTATATATGGTCCTTACTTTATCCATTCTTTTCCAATGTGAGACTTCTTCACTCAAACTCACATTCTACTCACACTTGAATTCCCAACAAGGAGTACCACCATCAAGAACAAAACAAAACAAAAAGAAAGAGTATAAAAAAATGGAAAAAAATATTCAATCTTCAAGTCTTCGATTTTTAACAATCTCCTTTTTTTTGGATGCATGATAGCTTCACTCGTAGGGTCCTCTTTATATTTTATGATCTCTTTATAAGGAAGTCCCTTTATAGTAGTATCTCTCTTCCATTAGGGTTAGGTATCTTTAGGCATTAGACCTCTAAAAGCCCAGGCTCAATTAGTATTTAAAAGTGTTTAAAATTCATTTCTAACTAATTACAAAGGCCATGTGACTTTCCCTTGGATGTGTAGCTCTCTGCAAGTGGAATTAGACTTTGACTTCAACAAAAGTTGTAGCTCTTTCTCTTATCTGACCAATGGCTTTGGAATCACATGATTTGTAACTCTGTAGCTTAAATTATCGTCAATTTCCTACACAAAGGTCAAACAACATGAAATTCTTCAATAAAAACTTGAATCCAAACCATCGCAGGAGTCCTAGCCTCAATATAATTGCTCTAAATCATCACCTAAACACATAAAAACATCAAGAATCCCCTTAAAATGCACTAGAAAGCGAGATTAACTAAATATAGCATAGAAAGACACATAATTTCTCTAAGAAAACTCTAACTAGAGATAAAACAAACACTAATTGTGAACATTAATGCAACCTATCATATCAATGGTTGAATCAAATGACATTATAAATATATCTTCTTGCCCAAGGAAAACCTAAACCACCCCTAACCCAGAATTGCATAAGCAATTGTTTTCACAATCTTTGTAATTCCAATTTGTATTGAAGAGGAAGAAAATAGGCGATGGAGAGCGAGACGAGAGTGGAGTCACAGGAGAAAAAGGAGTTACTCCAAAGGAGCAAGAAAAAGGTGCATAAATGTGTAGGAGACTTCTCTAGTGATTCTTCAAATCCACCTAGGGTGGAAATTTGGATGTTCGATAGGCAATAGAGTTTTGGTTCAAAGAGAAAATCTTATGCGACTGCTGTTGTTCCAGCTATTGAAGAGAAAGACTTGGCTGATAAGAGTATGTTCTTTGATGAGGACTTAGAATGGTCTGATGAAAATAGTTCAGAGGAAAAGGCATCGGATGATGGGGCAAAGGATTTTGATGAGTCAAAAGAACATAAAAAGATGGCTTGTTTCTCCATCGACGTTAATGAAAAGGTTGCCCTCACGTCACTACTATGGCTACTGAAAAGAAGACGATTTGGAAACCTTGGATGAATACATTAATTAGCAAACTATTGTGTAAGAAGATTGGGTTTATAGTTCTAAATAAGAAGATTGACATGTCTTGGGACAAGAGTGGTCATATTTAATTGGTTGATGTTGGCATCGACTTTTTTTTTGCCAAGTTTAATTTTGTAGATCATTACGACTATGCTCTTTCTGGGGACCTCAGTTAATCTTTGATCATTACCTCTCTATTTGTAAATGGGAAGCCAAGTTTAAGCCCTATGCTACTAGAATAAATAAATTGCAGCATGGGTCAAGTTGCCGAGGCTAGCCATGGAGTACTACAATAGAAAGGTTCCTCGTACAATTGGCAATTTGATTAGAACAACCCTCAAAGTTGATCTTAGTAGTGCCTAACAAACTAGGGGAAAGTTTGCACAAATTTGCATAAAGTTAGACTTGGATAAACCTTTGTTTTCTCAGTATTTCCTGGTTAGTAATTTGATGAATATGGAGTATGAGGGCATTCATATGGTCTATTTCGGTTACGGCACTTAGAGCATACCAAGGAGAATTGTCGTAATAAAAAAGAACAGGAAGTTTAGCATAGGAAGACTGCTTTCAATGACTAGGGTGGGGAGATAAAGGGGTCATTGGAGACAACAGAGTTAGTGTATGGCTCTTGGATGAGAGTACAACAGTAAAGGCGCAATTGTAGGAATTCAAATTCACAATCAAATCTTGATTTGGTGCTAACTGATAAGGGATCTGGTGTAAATCCTACACCGAAATGGAGAGGAGTATTTAGGAAGGTGGAGATGAAGGGAAAGTGGAGGGATTTTCAGAGGGAAACAATAATGTGAATGGAGAGTTTCTTGTTTTGGGTAACCAAAAGAGTTTTATTCTAAGAGGTCTATTTAGGAGAGAATGTCAGAAGACCAGCCTTACTTGGGAAGAATAAATTGAGGAGAACAAGAAGTTAGTGATCATTGAACAACTCAAAACCAGTCATACTCTTACTTTGGTTAGATATAAGACTACCTCATATGAGGACCCCAACATCGCGATAGCTCATGCAACTCATGTAGATGGCCATGCAACTAAAGATAACATGATGACTTTTATTTCTCAAGAGTCTGTTAACACTAACTCAATATCTATTGGGAAGGCCATAAAACAACCTAAACCTCCTCACATTGATATCACAAACCAATAGGCTAGTCTCCAAGTCATGTAAGAGAATCATGGTGTTAGTTGAGATATTGCTGTAGAAGAATAGCATGTGAATCCCTTAGGGGATGTCATGCAATTGTCCTAGCTTCCCTTTATTAGATCTCTTAGTCTGTTTTAATTATAGCTTTTTCTTGGAATGTTCATGGGGCCTGAGTAGTAATTATGGCAGAGCTTTTTGAAATTTGGTGGAGTCCTATAAATTGGATATTGTTATCTTTCAAGAGCCTAGGTGTAGCTGGGATATTGCTGTGAGAACCATTAGAAGACTTGTTTTTAGATTTTATGTGATCAGTGAAGCTAGAGGCTTTTCGATTCAGATTTGGATCATGTGGAATGATGTCAACATCTCTATGAACACTTTAAAGGTTCAACGACAATTCATTTATGTTAAGGTGATGGATTATAACAAGAACTCTTGGCTTCTTATTGCTATTTACGCTAATCCACAGGAAGAAGAGAGAATGGAAGGTCTTAATTAGATAGATAACCTATCCAATAACATCAGGAAAGAGTGGTTGGTAGTGGGGGATTTCAAAGAGTTACATTGATTGCGGAAAAAAAAAAAGAAAAAAAAGAGGAACTTTGATTGACACTAGGAAATGCTTACAATTTCTTAACTAGATTAACCGATATAATCTTATTGATCAAGGCTATGTTAGATCTCAGTTTACATGGAGAAGGCCTAAGATACAAGGGCTAAACGCTGAACAGGGCTTTATGTAATGCTAGCTAGAGGTTGAAATTTCATGAAGCTTCAATAAAAGTTCTTCCTCAAGTACACTCTGATCACCAACCCATGTGCATCTATACATATCCTCAAGATAGTGGGTTTTCGGTATTAATATCATTGGGCCTCATAAATGACCAGCCTATTAATAAGTATAAGATAAGACTATTAAGAGATAGGTCTAGTATTCGAATCAAACTTAAATGATAAATTTTATCTCTATCGTTAAGGAGTCTAAATCCTACTTAGTTAGGGTTATCACCTTAAATCCATGCGTATATAAAGGAGGCATACTCCTCAAGTATAATCATTCAATTCTAATACTTAAGCCTACTAAGCTCATTTCTAACTTGAGCATCGGAGTATTTATGCAGGTACATTCCACCTTCCTCGATATTCAAGCATCTCAGATCCGGAGCTTCCAACATCTCGGTTCAATCTCAAATACGAGCATACACCTCGGATTTAGTCCAAAATATTGGTGTCATTTGTGGGAAAAGATAAATTTCTATTCCCAACCACACGTAATGGCCAACACTAGAAGGTAAGTGCAGAATGCAGAAAGAAATCAGGATGGAGCAGAAGCCTATGCCAGGAGGGGTTTCCCAGCCAGTAACTGCAACTGACCCTCAACCAACATCTCTCCAAAATCCAAGAGATGATCACATTCGGAACCAAGAGGCACCACCAAATCCTGATCTCGTTGTTGTTGTCCTCACCAGGATAGCGAACCAAAACCGTCGAATGGACGAGATCCATTGTATGCTGCAAGATCGCACATAGCAGAATCTGCCCCGCCATCTAGGCCGGACAACCTGGATAAGGAGAACAAGTTGGAATTTTTTCGAGATATTCAATGTTATGAAGAGGGATGGAACTACCACCATCCTTTTTTCGATTTCATAATGGGGGTAGAATTCCACGACAATTTTAATGTTCCTAAGAATGTGGAATCATATGATGGAACCACAAATCCATAAAAGCACATGTAAACATATCAATCTTCCATGTTGGCAACCAAGGTAGGGGCCATAGATGCTATTCTGTGTTGGGCGTTCTCAACAATCCTTAAAAAAGTAGCTTCGAAATGGTTTTGCTCTCTAGAATCTCAATCCATCAATAAGTTCTCAAAGCTGGCCAACAAATTTTTCAGTCATTTCACCATAAGTAAAAGTTAGCCAAAATCCTCTACGGCACTACTCAATCTCAAGCAAGGCCAAGATGAATCTCTCTGAGAATATATCGGAAGATTTAAAAAAGAAGCAATGCAAGTCGGAGAGCTCAACAAGGGCATGGCTATGGATTCCTACTAGGCTTGAAGTCGGGGCCATTCACTTCCTCATTAACAAAAAAAGAGCCCCAAAATTTTGAGGAACAACCATTTTGATCCAGAAAGTATATCAAGATGGAGGAAACCTAAAGGCCAAAAAGGACTTTACAGGCCCTGGAGAAAGTCCAAAAAGAAAAAAGAGTCTGCAAAGTCATCTCTGGATCCCCTGAAAATACAGGTATCCCGAGGTGGCTATGATGAGTACACTCCTCTGAACAGGCCAAGAGAGAAGATCCTTCAGGAAGTTAATCATACAAAGTTCAGTAAACTTCCAAAACTAATGCCAATAATCTACAAGAAGGTCGTATATAAGTTTAAGTGGTGTAACTACCATAATGATCACAGGCACACACAGAAGAGTGTTTTGATCTCCTAGATGCCATTAAATCCCTAATTTGATAGGGAAAACTCCAGAAATAGATCCTAAAATCGTTCAGACAAGAAAGGTGCAACCACCCAAAGTCTAAAACTCAGAAAAAAAGCAGATCAGGATCTCCGAGCAAGGACTCGAAGACAATCGGTCATAAGTCTAAGACGATAACAATGAAATTTCTCGAACCATAGCTACTATCTCTAGAAGATTTGCAAGAGTGGTGAATCTAAGTCATCTTGGAAGAAATACCTTCGAGTCATATTAAACATCGCCCACCATCCAATTGCAAAAAAGAGTTCCAGCAAAACTCTGACAATTTCCTTCTCGGCTGAAGCTGTCGAGGGAATTATACCTGCGCACGACGACCCCCTAGTCATCTCGATCACTATAGTCAATTAACGAGTAAAATGTGTTTTGGTTGACCAAGAGAGTTCCACAAACATCATTTATCATAATACATTTAAATAGCTCAACATACCTAAAAATGACCTTCAACCTTTCTTTGGAAACCTAGTTAGTTTTGATGAAAGTCAAGTCAAGGTCAAAGGATATATTGAGTTATACCTCACATTGGGAACTAAGCTGAATTGTAAAACAGTAAAAATAAAGTTCCTAGTCATCAATTTGCCCTCTGCCTACAATGGTATTCTTGAGAAACCTTCCCTTAACCAATTTGGGGCAATCGTTTTCACTCCCCATTTAACGATGAAGTTCATCACGAGAGAGAATCAAATAGCAGTAGTCAAAGAAGATCAAACACTCGCAAGGCAATGTTACTTGAACAGCCTCAAAATCAATGAATGAAGCTCCTAACCTACTTAGCGAAAACTTTGACGTCAATTTCGAGACATTGATAATCTCTGATGTTCAAATTTGTGATAATAGTAACTCGAATGTAGATTCTGAGATAGTGGTAACCTTGGATGTTAAATCCGTGATAGTAATTTTTAAGTCTATTTTTGATGTAATAAATGCATTTCGCATAACACTGTACTCTTTCCCTCCAACTGAGATGCTGTTGAGGCAATTACAAGAATAAAGTTCCTTATTTGGCCAAGTAATTAGTTGTATTATTGAAGTCATCTCAGCTAATATAATTATTTAAAGCCATCACGATTATTATGCCTGTTCGACGATTTTCTTAACAAATTCATGAGGTACCTCGCATCGCTCTTAAAATGTTAGACAAGTTAACAAGTCATTTCATGTTGCTCTTAAATGTTATATCAGGCCTCTTCGTGTAGCCCAAAAATGATAGTCCTCGAAGTAACATTATCTCGAGAAAAATTCTAGAGCTATAACATAAAAATATGAACTTCCGACATAAAGACTTAGTCTTTGAGTTAAAATGGGGCATTGGACCCTAACATAAGAATAAATCGACAAAAGGAAAAAATACACAACATGTCAAAATAAAAAGAAAATGCACAAAAGCATTAAATGTTAAGGCCCAACAGACTGCAGTCGCAAGATGCTAAAAATAAATTACAAGTTTTTTCCCAGGGCGCTATAAGTAAAGTAAAAGTTTAAGAGTCTTTGGGCAGGTCTTTATTGATCTCCACCAAGGCACCATCTCAGACTTTTTTCCTAGAGTCTATCTTGGAAATGTTAATGCCAGGGTGAAGGAACTAAATCTGAGAAAGAGCATTATTCAAGTAAGGGTCACCAAATGATCTAACAGGTCAGTTAATTCATTTTTCCCAGACTCTAAGGCCGCCTTCTCGGTGACCAACTTAGTCTTCTCGACTTCCAGCTCCTCCACCCTCTTACTCGAAGAAGCCAAGTCATTGCACTCTGTTTCAATAACAGATCTCGGCTCTGCCAAGTCGGCATTTGCCTTCTCCAGCTCGGCTTTAATCCCTTCTAATGCATAGTTTTCCCGAGATGACTCCAACTTAGTGGCATCGCATTTCTTCATGACCTTGAGGGAAGCAGCCTTCAGGTTCTCTGTGTTTTTGACCAACTCGGCATTTGCAGCCCTCATAGACTCAAGTTTCCCATGCGCCGCCGACAAGAAGCATACCATACTAGCTGTCCGAAGAGGATACAACTATGACAAGTGGAATAGGGATGACCGAGTACTGGTGCGATACTTCTCGATGTTCTCGATACCCAAGAATCAACAAAGTTCTCAATATCCAATTTTTTAGTTCAGAGTTCACTCAGACCTCCGAGATCACTATGGTCAGCAGCAGTGTCTGCACCACTACTGTTAAAAGTGGCACCAGGAGCAACTCGGTTAAGTTTCTAAGAAGGTTCTCTGCTTGCACCTCTCCTTTATCGAGTAAATGATAGCTCAGCATGTTAGCCTTGGCCTCCATCATCAAGACCACTATCGAGATTCACCATGTCAGCATTGGTGTCACTTGTTTGCAGCTGAACATCTTCTGAAGTCAGCTGAGTACCCTTTTCAGAGTGAGGAGTCTCTATTCCCTCATTTGGTTAGTGAAGCAGCAATTTATTTCAGCCGCCTCCTCTCTCGTTCTCATCTCGGCCACTCTTGTCTCAGCCAATTGCCTTTTTAACTCAGCCATCTTTTTCTTATTGGCCATTATGTCCTCTTAATAAAACAAAGAAAGGGAGAAATATGTAAGGAAAAGTCATAACAAATATAGCATTGAGAAGACCCTAGAACATACCAAAAATTTTTCGGTGACCTTCGTCATCCGAGTTAATAATGTCGGAGCTCTTGAGCAACTAGGTACCTATCTTTTCCATCTCGAACATCTCAGTCTATTTCATCTCATCCATATAGTGGACTCCTCTATTCCAATATAAGTGAAATAATGGTTCTCTACTAGCAATCTGGAAGAACGGAATGGTGCCCGAAGCCTCGGTAAGTCGAAAGAATCCATCTTTGAAGTCCTTACAGGACAGTTCAAAGATCTCAAACACTTTCTTCCCATCCAAGCACGAAGAGAGACCCAACCCAACTTCTGCCTACTCGTAAGTCTTAAGACTACAAAGAAATAAATGAACTCCTTTATTGACTTTGGTATCCCAAAGAAAGTGCAGGTGATCTTGAATGTGCTCATAAAAGCCTAAGAGTTGGGGTGAAGTTGTGAAGGGGCAACGTTCATCTTCAATAGCACCTCGATCTAAAACGAGGTGAAAGGCAACCGAACTCCTACCTTAATGAACAAGGTCATGTACATATACATAAAGTGTTTCCCCTTTGTTCTTTGGAACCAAACCCTGTCACTCCCATGACACAGGTTGAGAAAGTACAACTTCTTGCTCCTCTTCATGGGCAATAACTCTAGATAAGCTCTGAGGTTCGTAGTCGACTCCTCGAATAGGAACAATGAGTGAGTGCGCAGAACTTCCTTGTCCATCCACCTATAAAGGCCGGCCCTACTAGACATCAGTCCAATAGCTGCCCGACGAGTTATGTCGGTGTGAAGCTGAGATGTACCTACAGAGGCCAAAGGAGCATTAATTTCATTGTCCGAACTACTCAAGTCGGACATTATCCAACTAGTTCTGCGATATCCCTCTTAACTTTGTCCCTTAGTTCTCGCTATTTCACCAGCTTCTTATCCAACTCGACCAACTCAGCTCGAAGCTTAGTGGGTGATGGTGGCCTCTACCCTCCCCTAAAACTGCTAACAGAGGCACCTATTCACCAGAAAGGCAAATGGATGGGCATTAAAGCCTCTTATTCCTCACCTTGTGAAGAATCTCCCTCACCACAACGATTATAATGAAAAATGGAATGGATATAGAAAGAAAGAAAAAATGCAAACTGGTGCAAATCACAAACTAGTAGGTAGCAAGAGTTTCGAAAGCGAAAAGGGAATAGTGAAGCTTCGACTCAAGTAATGATTTGGAAAACTAGTGAGGCAAATAGAGAAGAAGAAAGTGAATGAAAAACCCCTTTTATAAGCAAAAGAGAGGAAAAAACCGTTTCAATTCACTTGAAAAGGCCCGGAAGCAGAATAGTAAAGACCATCCTCGATGACCCCACAAAAACATCATTAGACCATATCCCAAAAAATGGATACGGTGCGTAATTGGGACAAAGGTTTCTCTTTTGTTTCACACGTGGCCACTATAGAACGTGCAGAGTAATCAACCGTTGATACAACATCTCGGAACAAACATCTCATGTGTTCCCATGTCATAGTTATCCTGACATATTTCACCATCTCAGAATATTACAATCATCTTGGTCATTATTACCTTGAATATCAAAAGCTTGATAAAGCCAACACTTTGGCCCAATACTATGGGAAACGCAAAATCTTGCCGAGATGACAAGATCCTGACTTGGGGGCAGTGTTCGGTACTAATATCATTGGGCCTCGTAAATGACCAGCCTATTAACAAGTATGAGATAAGACAATTAAAAGATAGGTCTAGCATTTGAATTAAACTTAAATGATAAGTTTTGTCTCTATAGTTAAGGAGTCCTAATCCTACTTAGTTTGGGTTATCACCCTAAATCCTTACCTATATAAAGGGGGCATACCCCTCAGGTATAATCACTCAATTATAATACTTAAGCTTAGTAAGCTCTCTTCCAACATGAGCAACAGAGTACTTTCGCAAGTACTCCCAACTTTTTAGGTACTCAAGCATCTCATATTCGGAGCTTCCAACATATCAGTTTAATCCCAAATACGAACATACACCTCAGATTTAGTCCAAAACAGTGGGTAATCTAATATGGCCTTCCAGTTTGAAGCAACATGGATGACCTATGAGAATTTTAATTCTTTTCTTAGAAACAATTGGAGAGGAGATGATAATTTACCTTCAGGCTTGAAGGATTTTACTTCCAAACTCAAAACCTAGAACCATGAGGAATTTGAGAATATTTTTGGTTGGAAGAAAACGTTGCTTGGCCAAATAAAGGGCTTTCAAAATTCATCTTTCTATAGGGCTAACCCATAACTGGATAAGCTAGAAACTTACCTTAGAAGATAGCTTGATGATAAACTTTTACAAGACGAAATTCTTTGGCTTCAAAAATCTATGAATGATTGGATTAAAGATGCATATCACAACCCACCCTACTATCATACTAAAATTATTAATCAAAGGAGAAGAAATAAAATTCTGGCACTAAGAAATAATGAAGAGGATTTGGTTGGAGGACCAGGACGTTATCAAGTCATTGATTTGGTAAACCCTAATTGAAATTGATAAAGGAAATTTTAGTTTTAGTCATGGCATATGTTCAATTTCATTCAATTGGGTGGATGAATTGATTTGTTTGTAATATAGGCATATACTTTCAAGTTATATGTAATCAAAATTTAGGTATGGTCTTATCGAGTCATTATTTAATCTAATTCTGATAGACATATAGGGAGCTGATTGCAAAGAATATTTTTATATGATATTGACATATGCTAATGAATAAATTAGATCCTAAGATTAACAATATAATTTTATTAGATAAGTTAAGAGAAAATTAAAAGATTTCAAATAAAATATTAAAAAAAATTGTAATCCTCTGCTCATTTTCATTGATTTCTTAGATTCTAATTGCTTTCTTGTTATTCTTTTGTTTTCGGTTTGTGTTCTTTCATTTAGTCATTTGGTTCATTTAAATAAGATTAAGTTGATATGATTTTAGTACTCATTAAAAATAGTCGTACTTCTTCGTGGGAACAACAATATGTATCTTTATTGTCTCTCACGGCTATTTTAGGGTGATAACATTATGCGTCAAACACAAGTACAAAATACACACACATACATGTACATATATAAATAGTCAAACTAAATAGACGGGGGGATCAGATTCGTGGTCTCCTTGATATTGGATTGGAAAAGCTTTTGAAATTCTGAATCCACATCAAGAGACACCTGTTGCACTATAGGTGACATAGCGCCCAAAACTGATGCATTGCCAGCCAACTCTTCAAACAAAGGCCTGTAAAGAATATAAAAATATGTTATTTGTATTTATATTTTGTCACACTTTCAAAACTTTCTTCCAATTACATGCTATTCAATCCTACTTGTATTCTTAATTAATGGATATATATGTATAGTTTTGTAAGGTTGTGACGTGGTATACGTACTTGTTTAGGTTACCCCACCACAAAGGTAAAATATTTTCATTCTCCCCCGATTCTAAAATTATACAGCATGTATAGCACCCCCAATAAAAGTTTTTCTAGTTCCACGCCTGATTAGATAATAGCATAAATAACATTATCTTGTTTAAAATGGCAACAACTTACTTTGTAGTTGTTAGGATAGAGTAACACTCCATTCCTTCTCCACTTGCAATTTCAGCAACCACGAAGAATTGCGGCACGACAAGCAAATCACCAGCCTTAACTTGAGCATCCAATGCACGTTTTCCATTCATACCCACGATTTCAATCTTACCACCTCCTCTAGCAATGTAAATTAACTGAACCGTAGGGTTGGCTAGGTATGACGGTGCCTTAATTGCATTAGGTTCAAGTTTCACTCTGATCACACTAAGCCCAACTTCTCCAACAAAAGGAAATTTTGTCTCTGTTAAGGTTGTGACTAACCCACCATTTTTGACACTACTATCCGGGTGTGCGTCATCTATATTATAGACCAATTCTTTGGTGTGTGGTCCACTTGGGGGTTGGGCAAGTGTTGGCCTTTTTCTAGCTTAATGATCAAAACCCCAGTTTGGCTTTTTGTAAGCTTGTTTACCTCGTCATTATTCAAATTGTAGACTTTGCTTATGAGCTCAGTAGAGAAACCTCCCAAAAGACCTTGAGATCCAGTTAGAAGGAAATAGCTAAATTGGCCAGGAATGTGAGTCTTTGAAGTTTCACCAAGAAACGTAATGATAAGTTCTGAGTCTCCATTGTTGAACCACCAAGAAATTGTTCCAAGAGGTACTGGTATGATGTCTCCTTGCTTAAGCTTCAAAACCACCTCTTTTCCCGTGTTGCGAAGTACCATCCCAACAATACCGTCAGTTCCTGCATATGCCATGCAATTGAGGAAATCTGAGTCAATTATTAGGAAAGGTCTAAAGATGTTGGAAGTTGCTATGGTACCTTGGTTTTTTTTTTTAGGCATTACCGCATTAGTGTTTTTGATGAGTTGTTAAACATGTATTGGATGTTAATTCTCACAATAAAAGTTTGAGGTCTACCAAGTATTACCACCGACCAATAAATGTTTGACAAGTAATAATGTATCAATATCAAGAAAAAAAATACTTGGCTACAAGAGTGATCCAAAAAAATCTAATACTACAAAAGGTATAAACTAATTCAACTAGTATTTCGATCATGTGTTGGTGTGTCAAATGTTGGCCACTTAGCTAAACGTGTAGAGTTCAAGTGGCTAAGGCAAGTAAAAATTTAAGTACACATCTTAACTTTAAGCCGTCGTGTTGACTTCTAATATATATATATATATATAAGAGAAGCATATCTAGTGAGAAGAATATTTATTGTGAGAAGTGAGAGAAGGAATCTTGACCATTAATTTTATATGAATGGTCAAAATTAAAATAAAAAGTCATATGACTTTTTTAAATGGCCATGTGACCTATAAATAAAGATCTAATCCTAATCATTTATATATGATTTAATGATTAAAATTTACTTTTCTTGTCTCTCATGATAAAAAATACTCTCACTTGACACATGCATACATATATATGTGTGTGTGTGTGGCTAAACTTTATTTACAATGTTAGAGTTCAAATCTTGAAATCATCTCTCATAATAAAAAATACTCTCACTTGACACATGCATACATATATGTGTGTGTGTGTGTGTGTGGCTAAACTTTATTTACAATATTAGAGTTCAAATCTTGAAATCAACACTTTGAGAAGGGCTTTACCTAACCTACACTCTCGACCCAAAAGGTTAGTCTCACAATTATTACTGGTCAAAGACTCTGTCTGTCTCTGTGTGTGTGTGTGTGTGTGTGTGTGTGTGTGTGTAGCACTAGTCAGCCATACACACAGAATCGTAGGGATATTATAAGAAAATATAATATCTTTACACAGCTTAAAAATAAGCATAGAAAGGATACAACTATCTCAGAAGAGTTAGTAAATCCTGAACAGCAACTTGCCCTAGCTAGAAATAGAAAGGCAGAATTAATACCTGCAGAGGTATTATACAGTCACAACCTATTTGAATCCAAACAAAAAATTTATCAGCACTATAGTGAACAATCAATATTATGTGTTGGTAATAACCAAACTGATTTAGGATTCATAGAGGAAGAGTCGTACAGACGACTAAAGCAAAGTGGGTATAAAAATATCCACATAGGAGCGGTTCTCATAGGCCTTATCGGACTACAAAGAGAATACGCAGGGGTCAAAGTCATGATATCCCTAGTGGATACCAGATGGAACGACCTACAGAAAGCCGTCATAGGCCAAATGGAGGTAGATCTTGGTAAAAACTTTGAAATAGTATACTTCTTACCAGGAAACTTCCAATTACTAGTCCCTGATTTTGCCAAATACCTAAGATTAATAATCAAAACAAAAGGGTATGAATCAATGACTAGGGGAAAGGCTAATCTTACGATTATAAGGGCCCTAACAGCCAGGATAAGTAACTATAGCCAAACCAACTATAGATTACATCCAGACAGAATAGGGAACTTTCTAGGTTCTCAGGGTATAAAAGCTATCTTAGGAAAAGCTTATGACCCAACAGCCATTAATGGAGAAGTTTGGAACATAACTCTGCCAACACAGGATAGTTTAACCAAACCAACCAATAGTAAATCTTGGACAAATCAGAATGGAAGCTTGTCCACCAGATTTGAAGGATATGAACAACGTATCCTTGATGAAGATTCAGAATCTGAAGCGGAAGATAATTCTGCCACAATTCTCATGGCTATCACTGAAGATGACAGCTATCTGGATCTTTGCCAACAATATGGGTATGAACCATGGACAGGTAACATAGAACCTGACCATACTACACCCATTTTTGATGAATATGATGATGCACCCATCTTTGATCAATATAATGATGATGATGACTTCGTCAACATCTTCGCATCAGAGTATTCACAGCTAAGCGTGGTGGAAGAAAAAGAGGTAAAGGAATCTCAATGCCAGGTCTTCTCTGTAGAAGGACAAACAGAAGAAGATGACCTCCCATATCCCCCACTCAAACCTAAGGAACAACTACTAATGTCAGAAGCCAGTTCCTACAGAATACCTGAAACTGTAGTAGGAGGCCAAGCAAGCTTTGGACCTGCAACAGGAAATACCATTCAGGTACCCCCACTCAACCAGTGGCATACAGCAGGGAATATACCAAGAGGTAGACCAATACAACCTCTAGATATTACCCTACCATCAGCAAATGTAGCACAAGGAAGTATGCTGATACTTCCAAAAGATATGTCTAAATGGGAAGACACCATTCATCAATGGGAGTCTAATACTATTACTCATTGTGCACAACGAAACTTTGCTGATAACACAAGTAAGGTCGCCTACATAGAAAATCTCTTAGGCACCACAGAAAAGCTGACATTCCAATCTTGGAAAGCAGCATATCCAGAAGAATTCCAGTGTCTAGTTGACATAGCAGATGACACAATTAACATTACAGGTCAAATTAGACAGATGATTCTTGGATACAATGAGTACCGAGGAAACATCCAAATGCAGGATGAAGCTCTCATGCAATTAGAAAGACTTGAGATAAGAGATATGAGAGATTTTCCGGAATTCGCCCAGCAGTACGAAGATCTTGCCGCCAAGACAGGACGATTGTACTTACAACCAGAGCTATCTGAAAAATTTTTTAGAAAGCTCCCAGCACCTTTCAGCTCAAAAATTCTTGAGTTATGGAACCAACAAAACCCAAACATGACTGTAGGAATAGCTCCTAGGAAGATGTTTACTTTCAGGGTTTTACAGCAGCTATGCCAACAGAATGAGATCAACCGTCTTGCAAAAGACTTCTCCTTCTGTAAGAGTATCAGCGTACCAGGAGTATATGGATCGCACAGAAGACAACTCAGGCAATTTACAACTTACTCCAAAAGCAAACATCCACACAAGAACCACGTGAAAAAGGTAAAACCTCATAAACCAGGTTTATCTAAATGTAAGTGCTTTATTTGTGGAAAAGAAGGACATTTTGCAAGAGATTGCAGGAACAAAAATGTCGACAGAGAAAGGCTGCACATCTACAATGAGCTAGTCTTACCAGAAAAGCTGGATATCATCTCCGTCTCTGAAGGCGATGATGCAGACAGCGACATCTTGTCCTACTCAGACAATGAGCAGGATAAGAAAGAAAGGTCAGAATTTATCAATCTATTTGAAGAAAATAGCTATATCCTAATGATAAATTCTACTTATCAATGGAGAAATTTTCAGGAAGTTATCTCCAACAGCCAAAAGGAGTGTTTACACTCCTGGGAGTTTTATTTAGATCTCCCTGAGAAATTCAGAAACTGCTATCATTGTGGTTTCAGGGTTACACAAAATACTTCGTGCTTTTGCAAGAAATGTGAACTAACAGTTTGCATATTCGACGCCAGGAGACGAGGTAACACTATTCCTCCTAGGAAAACACAAGGAAAGACTCAATCTACTCTGGATGAGTTACTAAAAATAATCAAAAACCTAGAAGAGGAAAACCAGAAGCTTAAGGAGGAGAATGAATATCTTCACCTACAGCTTAGTAGTCTAAAGCTTAAGGCACCCATAGAAGAAGACTTAGATTGTCAAGAAGAAGCCTGTTTAGCTATTAGACCATCATCTAGGGTTAACAATTTGTTGAACTACCCTATACAGATAACCGTTGACGGTTTAACAAAAACAGTCAACATGATCCTAGACACAGGAGCATCCAGATGCTTCGTAGATAGGAAGGTATTTCCTGAGAATTATTGGGAAACAGTGAACCCACTTAACGTAGAAGGCGTAAACGGTGGTTCACAAACAGACAAAAAATTAAAGAAGGCCTCAGTCATCTTTAATACTGAGACATATTACATGCCATATACGTATGTAATTGATCTCCCTACAGGTACAGAACTGATTATAGGAATGAGTTTTATACACAGCATGAAGGGTGGTATACAGATCGAAGCAGGAAATATTAAAATCTACAAAAAGGTAGATATAATTCAAACTCAGACTGCAGGATCTTGTCTCACCTTAAAAGAAGAAGAAATCTGTCATGAAGAACTTCAGACCGACCTGGTAATGTACTCACTCGGTAAGTTGACAGACTTCGAACAGGAAATCCTTCCAATACTGAAGAAATTTAAAAAATTACAGTATATTGGAGAAAATCCACTTCAGCACTGGAAGAAGAATTAGGTCAAATGTAAGCTACAGATCATTGATCCAGATTTGACCATACAGGATAAGCCAATCATCCCAACACCAGAGTCTAATGAGGAGTATCAAAAGCATATCTCCCAACTACTCAAGATGGGCTTAATTCGTGAGTCTAAAAGCAGACATCGCACAGCAGCCTTCATAGTACAATCCGGAACAGAGATTGTCAATGGAGTAGAAAGGAGAGGAAAATCAAGAATGGTGTACAATTACAAGCGATTAAATGACAACACCTACAAGGACCAGTACTCCCTTCCAGGCATTGATTACCTTCTACTCAAAATCAAAGACAAGGAGGTATACAGTAAGTTTGACTTGAAATCAGGCTTCCACCAGGTAGCCATGGACGAAGAGTCAATCCCATGGACGGCCATAATCTGTCCACAAGGACATTTTGAATGGCTAGTCATGCCTTTTGGCCTGAAAAATGCACCAGCCATTTTTCTCTGAAAAATGGACAATATATTCAAGAAATTTGATTTTATTGTCTGTTATATTGATGATGTCCTTATCTTTTCAGATAACATCTCACAGCATCTTCAACATCTGAGAAAATTCTTTCAGATTTGTGAAGAAGAAGGATTAATCCTATCCAAAACTAAGATGAAGATAGGAGTATCCAAAATCGAATTCTTAGGTCTTGAAATTGGGAAAGGAGTAATTAAACTCCAAGAACATATTGTCAAGAAGATCGCAGAATTCAAAGAAGAAGACCTGCAAACACTCAAGGGTCTTCAATCATTCCTAGGGATCCTGAACTACGCCAGGAATTATATTCCTAATCTGAGTAGATACACAGGACCTCTTTACAGCAAAACCAGTCCCACAGGAGAAAGAAGATTCAATTCTCAGGATTGGAAGCAGATAAAGAAGATCAAGGAAATAATTAAAAAATTACCGCCCCTTGAGCTTCCACCTCACAGCAGCTATATCGTTATAGAAACTGATGGATCCTTGAATGGTTGGGGAGCAATCCTCAAATGGAAAAAGGGAATAGGTGATCCAGTCAATTCTGAACGGGTAGCACGTTATACTTCAGGAAAGTATAAAACAGCAATTTCCGCCATAGATGCAGAAATAATGGCATGCATATTTGCTTTTGATAAATTCAAAATCTTTCTGTTGGATAAAAATGAATTTACATTACGAACAGATTGTCATGCTATTGTATCATTCTATAACTCTGTCTCAAAATCTCGACTCTCTAGAAATAGATGGGTCAATTTCATTGATTCTGTATGCAGGACAGGAGTTACAGTAAAAATCGAGCACATCAAGGGAACTGATAATTCAGGAGCAGACCAGCTTTCCAGGATTATTTGTTCTAATAATATTTTCTGATTATGCAGATGGCAGGAAAAGGCAAAGCACCAGCCTCAGCAACTGATGACTTTCCAGTCATACAGTTTGGTCTACAGAAACTTCCTGTTTTACCAGAGGGTCACCCTCAGCAATTCAGGATTTTAAAAGATTGTTCCGTTTCTGAGGAACAACAGGTGTTACTAACCGCTCTTCGCCGAGCTGGTACACCAACAGCAAAGTTAAATGCTTTAAATGCATTAAACTTTTATTTCGCGAAAATGTTACCGGGCAAAAATTTCGAAAACCCCAAGAAAAAAGCTTACGTCTGCTTTCGAGGAAACAAACCCGGCATATACAGATACTATGGTTCTCTTATGAGATCCATAGCAAATTTTAAAAACCCATACTTCAAAGGTTATTCCAAATACCATGAAGCTATGGCTGAAGCCTCTGAGTTTTTCCTTAACTCAGAAAACCCTGAGGAATTCTTCATAGAATCTCCAAAGGAAGATCTATTAATAGATCAAACAGCATTTGCGAAATCGCAAAAGAACCTGGCTCATACACAATCATTGAACAAAAAGCTCAGGCTTAAGATGGAAGCATCCATGCGAGAAGTTACTTCTCTCAAACAACAGCTCCTTAAACCAAGCCTTTGCCCTGATGAGATTACTTCTGGTTTCAGAACTTTAACAAATGTCCAAACATTACTACAACAGTTCCCACCAGAAATTTCTCAAAAGATCATTACAAATGCCCAGGATGATCTCTTAGGAGATCTTGCAGGACTTCAGCAGTTTATTGTGGAAAATACTGAGATTTTCCAGATAAGGCAATATGAAGACAAGAATTATCTTGAATCCACAGGTCCTTATCTTGCAGAAGTCAAACAGTATCGAGAAGATCTCTTGGAAGTTTATGATGAAATTTTTAAACATGGTTATTTATACAGAGTCATCACTTCCACAGCACCAGGTTTTCTTGGACTTAAACTCGGTGTAGTTGCCAACAAGGTTATGAAAAATTGCCTCACCGACTTCAGAATATTCTCATCACAGCCTGTTATCAACAATGATGGAATGTTCTCACCAGCAGGCCACCATGTGGTTTTAGGAGAAGAAGATGAATCATACTTCTTTCCAACAGCAGAAAAGGAGAAGCCCATTAAAAATCTCTACAATGAAAACATTTTTTGTAGGTTTCCCCATGACTTCAGCAATAATCTGTTATTGCTCGGAGAAGACGAAGGCCTCAAACTTTGGGCCTACAGGAGTAAAGTCCTGGTTCATCCAGACCTTACTCTCTACAGAAACTAGGATAAGCCAATCATCCCAACACCAGAGTCTAATGAGGAGTATCAAAAGCATATCTCCCAACTACTCAAGATGGGCTTAATTCGTGAGTCTAAAAGCAGACATCGCACAGCAGCCTTCATAGTACAATCCGGAACAGAGATTGTCAATGGAGTAGAAAGGAGAGGAAAATCAAGAATGGTGTACAATTACAAGCGATTAAATGACAACACCTACAAGGACCAGTACTCCCTTCCAGGCATTGATTACCTTCTACTCAAAATCAAAGACAAGGAGGTATACAATAAGTTTGACTTGAAATCAGGCTTCCACCAGGTAGCCATGGACGAAGAGTCAATCCCATGGACGGCCATAATCTGTCCACAAGGACATTTTGAATGGCTAATCATGCCTTTTGGCCTGAAAAATGCACCAGCCATTTTTCAGAGAAAAATGGACAATATATTCAAGAAATTTGATTTTATTGTCTGTTATATTGATGATGTCCTTATCTTTTCAGATAACATCTCACAGCATCTTCAACATCTGAGAAAATTCTTTCAGATTTGTGAAGAAGAAGGATTAATCCTATCCAAAACTAAGATGAAGATAGGAGTATCCAAAATCGAATTCTTAGGTCTTGAAATTGGGAAAGGAGTAATTAAACTCCAAGAACATATTGTCAAGAAGATCGCAGAATTCAAAGAAGAAGACCTGCAAACACTCAAGGGTCTTCAATCATTCCTAGGGATCCTGAACTACGCCAGGAATTATATTCCTAATCTGAGTAGATACACAGGACCTCTTTACAGCAAAACCAGTCCCACAGGAGAAAGAAGATTCAATTCTCAGGATTGGAAGCAGATAAAGAAGATCAAGGAAATAATTAAAAAAATTACCGCCCCTTGAGCTTCCACCTCACAGCAGCTATATCGTTATAGAAACCGATGGATCCTTGAATGGTTGGGGAGCAATCCTCAAATGGAAAAAGGGAATAGGTGATCCAGTCAATTCTGAACGGGTAGCACGTTATACTTCAGGAAAGTATAAAACAGCAATTTCCGCCATAGATGCAGAAATAATGGCATGCATATTTGCTTTTGATAAATTCAAAATCTTTCTGTTGGATAAAAATGAATTTACATTACGAACAGATTGTCATGCTATTGTATCATTCTATAACTCTGTCTCAAAATCTCGACTCTCTAATGATACCAAAAATAAAAAGAGACTATACTAGACTGACCTCTCAGTCTCTTCTTGTATTCAGAGTGCGGAAACAAGAGTAAGAGCGGAAACAAGAGAGAGGATTTTGGATCGGTATGGAAGTTCTAGAGAGGAGTGTTTTTTCCTATCTTTTCATGGTGTCTATAGCCGTTGTCCATGAGGTCTTTATATAGAGGTGCCGGGCTTCGGACTTCAAAACCTCGCTAAACTAGAATCTAAAATGGACGTGAAAGTCCTTTCGAAAATGGCCTAAAGCAGGTGGCCGACACTTTAAAGCAATAAATTCGGACTTCAAACGGTTTGGAATCCGAAAAAGCTGGTAGTCGGTGAGTAATTATGGCCGACAAAAGATAATGGTTGGTACCATTATTGCTGTGTGGAATCTCTTTTCTTAGAGAGTACCCCATTAACAGTATGCCTTTTAAGTACAAGACCACTGTAGGGTATCTGAAGAAATGAGTGTGGTAACACGTCATTGCTGACGGTCATTAACCAACTCAGAGATTTCAATCTGCCGTAAGCATGAGCTCATCTAGCTGGCTTATGATATCTTCTTCTTCTCAGCCAAGTCTGGATGGTTCTGGATCGGGCGAGTTTCTGTAGAGAGTAAGGTCTGGATGAACCAGGACTTTACTCCTGTAGGCCCAAAGTTTGAGGCCTTCGTCTTCTCCGAGCAATAACAGATTATTGCTGAAGTCATGGGGAAACCTACAAAAAATATTTTCATTGTAGAGATTTTTAATGGGCTTCTCCTTTTCTGCTGTTGGAAAGAAGTATGATTCATCTTCTTCTCCTAAAACCACATGGTGGCCTGCTGGTGAGAACATTCCATCATTGTTGATAACAGGCTGTGATGAGAATATTCTGAAGTCGGTGAGGCAATTTTTCATAACCTTGTTGGCAACTACACCGAGTTTAAGTCCAAGAAAACCTGGTGCTGTGGAAGTGATGACTCTGTATAAATAACCATGTTTAAAAATTTCATCATAAACTTCCAAGAGATCTTCTCGATACTGTTTGACTTCTGCAAGATAAGGACCTGTGGATTCAAGATAATTCTTGTCTTCATATTGCCTTATCTGGAAAATCTCAGTATTTTCCACAATAAACTGCTGAAATCCTGCAAGATCTCCTAAGAGATCATCCTGGGCATTTGTAATGATCTTTTGAGAAATTTCTGGTGGGAACTGTTGTAGTAATGTTTGGACATTTGTTAAAGTTCTGAAACCAGAAGTAATCTCATCAGGGCAAAGGCTTGGTTTAAGGAGCTGTTGTTTGAGAGAAGTAACTTCTCGCATGGATGCTTCCATCTTAAGCCTGAGCTTTTTGTTCAATGATTGTGTATGAGCCAGGTTCTTTTGCGATTTCGCAAATGCTGTTTGATCTATTAATAGATCTTCCTTTGGAGATTCTATGAAGAATTCCTCAGGGTTTTCTGAGTTAAGGAAAAACTCAGAGGCTTCAGCCATAAGCTTCATGGTATTTGGAATAACCTTTGAAGTATGGGTTTTTAAAATTTGCTATGGATCTCATAAGAGAACCATAGTATCTGTATATGCCGGGTTTGTTTCCTCGAAAGCAGACGTAAGCTTCTTTCTTGGGGTTTTCGAAATTTTTGCCCGGTAACATTTTCGCGAAATAAAAGTTTAATGCATTTAAAGCATTTAACTTTGCTGTTGGTGTACCAGCTCGGCGAAGAGCGGTTAGTAACACCTGTTGTTCCTCAGAAACGGAACAATCTTTTAAAATCCTGAATTGCTGAGGGTGACCCTCTGGTAAAACAGGAAGTTTCTGTAGACCAAACTGTATGACTGGAAAGTCATCAGTTGCTGAGGCTGGTGCTTTGCCTTTTCCTGCCAGTCTGAGTTTGAATTATATCTACCTTTTTGTAGATTTTAATATTTCCTGCTTCGATCTGTATACCACCCTTCATGCTGTGTATAAAACTCATTCCTATAATCAGTTCTGTACCTGTAGGGAGATCAATTACATACGTATATGGCATGTAATATGTCTCAGTATTAAAGATGACTGAGGCCTTCTTTAATTTTTTGTCTGTTTGTGAACCACCGTTTACGCCTTCTACGTTTAAGTGGGTTCACTGTTTCCCAATAATTCTCAGGAAATACCTTCCTATCTACGAAGCATCTGGATGCTCCTGTGTCTAGGATCATGTTGACTGTTTTTGTTAAACCGTCAACGGTTATCTGTATAGGGTAGTTCAACAAATTGTTAACCCTAGATGATGGTCTAATAGCTAAACAGGCTTCTTCTTGACAATCTAAGTCTTCTTCTATGGGTGCCTTAAGCTTTAGACTACTAAGCTGTAGGTGAAGATATTCATTCTCCTCCTTAAGCTTCTGGTTTTCCTCTTCTAGGTTTTTGATTATTTTTAGTAACTCATCCAGAGTAGATTGAGTCTTTCCTTGTGTTTTCCTAGGAGGAATAGTGTTACCTCGTCTCCTGGCGTCGAATATGCAAACTGTTAGTTCACATTTCTTGCAAAAGCACGAAGTATTTTGTGTAACCCTGAAACCACAATGATAGCAGTTTCTGAATTTCTCAAGGAGATCTAAATAAAACTCCCAGGAGTGTAAACACTCCTTTTGGCTGTTGGAGATAACTTCCTGAAAATTTCTCCATTGATAAGTAGAATTTATCATTAGGATATAGCTATTTTCTTCAAATAGATTGATAAATTCTGACCTTTCTTTCTTATCCTGCTCATTGTCTGAGTAGGACAAGATGTCGCTGTCTGCATCATCGCCTTCAGAGACGGAGATGATATCCAGCTTTTCTGGTAAGACTAGCTCATTGTAGATGTGCAGCCTTTCTCTGTCGACATTTTTGTTCCTGCAATCTCTTGCAAAATGTCCTTCTTTTCCACAAATAAAGCACTTACATTTAGATAAACCTGGTTTATGAGGTTTTACCTTTTTCACGTGGTTCTTGTGTGGATGTTTGCTTTTGGAGTAAGTTGTAAATTGCCTGAGTTGTCTTCTGTGCGATCCATATACTCCTGGTACGCTGATACTCTTACAGAAGGAGAAGTCTTTTGCAAGACGGTTGATCTCATTCTGTTGGCATAGCTGCTGTAAAACCCTGAAAGTAAACATCTTCCTAGGAGCTATTCCTACAGTCATGTTTGGGTTTTGTTGGTTCCATAACTCAAGAATTTTTGAGCTGAAAGGTGCTGGGAGCTTTCTAAAAAATTTTTCAGATAGCTCTGGTTGTAAGTACAATCGTCCTGTCTTGGCGGCAAGATCTTCGTACTGCTAGGCGAATTCCGGAAAATCTCTCATATCTCTTATCTCAAGTCTTTCTAATTGCATGAGAGCTTCATCCTGCATTTGGATGTTTCCTCGGTACTCATTGTATCCAAGAATCATCTGTCTAATTTGACCTGTAATGTTAATTGTGTCATCTGCTATGTCAACTAGACGCTGGAATTCTTCTGGATATGCTGCTTTCCAAGATTGGAATGTCAGCTTTTCTGTGGTGCCTAAGAGATTTTCTATGTAGGCGACCTTACTTGTGTTATCAGCAAAGTTTCGTTGTGCACAATGAGTAATAGTATTAGACTCCCATTGATGAATGGTGTGTTCCCATTTAGACATATCTTTTGGAAGTATCAGCATACTTCCTTGTGCTACATTTGCTGATGGTAGGGTAATATCTAGAGGTTGTATTGGTCTACCTCTTGGTATATTCCCTGCTGTATGCCACTGGTTGAGTGGGGGTACCTGAATGGTATTTCCTGTTGCAGGTCCAAAGCTTGCTTGGCCTCCTACTATAGTTTCAGGTATTCTGTAGGAACTGGCTTCTGACATTAGTAGTTGTTCCTTAGGTTTGAGTGGGGGATATGGGAGGTCATCTTCTTCTGTTTGTCCTTCTACAGAGAAGACCTGGCATTGAGATTCCTTTACCTCTTTTTCTTCCACCACGCTTAGCTGTGAATACTCTGATGCGAAGATGTTGACGAAGTCATCATCATCATTATATTGATCAAAGATGGGTGCATCATCATATTCATCAAAAATGGGTGTAGTATGGTCAGGTTCTATGTTATGTGTGTGTGTGTGTGTGTGTGTGTGTGTGTGTGTGTGTGTGTGTGTGTGTGTGTGTGTGTGTGTGTGTTTTACAATATTAGAGTTCAAATCTTGAAATCATCTCTCATAATAAAAAATACTCTCACTTGACACATGCATACATATATGTGTGTGTGTGTGTGTGGCTAAACTTTATTTACAATATTAGAGTTCAAATCTTGAAATCAACACTTTGAGAAGGGCTTTACCTAACCTACACTCTCAACCCAAAAGGTTAGTCTCACAATTATTACTGGTCAAAGACTATGTGTGTGTGTGTGTGTGTGTGTGTGTGTGTGTGTGTGTGTGTGTGTGTGTGTGTGTGTGTGTGTGTGTGTGTGTGTGTGTATCAAGATGAGTTGTTACCCCTCTCTTACACCAATATCTCATCATTAATTACATTTTAATCCAATGGCTTAAAATTGTCTAATTTAATGAACAAAAAGATTTGTGAGTGATACTTTTAATGAAGAGAGAATTTAATTATATACAATAATTAAATATTTGAAAATACCATTATTTTTGTTTTATTATTATGATTTTTAACACCTAAAAATTTATATTAAAGGCAAGGTTGTGTCACTTGCCTATGACGCTTGGGTGCCTTTTATTAAACAATTTTTACAGCCAAAGTAAACTACATTGCAGAGGTCTAGTAAGGATACTTCTATGTGATTAAACCACTAAATTTGTGTGCAATTTGTATGCTGAGGAAATCCCAGAAAATAAGGAGACCCAAATATGTATAAGACATAACTGAGAAACCCATTTAGCCTTTTTGTCACTTCCTTTTTTTTTAGCAACCTAACCAAAAACCTAGTACTATTGCAAAGCAAGCATGTTTGGTACGATGAAAAAGAAATGAAAAGAATGGGAATGGAAAGAGATATGGGTATCCCCTCTTTTACTTTTCAACTAAATATGGGAACCATTCTTATTTCATTACTTTCTATTCCAATAAATCAAACATGCATTAGTGTACAAAATTGCACAAAAATTATTAATTGTGGAAAATGTCAGCACCTGGAAGCGAAAAGGGAAGGCACACTATGCTAGTTGAATCGGCTTTGATACCCCCTTGCTTTGCTTTTGTACCCTTTTCAAATTAAAAGTTTCCTGCCTTTATAAGGTCATGGAATAAGTGTCATAGGCATGTGGGAGGGAAATATATTTTCCTGACACAACCTTACATATGATCTAAATTTTTAGGAGTTAAACATAATAATAAAACAAAAATAATGGTATTTTCAAGTATTTAATTGTTTTTCACTTTCTTTATTTAATCCAAATTTATTACATTCTCTCTTCATTAAAAATACCACTCACCAATTTATTTCTTCATTAAATTAGACAATTTTTAGCCACTGAATTAAAGTGCAACCAATAGTGATATATTTGTGTAATAAATAATAAATAATATATATATATATATATATATATATATATATATATATATATATATAGATAGATAGATAAGAAAAGTATACATTTTGTCACCTTATATTTTTATTTTAAATCAAATTTAAAATGCAAACTTGAAAACCCTACATTTTACTTTCACACTACATATTTAGAATCACAACAGTCACCTAAACATATTCATCTTACTAAGATACAATGAGATTTATTATCCAAACTAGATACAACATACCAATAGAAGAGGTTGTGTAATCCATATAACTGAACTGTTAGAAAAAGAAAATTGGGAAATATTGTAAGTTATGTGTGGAAACAGGAAAGACAAAGCACTTTAAAATGCTACATTGCTTCCAATGGATGCATGCTAATTAGCAACTTCACTATTTGCCTTTAACTGGTTCCAATGGATGCATGCTAATTAACAACTTCACCATTCGCCCTTAACCAGTTCCAATGGATGCAGGCTAATCAGTAACTTCACCATTGGCCCTCCTTCATTCAAGCCTTGAAGGCACGCTTCACTCCGTTCTTATATGAGGATCATAGGATGCAGTATTTAAGCTAACACAAACAGGTTTTATCGAAGATTACCTATCTCAGTTCAAATTCTTGGCCAATAGAGTGATTGGACTGCCACCTGCGTTCTTCTTAAGCTATTACATTTGTGACCTCAAGCTAGCAATCCACAAGGAGGTGCATGCCCTCTTTCCATCCACATTATCTAAAGCCATCAGCCTGGCAAAACTACAAGAAGCCTAGATATGACTACTTCCTCTCACAAACCACCCTACCCACGTAATCACCATACCTCATGCACAATTACTTCAATCCCTAACCCCAACCTTGCTGCAAGCCAATCGAGACAAAGGGTTGTGGCACGGTTTTCAATTGTGGTTGTAGTTGCAGATGTGGTTATACTGTGATTGTAGCAGTTGATACGGCCACAAATATAATCGTGTTATAGTTGTGAAGACTCTCGCAATAATAATATTACAGTCACAATTAAAATTGCAAACCGCAATTAAAAATCATGAGTTATGATATAAATGTGATGAGAAGTTTCATCCTAGCCATCCATGAAAGCCACATTTCTTTTTATTGTTAGCAGATGATGATAACTATCCATTAGTTTCGAATGATCCTCGTTCCTTATTGAGCTTGAGCAACAGCCTAGTTTAAATGTGATGAGAAGTTTCATCCTAGCCATCCATGAAAGCCACATTTTCTTTTATTGTTAGCAGATGATGATAACTATCCATTAGTTTCGAATGATCCTCGTTCCTTATTGAGCTTGAGCAACAGCCTAGTTGATGTCAAACACTGTGTGAATGGCGAAAGACAGGGGATGTGCTTAGAAGCAGGGCATTGAATGATTTCAAGTTCATGAACTAGTTAAGGGTGGTCTATACTTCAGATTTAATTTGTAGGGTTTGCATTGCCTATTGACCAAATAAACTATGTTTAGACGGTAGATTTCTGCCATTGAATGGTATCCACCATATGGCACTACCAATACTAGGTGTTTGCATGGTAGGGCGGGTTGGTGGAATTGGTTCACTTTGTGTTGTTAAAGGATCAACGTTTGGTGTATCACTAGTAGGGATGGCAAACGAATGGATTAGACAAATTTTGAATCGAATCATTAATGGATAGATAAAATATAAACTAACAATTAATTTAGGATCCATTAAAAAATTATTAAAACTATCCAATCTATCTATGACGTATTTTAATAGATAAATATGTAATTTATTTATCATCAACTAAATGCATATAAACAAGCTTCCCCAGTACTTGTTTGTTCATTCATTTTTAAATTAAAAAAATAACGGAATGAATGCTTAGAATGTGTTAATATAGAATGTGAACAATCACAATTTTAACAGCTCTTATCTAAATAAAATTATAGAAGCAAAGATTCTGCACACTATGTTCTGACTTTTTCGATTTGTTAATCAAAGTCAACTATAGCTCACAAGCTATAAAATTCCTTCGATTGAAAACATATATATATATATATATATATATATATATATATATATATATATATATAAGAAATGTATCAAGTAATAGAATTTTTAATCATAAGCGGTGTGAAAATTAATTAAATTCTAACTATTAAATTACACATGAATAGTTATGATTATATCTAAGTAATTTAACTTAAAAGTCATATGATTTTATAATTTATTTTTTACTATTTATTTAAGATCTAACGATCAAGATTAATTAGTCTTACCTCTCATAATAGACACTCATTTCATTAGATATGCCCATGGAATGTTTACTGTAAGAGGTGAGAAAAGTTAATGTTTACTATTCAATCTTAGATGAATAGTTAAAATTAAAACAAAAGGTTATATAATTTTTTTAAATGGTCATATAAGTTTTAAGTAAATTTTAATCCTAACTATTCATGTACAGTTGTTTGCATATAAATCGAAACTAAAAAACTTGCATATATATAAAAGGAAAAAAAGATTAAAGATGAGGCTCTGAACCTTCAACAACATAACCGACTTTGGCAGAATCTGCATAATGAGGAAGAGCGAAGCCCTGAGGCTGAAGCACAACGCGACCAGCACCCAAATTGGTCTTAGCCAGCAAAGGCACTTGAGAACTTGACCATACGTAGTAAGCTCCACCATCTCCCTCAAACACTGCTTCTGCTGTCTTCGGTGCTAGGTCCAACTCCATTGATTTATTATTCCCTTTGCTTTGAAAAGAATTAATTCCAAATTAATTATTTGAAACAATTATTTGAAGAACTCTCATATCACGACCCAACTTTAATATATACTATACATCGTTAATTTTATTTTTTACCTCTTCTCTATCAAGTATATCGGAGAGTAAAAATTAAATCGTTTTCTTTTATTCTCGTTTTTTTTTTTGGGGCTATTGTGATTGAGCTAGCTCGTGTACACTTCAACAAATATACTTTTCTATCTGTTCAGAGATTAAAGCAGAAATTAAAGCAATGCTTGTGAGATTGGTCCAAACTTTGAACATTAATTTAAGGGTAAAGCGTACAAAAATTCCTTCAACATCGGAAGAGTCGTATGTATATCCCCTTGACTAAAAAATAAGTAATTATTATATATTTAAATTATATAACTTATAACAATTAATTTATGTGTAAATGTTTATTTTAGTCTTTTAAAAATATACATGACATCATATTAGTTCTCTAATTATAAATATTTTCAATTAATCATATTCAATAACAATTAATTCCATAGGTTTTGTTCCTTTTAGAACTAATTTGATATCAATTTAGGAACCAATTTGATGACATAAATTGATACTAAAGAAACTTATTTAATATATTTATAAATGAATCTAGAACCATTGTGATGTTGCGTGTATTTTGGACTAAAATAAACATTTATTCTTATGTTTTTCTATCCAATGGTTTTTTAAAATAAGTGGTTGAAGCAGAAATTGAACTTGCATCTGTAAATATACAAATCCAACTATTTATCACTTAATCCAACCCTTGGTGGCTTTCCTTCCAATATTTTATCATATTTAACGGATAATTTGATCATAAGTGATATGCATGTAACCCTTTTTTTTAATTTTTTTAAAATAACTCATAAAGTAATAGTATAATCAAATTTCATATCAATCTCAAGATGCATTTTTTTATTTTACGAGTTATTTAAAAAAAATAAAAAAATATTAATAGGCCACAGGTAGAATATTAAATGAAAAACTAATTAATTGTTATAAATTACATAGCCTAAGTATTTAATAATTATAATTTTTTTTTGTTGGGTGTACATATAATCACCAAAAATTAAACGGGCATTTTGAGCATTTTACCTTGATTTAAAATATTGTAACTTTATGAGCTATATATTATTTTTTTTCCCACATCAAATACATCTTCAAATTAGAAATCTCACTTCAAGTAAATCCCAAAATTAGAAAAAAAAAAACCATAGATTCAGAAGAAGACATGTACGCACCTGTGATCTAGGAGGAGGAGAAATATAACGAAGAGTTTCCACAAGAAGAAATTCACACCTCTTCCTTTCTGGGTAAGTAATAAGAAGAAGAAACCAGGAAGAAGCAACAAACTAGAGAGTCAGGGAAGGGGGCCTAGATGGATTAGACTGAATGATGGGAGAATTGCACACACTGAGATACAAAGAATGAGGCCTCTTTATGGAGTTTCGAATGGTAAGTCCGAGTGACATGGGGCCAGAGAATTAGCTAAAATATTATTATTCAAATATTTTTTATGTAAGATTGTCTTTTTTAAATATTTTATTTAATAATATGTATTATTAATTTTTTAAAAAATAATATATATTTATAATATTATATATTAAATTTTATACATATTAATTATTAAATAAAATATTTAAGTTAAATAATCTTTATATAAAAATATCTCCATTATTGATTCCGGGATTAGTTGTCTTCCACCAGACGCAATGCATTGATTCCGGGATTAGTTGTCTTGTCTTCCACCAGACGCAATGTATTGATTACAGCTGTGCGACCCTATCCATCGATGCGCACAGCCCAAACACGCAGCTCTATGTTCGATAGCGATGCTGCATTAGTTTTTCAACAAATCTAATTATAGAATATCATTTATTTTACACAAATTAAATTAATTTTTTAAAATATTTCATTAATTTTATATTAATTTTTAAAAATGTAAATTTTATTATAATTTTTAACAATTAATTTTATTATTTATATTAATTTTTATTTAAAATTAATGTGATTAATTTTTAAAATATTTAATATTAATTTAAATGACGAAATAATTTATTAAAAATTTAAATAAAATTAAAATTTTTTATAAATTAATATAAAATTAAAAAAAGAATTTAAAAATTAATACGGTAACTTAGTCCTAACGAAATCATAAAATATCTCTTAGATTAGGAGAGGCTTTGAATGAGATAACCCCTCAACAACTTCGTACGGACTCTAAAACTATCACACTTAGCGTAAGTGGATGGTATAATTATTATGAGAATATTTAAAATATTTGAAATAGCCCTGCCCCTTTTCATTTTTTTTGTTCGAAAGCGCTGCTCCTCTTCATTTGAAATTGAATGTGACACCACAGTTTATAATTATAAGTACTAACAATTTTTGGAGGAAATCACATGTGACTTCCGTATGGGATCTGTCGGCGCGGAATTATTGTAATATAAGTTTCATTTTGATTTACACTAAAAAGAAACTGAATAAAGTACGTGGTACTACCACGTTTATTTCATCTATTGTCACAATTTTCTAAAATACATGTGTTTCTTTATTTACAGTAAGATAAGTTGTCTGTTTATTAATGATTATGAGTAATAAATAAGTTTGAATAGAATGATTGAGATACTTTTATAATGTGAAGGGTTCAATTAAAGATTTTTACTCATTCATAAATCATCAAATAATTATAGATACCTTTGTCAGTTTTCAAACATTATAATCTAACTCCATTATTGCTTTTTAAAAGTACATACTTTTTTTGTTATCAATATTAATTTATTAATTACATTTATCATTGTCACGTGATGTCAAGTCATGTTTTTCCTTGAGTCACTCTTTGATTTTCTGACAAAGCTTGTTTTTTTTTTAAAAAAAAAAAAATTAAATGAGATGCTTAACTTACGTGGAGTTATTTCTAAGGCCAAGCAAAAAGTTTTCGAAGCTCTTTTATGTTTCAAGCTTTTCGAAAACTTTTTTTTATAAGGTAATAATAAGATGCTATCATGTGAATCACTCATTAAAGAATTGCATTAACTTTAGAGGTAACGGATCAAGTGTTAGCTCTTCTGCATGTGTAAACAAAATTTAATTTTTACTGCTCAACTTTACTCTTCTCAAGCAAAGGACAAGTGTAGTTAAAGACTCAAGAGGCCCACGAATTTCCTTCTTTTTTGTCTTTAGATTCTTACTCAACCATACATTAAAAACGTAAAGTTATTGTGTGTTAACTTATACAAAAAAGCAATTTGAAAGAAGGTCGAATTATCACATTTTGGAATTTCCTTATTTAAATAAAAAAAGTCATCAAACATAAATAAGAACAACCTCAATATGCTCCTAACATATACTAAGTAGATTTAACCTTAAGAATTAACTTCTACACATATTCCTAACCTACAAGGGTGTAGCTTAATAGTAAACAAATTACACCTCAGTAAAATGAGCATTATTTGTACTGTCAAGAGTTTTAATTATGCTAGAGAAAACTTTGCAGGGAGAGATTCAATATTTCAAACAATGATTAATCTCTAAAATAACTCATAATTAAGGAAAAAAAAAAGAAGAAGAAGCTAACTAACCCCTTGCGAAAATGTGAAAAAAGAAGAGGAACAAGAAAATAGGAGAAATTGGCTTCCACCCTATAAGAAAAAAAAATAAAATCATTATAAAATGTTACAATGAAAATCTTTCCAACTCAATTGTGATAGAATTCACGATGACATTCTGTTGCAAAAATAAATAAATTTATTATTGTGACGGAATATTTTTAAAAAAATTTGCCGTCGATATTTTCATCATTAATGTTAATGGGAATTCACCTGTTAACTTTTGTGATGGAATATTGTTTAAGATTAATATCATTTTATTTTAGAATAAATTTTATATATTTGATTAATTCTGTCCCAAAATTTGTCACAGTTGCAACATAATTTAGATAGAATTATGCTTTGGGTGTTTTATTTTTAGTTGGCATTCCGTCACTATTTTCATTGCAAAATAAAACAGTGACAGAATTTTTAATAGATTGGTGACGAAATGTTCAGTTATTATTTATTTTTTTTCTTATAACGGACGAAGAATTTATTAGATATAGATATATAGAAATAGATATTAATTAAAGTTGTCTTTTACACACAACAAAAAAAAAATGCAGCAAAAGAAGCCAAAAGGTTTGATAGTGCAGGCAATTTATTTTTTTTTCCCTCACATCAATTTAGGAAAATTTCATTCAACTCTAGGGTTTTTGTTCTCAAGGTGTTGTAGTAGCCATTTGGGAATCACTGAATAGCACCCAAAAACCTCCCCACTTTAAATGAATCATTTATAAGCTCTTAAAGATGAGTTGCGTTAAAAGATAAAAATGTGTGAAAATAACATATTTAGAGTGTTAGAAGAGGACATATTTGATAGATTTTCTGCTCTTAAATCTTGCAACTCTCTAGAAACTTGTTGAAAATATCAAGAAAATCTCCAACGAAAAATTGGAAACATATTTTGAAAAATTATTCTATGAAAGTCACAAGTATTAGTGTGTATTTAGATTAATTTATTTTGTGGTCAATATAATTTATTAGCTATCAACATTGCAACTATTGTTTGCCTGATTTTTTTTTAAAAAGATTGAGAGATTAAATTTAAGTTCTTCACACGACTCAAATTCTATATATATATATATATAATTTATATATATATATATATATATATATATATTCTCCTCGTTAGGCTTTTCACATTGTTGCTCGCATATGCTTTAGGAGTGCAATTTATCCGTTTTTACATGTGATTGCACGTGACTTTTAAGAATTAGTTGTGAAGTTAATTTTGTCAGTTCTCAAAAATTATAATCTAACTCCATTTTTACTTTTTAAAAGCATGTACTTTTTTTTATTATCTCTATCAATTTATTAATTATATCTGCCATTGTCATGTGATGTCAACTTGTATTTCTCCTCGAGTCTTCCATTGGCTTCCTGTCAAAGCTTGTCTTTTTTGTTTCTTGGAAAAAAAATTTAAATGAGATGCTTAACTCACTTTCTAAGGCCAAGTAGAAAGCTTCTGAAGGTCATTTATGTTTCAAGCTTTTCGAAAATTAATTTTTATAATATAATAATAAGGGGCTATCACGCGAAGTGCTCGTTAAAGAATTGCTTTAACTTTAGAGGCAATAAATCAAGTGTGAACTTTCATGCATGTGTAAACAAAAATTAATCTATACAGCTCAACTTTACACTTTCCAAATGGAGGACAGGTGTAGTTAAAGACTAAAGAGATCCACAAATTTCTTTCTTTTTTATCTTAAGATTCTTACTCAACCATATATTAAAAACGTAAAGTTATTTTGTGTTAACTTATATAAAAAAGCAATTTGAAAGAAAGTCAAATTTTCATAAATAATTTTATGTAAAAATAAGAATTTTATAAGAATTAAAAGAATCATTTATAAATTCTGAAAGATGAGTTGGGTTAAAGGGGATGGGAATGAGCAAAAGTAACATATTTAGAGCGTTTTGTCAACTTAAAATTATTAGAAGAGGACGGATTTGATAGACTCTCTACTCTTAAATCTTGCAACTCACTAGAAACTCGTAAATGCCACTATTTTGACTTGAAAGAGAAGAAAAAATGTTTCTCGAGTCGAGACACCCTAAAATACACTTCAGTTGGAGATCTGCACGATTCCACTTCTCATGTTTAACCTAAAACTTCAGGTCCAAGCACATGGATCGACATCTAATGACATTCTAAAGCTCTCACCCATGCAGTTGCATGATCAAGTTGCTCTTTGATATGAGGGCAACAATTGCAAACAATTCTTTAGATTCTATATATTTGGGTAAGTACACAGGTAAGTCAATCATCTGACACAAAAGAGAGAAAACTTCAGTTTCATAAAGATCATAGTCCAAGGCGAAATGCACATTAAAATCTTCCTTGACCCAGACAAAATTTTTTCTAATTACAGTACCACCTCTGAAAATGTCACTCGTAATAGTTTCATATTGGCCAAACTGATCCGAATTTACAGGAGCTGAGGAATCACACATTTTCCGCAGCATCTCTTTGCGACTCTCCTGCGCTCCGTGCAGTAGCCAACCTCTCTGCTGCCAACCTCTCTTCCAGTGCTCGGGCACCTCTTTCTCTGCAAGAGAGGGATCGGTGCAATGGTAAGTTGTTTTATGTAGTGTAATTACTACAAGAATCCGACAACAGGATTTAATTGGTTGCAAATTTGCAATAGCACATGGAATGGCTTATAGAGCTGGCTTCTTGACATGATGAACCCTCCTAGCAAATGAATCCAGTAAGTATCCAGATTGCTGTACAATTTTGACCTCACTAGATTTTAAACCAAAAGAAAAAGGTTTGCATTTTGCCACCGGGGCAAAGTAGTTGAAGTATTAATACACAAGAGCTAGGGGTTTCGTTTCTAATTTCTTCAATTAGATTATTTACTGATTATGGAGAAACACAATGATAATAATGGCAACTAGAAAGTTCAGATTAAAAAACTACTATCTTTTTTGGGTAAAATGAAACAAGGAAAAAACTAATCAAACACACATAACATTTACTAACAACTTTTTCTCTTCTTTCTTCAAGCAGAACCGTTTACGCAGAATACAGCCACCAAAACTGAAAAAATAGGTTGGAGACCTCACCCTCTTTATTGTTTATATATTTGATTGTTTCCTTTTGAATTGCTTCACAGTAGCAATTATTCTTGACATATATACACAACTAATTCAATTAAAACAGAGGGGTAGCAATGAGAAATTACCGTCTCCTAGATGCCTCAATTGAGTCAGAACCTGGCAAAGGTTCACTTCCCAGAGTGTAACCTTGAGCATCAATAGAAGCATCAGATCTTCCACAGAGCATTCGATGAAATATTGATGCAATAGGGTCAATGACCGGTCTGCAAGGCAACAAAAACAAAAATAATAAGTAAAAATTGCCTAGAATTTAGAAAGATTACAGGCACTTACAACTAATTAATATACGACAGCAAATCAAAACCAGACCTTAAAAATTCTGGGAAAAATGTAGAGAATGCAAAATCATCACTCGGGTCACCCTTAAGCTTTGTTTCTGGTTTCTCTGCCAGTATCTAAGGTAAATCCAGCTCATATATGTGCCAAATATTACAGTTGGAAGATATTCTGCAGCCTCTAGCGTCCAGAAGCTCATAGCAATGCAAAGCAATAAAGTGATTGATGGCAACCACTGAATAGGAAATGAAAGTGGCACCATACTTAGGAAGTCTGCATAAACCTATTGTCGCTGAAAAGTAACGAATTAGAAGAAAGTGGGGAAGAGTATCAAACCTTCATTTTTATCTTGAGGAAAGGAAGCTCTTGATCTGGAATAATTTGCTTGATACCAACCAAGAAGCCAGATATAACTCCATGAAATCCAGAAAGTGGAATGTAACTAGAACATTGCAAAAGAGTATAAAGATAAAAAAGAATTCGTTCAAGGTGAAAATGTCTAATACGATTCAACAGATAGAATAGAAAACAAGTAACTTGAAGGTCTGGAGGCCTAAACAATACTCTCGTTTGAATTTCTAATTAATACAAATTTTAGCTTAAATACTGAACCAACAATATTTTTGATATGATAAAGCCAAAAAAAAAAGCTAAGTAATCAAGCTTCAAATGGACCTGCATTTAGCTTCTAACATAAAAATGAAGAGTCAAAGTGCAGTTCAAGGTGTGGTAAAGAGGGAAATCTAATAAACATGAAGAAAAATAAGACAGATAACAGCATGATTGCATGAGCAACACAGCAAATATCATCTCAGATGGTAATGGATTTTATATACTTACAGGTAACTCTCCTGCCTTGTAATATAGTAAAAGGCAATAGCAGTGATGAAAAGAAACACAGAAGTTAGAAAGTTAACTACAAAGATGAACTTGAAGAATTCCCTGGAACCCCATATTGGTTCAAGCAGCTTCCCAATAAACAGGAGACCAATTGTGCTGACCGCTACCTATAAATTGTACAAACCATGTTAAATGTGAAGTTTTCCTTAAAGCAACAGATACATTTCAAGAAATACATGAATAGAGTACCCAAACATAGTGATAGAACAGCAACAGCATACCCCATATACAGATTGTTCAATGTAACCAGCTGTAATGAGGTTCCAGGCAAATGGGATTGTCCTGCAAAATGAACACGAGGAAAAATAACTTTCAAAAGTACAAAACAAATAATTTTGAATTATCAGTGGTGTGCTACATAATCACTCTTACCTGCAAAAGTTTGCAACAAGCACAGTTGCTGAAAGAATAAGCCATGTCTTGACTCATATATCTATATCTATACTAATATAAATATGCCAAAATTGATTTTGCTGTCTTTGGGGTCTGCAGAAAACAATCTTTATCCTAAAAAGTACTAATTTGTGGTTAGCAGGTAGCTATTAGAAGTTTTAAAACTCTACTTATCTCCTCTCTACTCCTAGCATAACGAAAAATGGGGAAAGTTTTGATTAGTGGACAGTTATAAGAAGTTTCAAAACTCTTCTTCTCTGTCTACTTTGTGCATGTCAGGATGCTAGTATATTAACTACAAGCAAGTAGCATATATTCCAATTATTTCATCAGAAGTGAATTCTTAGGCTTGAAAGAAAAATGCTTTTGATAAAAAAAACATTGTCATGAAGACTAACAAATCTATATCAATGACTGCTCTAACAGTATGTAGAGTTGATGCCATGAAAAGTATCTCATGTTTCTTATTATTATACTTTAAAGGGACAAAAGACTAAGCAGAAAGTACTCATAACCTCCTAAGAGAACATTCAACTAAAGCACCTTCATTCAAGTATCATGTGAACTCTCCATAAAATTTAGCAGAAGAAAGTTATCTAATATTGAATTAAAGATATCATGGTGGGAATTATACTTCGACACAACCAAGACTCTGAACCCACTAAAGCATTACAGCTGTCTAACAGAAGACAGATTTCACTGCACGAGTGCACGCTCCATGCTGCGGCCTTTGGCACATTTTTAGTCTTGCAATGTAGTGGTTTCACTTATGTTACTTAGTCTGTTTTCTGTTGTGCCATTATCATAGTACTTTTTCGTGTTGACATTTGCACAAACAAAGAGAGTAGCGCATGACTTCCCCAAGGCCCATTGATTTCACATCCTTCTTCATTTAACAATTCGTGGCAAGCAGTTACTGTAATAACAGAAGTAGCTACTGTCCAAGCAGCTTAAACAGGCTCAACCAACCATAAGACTAAAAACTGCTCAAGCACAACTTATTAATATACCTTGTCCCTTCAAATTGAAACTTTGGGTGTCAAATTCTCCCTTAAGTGATTGACATTGTCATCAAGCCCATTGGATAATAGATACTCAAGATCCTCCCTTAGCTAATAAGGGTCTCCAGAGGCAAGTCCATAAAAGCAAAAGGAGCACTGTGCTGCTACTACCACCATTGAGATATTGCCAGCCCCCCTCTATACCTTACAGGATGAAGATACTATTGAGCATAAAGCAGAATCCATACAGGCTATCCACCACAAGCAGGTTGTGTTCTAATACCACTTGTTATGAGCCACTTATGTAATGTTCAAACCATAGTTACCTGTAATGCAAGACGGTTAGGTATGAGGTATCGGAACACGGAACATTACTATAAAAAAAAAAAAAAAACTGGCTATGTTAGGGTACACTTCTTTGGTGTATTTTATTTTTATATATATATATATATATATGAATGGGCCAAAATCCATTTCTTTCATTTTAAAATTTTTTTAATTGTTTTAATTCTAGTATGTTGTTTTCTCTAATCCAATAACTGAATGGACCAAAATACTAAAGCATAAATAAGCCCATTAGCTCATTTTTAGAAGACTAGCCATAATTTTTCTTTTTTATATTCTTTAAACAAAATGATGTCATGCATTTTGTATAGGACCTCTTAGGTTTTTTTTTTCTCCCTCCAGCACCTCTCTCCCTCTTTCCTTCTCTCTGAAACTGCAATGCTTCATCTTCTTTCAAGGTAGACATGTCAACTGCAAGACTTCGTCTCCTTTCAAGCAGCACAGGCAGCCATCAGTTCTTCCCTTCCTTCTCTATCATTTTCTCCCTTCTCTTTGTTCAATTTCTTTAAGAAATTGGTTCACCAACTTTGGCAATCCAGATTGCATTCCAGATCACAAAAGTGCCACAATCTGGTATTCAAGAATTGGTACGTGGGACAAGGGCGTAGAACCAAATTTTGGTAACTATGGTTCAAACAACTTGAATAGGACCAACCACATGGCCCCAAAATGCTTAAACCCAAGCTACTCACAGTATGCTGCTTGCACTTTTTACACTCCTTATAGCCCTTGATTGTCTCACTGATGTGAAACTTATGCCACATTTTCCTCCACTGAAATGCTGGATGTCCTCATCAAGCCGAGCAAACCACTAAGATCCTTCCCCTAAGGAAGGAGGTTAACAGCGCAACAAGCAATCACAAGCAAAATCCACCATGCTACTGTCATTATCCTCATAACTGAGGTTGCACAATATATCCCAGTAAAGCTTACACAAGAGAAGATTATGCTCGACTACCATTTGTGACAACTTAAGCAGCTACTCTCTAGCAAACTTGATTGGACACAACCATACGACCCAAAAATGCTTATGCATATGAAACCAATGCCTTATATACCCAATACCACTCACCTGTCTCATTACGATGGAACTTGGGCTTTTGAGTAAATTAATAACAATAAAATTGAGAAGAAAATTAAGCGAAGGAATAAAACTGGACGGTGAAAATCAAATGAGGTTATAGAATAAGGTAAAGCAAAAATTATTCACACATGGTGATGACTAACACATGACACAGAAAAGAAGTTAATCAAAATTGTAATGTAATTTTCACTCATCAAGGCATAACCTTTGTAACCCATTATTTTTTATTTTTATAGGACTCGTAACTCTTCAGGATTTAATGACTTCCAATTGTTGAAAGGTCAACAACCTGATAATTGAAATTCATCAACTTGAAACTATGGACTATTGAAGTCAAATGCTTAAGAATGGTGGAAAGTTTTAGCATATCACGAAAGGTAAAGAGAACAAACAGTTGCTATAAATCAAATATACATTTCTTATCCATTCTGTATTATGTAATTCATAAGTTACAAAATATAACATGCCTTCTGTCCCCTTTTATTCTATGAATTGCATTACGGAATTTAATTTTATATTTTTATTATAGTCTACTTTTGTATTACTTCGGGACAAGCATACTTGAGGAGGAAAACGAAAACAAAGGGATGCCAACAGCTTTGACTAAAGATACTACAGAGAACTACATAAAATTCTTCAAGAAAGAAAGCAATTATTGTTTCTTCCATAAAACTAGTAGCACATTGTCCGTAGGCAATATTAAAATCAGTTCCCTTTTATTTTGTGACAATAATAACAAAAGAGCTGTCTAAACCCATAGAATCATTCTTAGAAACATGTCCAATGAAAACAAAGAAAATTAACTACCATCACCCGATGAATTTTTGATTTTTAGGATAGGCGAAGAGTTTGAGGATTTGAAACATAAAAAATTGCAGAATGATTTGAATCAAAATTCGTTCTCCAATAGATTACCAACACCCCGAAAGAAAACTTAATTGAAAACCCCGAAATCAGGACGCATCCACAACATAATTCCGAAGTTGACTCAGATCAATCAATAGGTAATAATTAACTACAGTACTTAAACCATTGGAAACAAACCACTTCGCAATCTATAATCCCGCAAGATAGAAATTTCACGCACCCCATCATGATTTTTTAACAGATTGGTCTCTTATCTTGCTATCCCTACTCCCCCATTACTCAGAATCAACTAGTTAACCATTTTCATTTGACTTCTACAACCCAATTTTAATCCAGATATAATTAATTTAGTTCACAATCACTTAATTTTGCGCGGGTAGCTTCGGATCAAATAAATACCTGGCGGGAATAAGGGCGAGGTAGGTAATAGCTGAAGGGAAAAACTGAATCACAACGTGACCTCCAACCAGCACAACCGCAAGGCCCTTGCACAGCTGCGTAAACCCGGAGAAGAGGCCCGTGCCCTGCCATGAAGCAGTCAAAGGGTGCAAGCTAAAAAATTCATGAAATTTCAAGAATCGAAGCCGAATATCAAGATCTGATTGGAGAGTGTTCAAGAAACGGTAACAATTTGAGCACATTCAGTTCACGTACCCACTCACACACACAGATAGAGACAGACATAGAGATAGAGTGAGAGAGAGAGAGAGAGAGAGAGAGAGGGAGAGAGTGATACCCCTGAAAGCGCTGGCGTGCTCATGGAAGGTGAGAAAGGGTGCAGGGATTCGGATTTCAATGGCGGTGATCCGAATCTGGGAGCGGAAAACGAAGATTAGTGGTTTGGAGAAGACGGTGAGAAGAAAGAGTAACGTTTATAGCAAAGGCCGTGGCGTTGTTGGTAGAGGGTACGTGCCATTCAGGATTTCAGCATCAAATAATGAGACAATAACTCGCAGTTTTAGCGTAAATCTTAACCTATCATACGACTGCTATATTATTTAGAAAGTTTAATCATCTATGCTATCTGTAGTATTATATATAGGGAACCCCCTTTTTGGAATTTCAAATATTTAACTTCTCAAAAAATTATTAATAATTAATTAAATATAAAATTATAAGATTAACTTTAAATGTATTTTATTTTTTAATAAAATTATTTTTGATTAAATAATTAATTAACAATTAATTATAATAAATTAATTTATAAAATAATTATAAAATTAAAAAATACAAAATACAAATTGAGAGATACTATCTTATCTTTCTTGATTGTAATATTAATAATTATTATTTTAAATATTAAACTTATTTAATGATATATCATCACATAATTAAACTAAGTAATATTGTAAAAAATTTTATACCAATAATAAATAAAAATTAAACTTTTGAATTTATGAATGCAATGATTGAATTGTGTTACTAAAAAATGTAAGTGATAAAATTAGTGGGTTATTTTTTTTATTAAAAAGAGATATTAAATCTAATTTAATTATCAATAATAAGGGAAGAATAAATTAAAGTACAAGTAAAATAATTTAAGTGAAATTTCATCTCGAGATGAACAGCATGTTTGGGAAAACGTTTTTTCAAGAAAAAAAAAATTTTTTTCAAAAAATTTATCAAAATTTTTTTGATTATAAGTTGTTTTAAGAGTAAACTCCTAATTTGGTCCTTAAAAGATTGTGTTGACATCACTTTGGTCCTCTTAAAAATATTGTCATTAATTTGATCCTTAAATCATGAAAGGTAATATCAAAATCGTCTTTTCTATGTACAGAATAAAGATTGAATTGATATAATTTTCTATGATTGAAGGAATTAAATTGATGTCAATTTTATATAACTAAGAAATTAAATTGATGACATTTTTGGATGATTCAAGAACTAAATTGATATTAATTTTTTTGGAAGTACCAAAATGATGTCACATTCCATAATTTAATAACTAAATTGATGTTAACGTTCTTTGAAAGATTAATATGATGTCAACATAATTTTTAGATGATCAAATTGAGAGTTTAGTCTTCTTTTAACTATAAAATAAGCTAATCCAAATACACATAAAATAATTTTTGAACATACTTTTACTACTTTCAATTAAAGATAGTTGAACACAACTTTTTTTTTTGGAATTACATAACTAATTTAGATAAATCATTGAGCAAAATAAAAGTGTAATAATTGAGTTAAATATTCTTTTTTTTTCATAATTGGAGTTTAGAATCTTGATGGAAAATGCACGTATTAATTTTCTTATTCTCTATTAAATTTTAAAAATTGAGTAAAAGAGAGTATAACATGTAATTTATCCAGCTCCACCAACTAATGAAGATAAGTGCCCATAAAGTTAAAAACTGAAAATAAAGTAAAGTAGGAAAATGAGGAAAAAAAAAAAAGGAAGAAAACAAAAACAGAAGTACAAAACCAATGCAAGAGACTCTTTTCAGATTTCAAATTATGAGTTCATCTTTCTTTTCCTTTTATATAACACCAAAAGAAAATGGAGTACAGCGGTATTAGAAACGGACATTAGGAAAGCAAGCTTAAACAGGAAGGAATATTATAATAAAAAATAAACTTTTTCTAACCTTCTAATCTTATTCTCTTCTTCTAAATGCTTATATTCTTCTCCTATTGTAATTGACTAACTGGATCAATCCTTTACATGACGAAACTAAGCGTACTTTTCTAAGTAAAGGCACATTAACTGAGGATAAGTAGCAAGATCTTGAAGGTTAACGCTGATGCGTCATATACATATAGTTTTTCAGCAAAATGGAATTAATTATAAGTTTTTTTCCTTTGATACAAAAGTATTAATTATAAGTTACTTTAATATTATCTGTCAAAACAAAAATCTTATTTTTTGAACCCTTACACATGAAAAATGTAAAAAAAAATCTTATTTTTTAATGCAAAAGTCTTACTAAAATCTCTTTAAGTAGTTAAATCTGTTGAGAATTTAAGTGTGAACGGAATATGGGGTGTGAGTGAAAAAATTTCATATTGAAAAGAAATGAAGTAAACGAGGACCATATAAGTGAGAAAGACTCATGAATATAATGCCTTAAAGTTCTTACTCAAGACGTAATGTTAGGTCTGCTAGTGTGGTTCTTTGGTTAGTCTATTGAAGGATATATCCCCAAATGGTCTAATGGAATTAGAAATGTCAATAGGGTCCCGCAAGGTGGGGAGAGCACCTATCCCTGTTGCGGATACTCATTTATAATATTAGGTCTACTTGCTTGATTTTTTGATAAGTCCATTGAAGGATATTTCTTTAGTTGGTTAAATGTAACTAAGAATGTTAATGGGACCCCACAAGGGTGAGAAAAGCCCTCGTCTCTGTTATAGGTACTCATTTATAATCTTGTTATAGGTACTCATTTATAATCTTGCAGTAAGGCTGGAACCTATAAATATTCACAGGCATATAATAATTTAAAAAAAAATTAAAAAACACAAATTAAAAAATATTAATGGGTAAAGTTTTTAATCATATACTACACTTTTATCTAACAATTTAAAATAATTACAAAAGTGATCGCAAATAACATATCAAGTTCAATTATATTTCGTAATAATTAATCTACATAAATACTTATTATTAGAATAATATAATTTTTTTAAATATTTTTTATCATTATAAACTCATTCATTAGAATATTTCATTGTAAAATAATAAGAAAATATATATTCTTATATCATTTCAAATAAAAAGAAAAAATTATAATATATGTAAAATGTTAAAAAATAAAAAAAAAACTTGCAAGGATAACGGGTACCTGCGAGGTGGGTAATATGATCCCACACTCATCTCCATTTATTAAACAAGTATCTATCCTATGTCTCATCACAGATAATCCCCACATATAGAGGGATTTTTGTCATCCCTAAATGGAACCAACCCACCCCTCTCCTACGCACAAAATTAATTCCTTACAAAGGAGCACCTACTATAAACAACAACTAAAAGTAATAGCACTTAACGAAATGAATTTAATTAGAAAAGAAGGGAACAAAAAATGCACCTAGAGGAACAAAAGATCGAGCACCTACTTCGTACTGACAAAAGTTATGCCTGAAGCTTCAAAATTTAAAATGAGAGCAAATTTAATAATAGACCTTTCAAGTCTCAATCTTTGGCAGTGAGCTTTGATACATCTTTTGAATCTATTAGGGTTCTGATGTTCTTATATATTTAGCCTCCTATTAGAGGCGTATACTAAGGTTAGACTCTTTTTCATTGTATTCATGTCAACCCAAGGGGATATTTTTAGTGGTTAGGGTATATTTCCTACCTTGATTATTTGGGTTTAAAACTTTTTGCTAGAATTTAAGAAAATTAATTCACCTAAATATTCTAGACTAGTAATATGAGAAATGTGCCTTATCGCGAGAAGAGAGACTTAGTTTCATTTGACGTGAAAGCTAACTCGAGACTATCCTTATCATATAATAAAAAAATTATATTTAGGTTAGTTGGAGTTGACTAATTAATGAAAACTACTTTGGTGATTAAAAAAATAGTAAATGAATATTAGCTTTGACACATCTTTTATTAAAGAGTTAAGCTAACAACATCCCTTCAATTTATTTAATAGTCAATTCGAGTCTAAAATCAATTAATTTGTGATTCATTTAACTATTATACTAACTGTTTAGAATATTTCACTAACAATCTAAAAAAATTACAAAATGAAATTAGCATTAAAGAGTAACTTTACAAGTTAAAGCTATAACACATAAACTGTTGAATGAACTGATTTGTCTAAAGTTGTACCTAAAAGCTTTTATTTGAGCAAGTATTTATCTTGTTAGTAATTTATCTCCATAGTCACTGGTATGTGATTGAATGAATCAATGATTAATAATTGGTTTCAAGGTTAAAGGAAAAGAACATCTTGTGTGCAACTTGAAGAGTCTATATAAGGACTCAGAGGCACCAAAGTAATAATATATAAAGTTTGACTCTTCTACGGTAGTTTTGATCACTATTGAAGAAATTATTTGATAATTATTTTATTATTCTCCTGTGATATATTGATGACAACATGTTGATTGTTGGTTATGATACAGTGAAAATTGAAAACTTGGAAAAAAGATTTGAGGAAGTCCTTGCCATGAAAGATTTGGACCTACAAAGAAAATCTTTGGCATAAGAATTTATGGTGATAGGAAGAATTATAAATTGTGATTATCTCAAAAGAGATACATTGTGAAAGTATTGGAGAGTTTAACATGAGTAATTCCACACCTGTTAGCACTCCACTTGCTAGTCCTTTCAAACTGAGTTCTCAACAATGTCCTACAAGTGAGAAAGACAAAAGAAAGAGATGAAAAAGGTTCCTTTTTCATATGCTGTGGTGGTTTGATGTATATCATGATGCATAGGCCACATATTGCTCATGCAATTGGAGGCGCCAATCGGTTTCTCTCCAATTCTGGTAAAGAACATTGACCTGTGGTAAAGTAGATCCAATTTGACCTATGGACGAATACGCAAGCATACATTTCATGCTTGTTTGGATAATAGCAATGAGATTCCCCAGTATCATGCTAAGAATAGTTAGGATTTCTAGAAGAAGATGCCATTCGTTTGATGAAACATAAAAAAGAATATCGAAAATTCGAGCGGTTGAAGCTGAAGCAGCTACTTTCGAAGTAACAGAAAGAAAAGCAACGACTAAAGTAGGAAAGCCAGAGTCCAAAAGAGGATTCCTCATTTCTTTTTCTCATTTAAAACCGTTATCTCAAACATACTTCTAAAGTCTATTCATGTTATGGAAATGGTGATTCTATTGGACGACTTCACATAAGCAAACATGATAGGTGTTGATAACTCTAAAAAGTCTACTTCTGCTTGTATGATGACTTTTTTAGGAGAAGCAGTTTCATGACAATTAAAGATGCGAAGATATGTTGCATTGTCCAAAGCTGAAACTAAGTACATTGTTATCACTAAAGCTAGTAAAGAACTAGTGGATAAAAAGAAAAATTTCATACAGGAGGTCTTGCGCAAGAGAGGTACAATCTAAATTGTGATAGCCAAAGTGTTATCCATCATAGCAAGAATCAAACTTTTCACTCCAAGTTAAAGCACATTGAGGAGCAGTACCATTGGATTCGAGATGTGCTAGAGATGAAGCAATTATCAATAGAGAAAATCCATAACAATGACAATGGCTTGGATATAATGACAAAGACCTTACCCACGAAATAGCTAGTCACTTGCAAAATGAAAGCGAATATGGTTGAGCATTATCCTATTGATAGTATGTTTAGTTTAGCTTTTAAAAACTTTCAAACTATAGTTTGAGTAAAAGCATGTTTCTTATTGCTTTTGCCCAACTATAGTTTGGGAAATTTAAAAGCCAATCCAAATACATATTGAGTTGTTCACGCAAAATCTATCATTGACTGAGAGATTTTACATCCTTTGTGAGTTTGTCGGATTATTCTTTTGTAGTTATCCACGTTTGAGTGATGCTATTTGATTTTTTGGTGATCCTAGTGTGACTTGGAAGATTTCTGGTTTACCCATTAATTTTATTAATGGAGAATTTTCAACAGACGAGATTATGTGGTTTTTACCTTTACACTAAGTTTTGTTTGGATAATGCATTTAAAGAGAGGAATGTAATTTTTAAGGGTATTTAAAATACCATCTACTAAAATATTTTGTTTGGATACTTAATAAAGAAATTTTAAATTCTTTTTTGGAATTTTAATCGAGTTATCCTTAAAATAAGGAATTTGAAATTACACCTGAAGAGGTGGAATTTTTTTAAATTCCTTCTTCTCTAGACTCCATTTCCGATGGTTACTTTTGTCGTCATACTAAACCATTTTAATATAATTAATTTAGAGTCTTTAAAATATTTAAGAGAAGAAAAAATAATTTTTTCGTTAATTTAGTTGTTATAAATTAAAAAATTCGGCAAATTATTCATAGTAAAATTATATAATGAAAATACCTTTATCATACTTAATTATCTAAACAGAGAATTTCCTAAATGATAGGAATTCAAATGATTCAATTAAATTCACTTGAATTTTAAATACTTTATAATTTTAAAATTATCTATCCATACACAACATAAGGGGTTTTCGACATAAAAATTGTTGCATCTTGATTTAATTTTTTTACCACTTAATATATATATTTGCATATCTATGTGGTTGTTCTAGAATTCGGTAATTCTATTTAATTGAACAAGAGAAGGAAAAAAAAAAAGAAGTTATGTTGGTCATTTCCGTTGTGTGTAGTTATTTTTGTTCCCAACAATTTACAAAGCTTGTAGCCTTCTGTGGCCAATAAAACCCATAATTGGATACAAAGAGAGCCACACAAGTACAAATATTTCGCAACACACAAGCAAAGCTCCTTAAAGAATGCCTAGAAACATGCTTACTATGTTAAGTTCTTGAAAGAGTCAATTCTAACATCCACTTTTAGTGGGGATTTTAAATCTGATTCACATTATTCTCTGACTTCCACATAAAGTTTCTGCTTCATTAACCAAAGTTTTCTGTAGCATTTGTCAGTCCCATACTGTTATATTTGTTGAAGAAAGTTGCATCTTGGCTCTGTGTTGTGAGTTTTCCTGGAGAAATGGATGAGATATTTGGATATATGGATGGAAGATTTGAAGTATCTTTGGCAGATTCCACCATGATGTGGATCGTGCACTATGCCATGAACAAAGCTCAAGAAAGGATGAAGACCAAAACAGGAGTTATTGAGCGCTTGAATGAGATATCCAAATTCTATGAGTTGGCTGTGATGCAACTAGAAGGTTGTCTGAGCTTTGTTCATGCAGAGATTGAGAGTAGCTCTCTTGAAAGCAATCATGAAGAGGTGCTCGCCGATTTGAGAGAAATAAGAGATCGTCTTCAGGGTCGTCTAATGGAATCTGAAATGGCTATCTCAGAGAAGGATAGAGAGTTGACAGAGAGGTTGGAGAATGAGTTGAAGCTCAGGCATGCTTTGGAGATGAAAGAAAGAGAATTAGTTTCCTTGGGTGTCAGCCATGGGATTGAAACAACGACAAGTCACAACCCTGAGAATGATCAAGTTAGAAGAAATATTGAGGATAATAGTGGTGGTGATTTCTGTGATTTGAGGACTAGTGTGGATCAGCAAATGCTGAATATTAGACAAAAGCTTGAACCCCAACATAACATGTTAGGTGAGGTACCACATAATGGCATTGACAGAAGAAAGGTTGAAGAGATGGGTTCAGACATAGACATTCTTAAGCATACTATGGATCTTGCTTTTGGGAAGATGCACAGTGCCCTTTTCTTGAGTGAGATGAGGCCAAAAGAGCGGCAATGGAAGTTGAGAATTGAGAAAGATGTAATGTCTATTGTGATTAGAAGTTTCATGAGGGAGTTTCAAGAGAATATTGAAACAGAAGTGAGGAAGCATGAGAAGCAGGTTCTCAAAGGTTGGCAGGAGCATTGGCCACAAGTGATGAATGAGGTTACATGCTTGCAGCATGAACTTGGCACTTTCACCAGTGAAAATGAAATGCACGAGACTTGTTCTAACAGTTCAGCTAATTCTTCCCCAAGAAATTGTGGGCAGAAGATTTCTCAGGAAGGGATAGGAAAGCCTTCACCAGAAGAAGGAAGTCATGACAACAGGTCACCTCAGGAGGTTGAAGAGGTAGATAAGATGGAAAAGTTACCAAAAGAGGAAGAGAATGAAGAAGAGAGCAACTATGTTGCTAAGATGATAAAGAATCACGAGTCTATTATTCGTCAAAAGAGTGCTGAACTGAATAGGATTAAGCATGGAGCATTGCACGAAAAATGGGCTTCATCCTCAAAGAAAGAAAAGGAACCAAATAACCTGAAAGAAAGACTCCAAGCTGTTACTGAAAGATTGGACAATCTTATAAATTGGAATGATAAACTGAGTGGATCACCTTTCAACCATAGAGCTATTCATGACGAGGAAACTCTTCCAGTGAGGAAGTTATCAGAAGTATCTGAGACTGATACAGTGAACAAGGATGAAGATACCTGGGGGAGTGCCTCAAAGAATGTAAAAGGAGTCTCTGATACAGGAAATGGAGTTCTTGAGGAAACAAGGGAGTTCAATTTAGAAAAAAAATATAACCCAATCCAAAGTTTGATGTCAGAAGAAGGCCTGATAGAAGAATTTGACAGTAAATCCTACGATTTTGAGTTAGAGATGCTAATACAGGAGAGTGTATGTAAATGCTACTTAAGAGAAGTAATCAGTCAGTGGAATGAGAGCATTGAAAGAAATATCATTGAAAGGAAGATTAGAGATGACATAAATTTGATTGTCTTCTCTGAGGCAGCTAAGGATATAAGTTCTAATCAAGAATTTGTCTTGGCCAAGCGTTCAGGTGTTGAAGCTGAGGAACATTGTTTACAATACTCAACATCTTGTAACAAAGTAGATGAAATAGAAAGCACTATAAAAGAGGATATATGCTCGCTTGTCTTTAGGAAAACTGTTGAGGAATACAACAAAATGATGGAAGATTGTAATGCTGACAGTATAATTAGAGAAGAGATACAACATATTGTCTTTGCAGAAACATTGAAAGATTTTGTCAATACTGTGAGTTCTGCTTCAAGGGAGCACAGAGAGAACAACATTGAGGATAATTTTCTCGATCAGTTGGAGTCTACGCTCATAGAAAGTCTTCTGAAGGAAGATGTCTGCATGGTTGTTTTGAAAAATATGCTTACGCAATGGAAGTTGGAGTTAGACAAGTTAGACAACTACTACAAGGAGAACATCATCAGGGAGCAGATACAACAAGTCATCATGGTTGATACAATGAAAGATGCCTTTCTCTTGTGCATGGAATTTAAATCATCAGTTCAAGACAATACTATGGAAGATAATTGCTCTACTATGATTTTCAATCAATTTCAGAAAGTTCAGGGAGAAGAGAACTTCATCATTATATTGTTAGAATCTCTACTCAGATGTTTTGAAGCAGAGGAGAATCTGATGCTGAGTGCACAATCGGAGATCAAGGAACACAGCAAGCAACTCGACTTGGGTTCAGAACGTGGAGACCTACATGAGCATGAGATTTTTGAAGATTTGTTAACCGGGGAGGAACAGACTTTCTGTTCCCTAACAAGCAAGGTAGAGAATGCCTTGCAGCAATTAGGTATGAGCAAGGCAATTCTAAGGGAGTTAGGCACCAGTTTAGGCCTCAGAATGCGTGACTCAGAAAATGTTCATAATCAGCCATCTACTAATGAAGGAGTGCTATTGAAACCAACTTCTGTTTTCTTGCCTCTTTTGAAGCTTTCACAAGCATTTGCAGAATTTGAGGGAATGGTACAAAAGAAATTTGAGATGGTGACTGTGAGGTATTTCATCACTCATTAAACCATTATTTTTCATAAGCATATCATTTAGCTCCTGCTTTTCCTTATATTTTCCCCATAATCTGCATGCAGACTTCAAAAGATGAAATGTTGTTTGGATCCAGTTATTGAGTTGGTTGATTGCCTGAGAAGTAGGGAATTACTTTACCGAAAGGCCTTCATTAGAAGGTGCCAGAATCTCCAAAAAGCTGAAGCTGAGGTCTGTAGCATAATCTCACTTTCTGTATATTGAGTATTAACTATTCAGTTAGAAATAACAAAGTAAGGCAATTCATTTTCCTTCTTCTGCGGCAGGGCTACTATTTCTAATTAGTCTTACCCTTGCTGTAAATGATTGTGATATTTATAAATGCTCAAAACTAAAATTTGTTTGTTGTAATATAGGTTGATCTTCTTGGTGACCAAGTGGATGCACTGTTAACTTTACTTGAGAAGATATATGTAACCCTTCATCAGTATGCACCAGCTTTGCAGCAGTACTTTGAGGTGAGAAGTTCACTTTCATTGGATTTTTCAGTTATAACCTTGCCCTGCTCTCACATATTCACGTATCATTTTAAGAGGTTATGCTCTTAGTTTGTATCAATTAATTAGGTGCACCAAAAACTTTTATTTTTATTTTTTTCACAGCTAATAGTTCTCAACTCCAACAGGTCTCTAACATTTTGGAGTTAATAAAAACAGAACTGGTCAGTGGAGCTGTTCAGTCTGCAACTGCAATGACTTAAGATGTGTGTCGTTACACTTTCCTTCAGTTTCCTTTTGCTACAGGGATACTATTCATAAAGGCATAGAAAATTTGTGTATTCCTTAAGAAAGTCCTCAAGAATCTGTTAGTATCATTCTTATTTTAAGAGCGTTTAATAAGGAAGATTAATTGTTTATTAGAGTTAGATTGTAAAAGAAATTATATTATTAGTATTTATGTTAAAGAAATTGATTGTAAAAGGATTAATTTTGAATTTTTGAATTTTTTTTGAGTAAAACAAAGTAGCAGGGATGAGAATGTTGATGTGGATCAGTAGACATACTGGAAAAGATAACACTAAGAACATATTCCTGAGAAAGTAGGAGTAGCACCTTTAAAAAGATGACAGAAACTAAGTTAATTTCATCATGTGAAGAGAAAACCAAAAATGTAAAAAGTTGATTAAATAAAAAATAGTTCAATCAAAAGGGTTAAAGGAAGACGAAAACAAACTTTAAGAGAAACCATTAAAAAAAATGAGTCTAAATGAATTTTTTGCAATTTGATTTTCAATAAAGCTCAATGGCATTGTTTAATCCATATAACCAATCCCATTTAGTGGGTGGGATAAGGTTTAGTTATTATTATTATACAAAATAACACCACTTTTGAAATATAATTACAAAAATATTTTTAAAAAATTACTACATATCTCTTTTTAAAGTTAATTTTATAATTTTATTTATATATTTTTTCAAAATATAAAAATCATTGGACTTGGCATTTTAAAATCAATTTTCAAAAAGAGAAGTGAATGTGAGCAAATTGTGTTGGGTGACCCATAGTAACAACTAATTGTTGTTTCTCACCCAAAATATATATGCTATTAAATCTATCCACAATCTCTTTTTTCTTTTTTATTATATGGTAAAGATGTCTTCAAGTTAGTTTTTGTATCGGTTGAGATTTTGTCTCTCTTCTAGCGATTTTGAGGACATATCTCCTATATTAGTCTAGAGTATTTTTAACAAATTAATTCTTTTAAGTACTAACTTAAAATTTAAAACCTAATAATTATGTACATAACTCTCACTAAAATTCATTTTAAATTGCCATATGGTACGAAGAGATAAATAATATATATATATATATATATATACACACACACACACATATATATCAACTTTCAAACCACTTATTGCATCACATCTGTATATTTACCTATAATTTGTTATCCTATGCTGATATTTTAAATGTTGTTTGACTGAACTTTGATATTATGAAAAGAAATTAATAAGTAATATGTGTTAATAAAGCATAGCATAAATAACTAAAAGTTATTACGATGTGAACAGATATGGAAGATCATGTACCCAATGTCCAATCTCTTATTACAAGAAAAATGCAAATTGTAACAACCAAATTGGCCACAAAAAATTATAAAATCAATCATAAATTTATAATCTGATCAATTGTCACCAACTTTAAGCAGCATAATTTTGCAAGTTGAAAATTTTTCAGAAATATTTGTGACCGATTATTTAAACAAATCGGCTACAAAAAAATGCATATATATGAATTGGTAGAATTATGACAATTTTGTGACATATTTATGTAGTTGCAAAAGCAGTCACAAAACATGAGACAATTTAGCAGTCAAAAAAAATTAAATAAAAATATAATTAGTTATAAAATTGGTCACGAATAAAAAATATAAATAAAAAACAAAATCAAAATTGGTATCAATTTCATATGAAGACTATATTTTATAAAATTGAAATCATTTATATAAATAAATATCATCATCATCTAACTTATGTATATCACCAGTTATCTCCATTCTTGCACAAGAGCACATCATAAGCATGTTTTGGATTTTAATTCAGAATATTTTGCTTTTTCAAAAACAACCACCAAGCATTTTTATGAATTCAGATTCAAGAATAGATAAAATAATGGCATGGAAAAAACATTTTTCTTTTTCATTACTAGGTATATTATTAAATAAAACTGAAAAGTAGATGAAGCCTTACCACAGTTTCCTATTTAGTGTTTACTTGGAGTTTCGGCCCTACATGTTTCACACATATCACTATCTAGGGACCCTATTACACATCGAAACAGCAACAAGAAGAAAAACCTGTGGATATTGGACAGATGCATAAATATTTGTTCTAACTCATTGTCAAGTAATGGACTCAGGAAGTTGGAAATGCCGGCACAAATAGTCAAGTGCTCTAGAAAGATAATATCTAGGTTGCATATGTTGCCATGTTCAACAAATCACCGACAACAGCCAGTACTTTAATTAGTATAAAAGCACAAAAATCTATAAATCATAACAACTTAGAATCATAAGTATTGGAATATTTAAGGATGAAAATAAGACAGGTGAAGACGGTTTTTACATAAATCTAACCTTGCTTTATATTCTTTAAAATATAATATAATTGATCTTTACCTGTTATGTGGATTTTGAGAATTAAAATTTGAATCCACTTCTATAAAAATATTTAAAGTTTACATCTTACTACTATGCTTACGACTATAAATATTATAAATAAATTTATACAATAATTAATCATAACAGACAATATTAATAATTATTTCATATAAATTAAAAAACATGTTTAAAGGACCCACTTCTACTACTTTTATTCATAATTTAAATAAATAAATTAACACAATAATCTCTAAGTTAAAACATATTTCAAATATAAATTTAGTATATATATAAGGTGTGAGGCAAGACAGGTTATATCATCCTCAATTTACACTTATTTTGTCTCACAATAAGATACAACCCTAATTCAATCCTAAACCTTTCATATGAGAAAAGTTGGGTTAGGTGGTTGCAAAGTGAGTATACATTGCCATCCCCAGGAGATATTATCATCTTATTGCAACAATTCTAATACGCTCCTGAATATATTCACACATTTTTCATGTCAGCAGCTTGGTTTATTTATTTTTCACTTTCTAAACAGCCTTGATCTATTGACCGCTGTGTTCTGGTCAGGTCATCAAAATGATTGTCAAGAAACTTCTAAAACGAGTAGCACAAATGACTATTTTAATTATTTTGTCATAAATTGTCTGTTTTGTCTCCAAAACAGAAGTTGAGAGACCTCAGGTCAACTCAAAATGAGACAATCCTAGAGAATCCTAGATGGACTATATGTTCTAGCTAGTCCTGGTCAAAAAACTGCTTAGTACATAAGGTACTCCAAAACAGCACACTTCTAGTTTACCTCAGTCCTCATCTCTTTGTGATGGAACCTCACCTTCGACAAGAACTGCATCTTAACCTGCACAAATATTCCACATTCAGTCACTTGCATACGTGCTTACCAAAAAAATTAAAAAAAAAATACAATAACCAAGCATGCCACATTCCTCCAAGCTAGAACAACAGCAAAATAGAATGATATAAAATCAATTAACAGGTAGGAGGAATCTTGCCAATTGGGGCAAGAATCCCAACAAGAAACCACAGTAAGCTTTTCTCCTTTCAAGATGAACAATCTATAAATGAATCACCTAAAACAGGAAGCTAACAAGTAGCTAGTTACATTAACAATACAAGACTTTCTATAAATGTTGATATTGTATTAATAATGCAATAATATTAATTTATTTTGATTTTAGGAGGCTGGAAGAGACAACAATGTTCGTACAGTTTGCCCAGCACGTACGACTTCTTACTAATATAAAAAATCAAGTTGCAAGTAGCTTATAACAATATAAATAGCAAGCAAGCACATATGACTTCTTACAAATTCATAAATACTACTTACATTTAAACAAACACCAACATATATAATTAATATGGTAAACTAAATTTGATCAACAGCAAACATCAGTAATTAAGTTGGTAAGAGATGTGGTTTTCTAGCTATTTTATTTTCATACTGTGATCAAATCTATATCTATATCTATATCTATATATATACATTTGGAATTTGGAACAGTGTTGAAGGGTGATCAGATATAAAGTAACAATATAATTATAGTAAACAGACGCCGCATAGTTCAAACCACTTCTCTTATACAGTAACTTCTATATGCACAATGTTGTCTATACTTTCTCTACTTAGATCAGAAATCACACTTGTTCTCCCAGTAACATTTAGTAATGTATACTGATACTCTATATTCACTCGTCCATGAACATGTACGTGCGTGCTCTAATCAGGAACATAGAAGATAGTAAGGAGAACAAAATATACAGTTTCATAAATTGTTTTAAGTTCTGTTGCTGGCTGAGGGGTTCCCCACTTTTCTTTTTCTTCCCTGCTGGAAGCAAAAGCTCTCTTGATTCGGTATCTAAAATGTTCAATTATGCCAGTTCTTGACTGAATAGATACAACTATGTATCTTCAACCGTCTTGACATCTACTTTGTATTCTGAACTGTCTTAAACAACTGGATTTTGCAGATAAATGTTCATGACACTAGTTGTACGGTGTTGTAACTATTCTAATGTCTCAAATTGCATGCTTCTATCCCTCCGAAACTTTGGAAACATCCGAGGATACAAATTAAAAGGCGTCAAAAACTTTGAGAAGTGTTGTGCCGTTTGATACTTCAATTGCATTCAAAGGCGTCAAAAACTATATATGTTCAGATGAGGCCAAAGAGTAGCTGTCAACTTAAGCCTAGGTCTTTTCTCCTTCTTGAACCTGGATGCTTTTAAAAGTTGGTCATCTCGTGCTCTTCAGCAGCCTTCTTAAAATTTCAGTCCCCACCAAATACATTTTGCTTATGGTCTCATAATATCATGGAAAGAATTATGGGAATTGGTTGCTTAAATCTCTTAGTACTTCTTGTATTGTCTTCAAATTTAATGAACTCTTTGGATGCTCAATCCACAGGTGGGCCAGCTCCTCACCCCGCCGCACCAGCTCCTCACCCTGTGGCACCAGCACCTCACCCCGCCGCACCAGCTCCTCACCCTGTGGCACCAGCACCTCACCCCGCCGCACCAGCTCCTCACCCCGCCGCACCAGCTCCTCACCCTGTGGCACCAGCACCTCACCCCGCCGCACCAGCTCCTCACCCTGTAGCACCAGCTCCTCACCCTGTGTCACCAGCTCCCCAGCCTGTGGCACCACCACCTCCTACTCCAATCTCTAATTCACCTCCTCCTGCATCACTGCCTGCGCCAGCAGAAGGCTCAGGTGGACTGAATGGTGGACATAAGGCAGGTATAGTGATAGGAGTGCTACTGGGAGTAGTTCTCATAGGTTTGGGTGGGATGGTGTACGTGAAACGCCGGAAAAATATCAGAAGAAGCAGATATGCGAATGCAGCCAGGATTGTTGAAATTTGAATTTGGAGGGGATTGTTTTGTTCTATTAATTTTTTTTATTAAAAGCCATGTTTGGATGGTTTAATAAACAACTGAGGTTTAAGACATGCAAATGGTCCTGCCATGTTTCCATGAATCTTATGAGTCACCAATTTCACAACCTTCCCTCTTTACATGGCGAAAAATGAAAAACCTGAAACTAGGAAGATAATAACACCTCTTTGTATTATGTAAACATTGTCATATGCCACGTTATCAAATGTGGCAAATATTAAAAAATTTTCAATGTACCTTATAATTCGACATCAAAACAGGGAGGTTTATAAACAAAGTAAAGATTAGGTTGTCAAATTTGTATCCCGAAGAAGACAGAGGAATTAAAATCAGAGCCAAATATTTGACTAAGGCTTCAAGCTGTGCAGCCTTTGCAGCCAAGTCGAATGTCATGAGCAAGTTCTATATTCCTTCAATAATGCCTCACCCCCAACTATCAGCATCATCACAAATCACCTCTTTCCTTCAAATCCATCATAGACAATGCCATTGCAACAGCAGGGGGAAGTGCCTGAGCAGAACCTGCCTCTCCTCCAAACTCCAAAGTATATTTGTTCAGAGAATTTTGATAGTTGATTGTACAATAGGTATTTATGAGTGAAGTGCTAGTACATCTTGCAGGATTTGCTCCACCACAATGCCACATGCAAATAGCCCAAGCAGAATAAATGCTGGCCTAGCATTTGTTAATTCCTTTTCACCAGAAAGCTCGGATTTCCTCTTGTGCATTGCCGACGCCGTTGCCGGTGGGAGAACTCCAAAGAGCACTGTCATGCAGTAGCCCCCCTAGCTCACAATATAGCACAATAACCACAGAAGCAGAATTGAATTTTGTTATATGCAATGCGACAAGAATACTCTTGAATGTATATTTGGATTAGTTTATTTTATACTCAAAATAGCTTATAATCAAAATCTTGCTGAGAAATCTTTTAAAAACATGCGACTTTTTCCTAAAAACTAATCAAAGCCTAATATGCACTTAATTTCAGAGTCATCCCATTTCAATTATTGGTTAATAAATGAATCTCCAAATCCCCCACAAAGAAAAAGACCCTCTTCCTCAACTTACAGCAATATCTGTGGCAGAAGAGAATGCATCTGGAAATGTTGTAGACACAAACAGAGAAGGTGCAACTACCATTGTCACAGCCATGACATTCATTTTATTCCTGCCCCACCAGTTTTCCTGTCAAAAGATATTTTCTTAATTGAAGTAACCATAATGTGATGTTGGTTATATATCAAGATATCATATCACAGGTACATAATTCACTTCTATTTTTTGTGTTGGAGAGGAATGCCAGGTTAAATTTTTAAGTTGCTCCTTGAAGAACTCTGAGAAGCCCAGGAGGGTACCAATAATTGATGTGCCAACTGCTAAAAGTGAGAAGGCCCCAACCATAAGTGAAACACCGCTCCATCTCACCCTAAACCATTGACATATATGAAATTTAGTTATTTGATGAAAACAATAACATTCTAAATATTTTAGAAATAATTTGTGTAGAGTTTTTTTTATTGTGGTCAGGGAAGGGAAGCCATGAGGAAATTAGGGAAAAAGATTTTTTTTGTTTTTTTCATCTTCTCATGCTTATGGATAAGCTTGCATCAATCCTTTTATACTCGTAAGAGTCTATGATCTGAGACTACTATGAGTGACATTTCCACTAGGCTCCCCAAAATTGTTTCTTACTTTATAATAAAAAATCAACACAAATCTCCCCAACTTATTCTGCAGGGTCTAAGTTACCTATATAAGAATTCAACTGGATCAATAACTTGTTCAGTTTTGGCTGCTAAACCAACTGCAATTGCATTCCAGACAAGCAATGCCACCACTGGCAAAAGACTACCAAGAAAAACTGAAACTCTTATGCGACGAAGATCACCTTCCAAATGAGCACAAAGAACTGCAAGGTTTTGAAAAGGAAAACATAAATTTCAAGCAAAACAAATAGTGGAAAAAAAAAATAGAGACAAAAATTTCTCATTTTTACCAGGCGCTAGATCATGATACACTAGGGAAAAAATAATCACAGGACTTGTTGCTGGAACTTTTGCCCAGTCACTGCTGTCCCCAACTCCTGACCATCCCCCAAACACAACTGCTAGCACCTCAATAGCCAACAATAGACCTGCTAACAAGAATCTACACATTGTTACACAGCCAAAATGTTACCCATCACAAAACTCTAGATTGAAAATACTGCTATAAACCTACAATTATCAGAGGAAACACAATAACCCAGAATTTGGTAAAACTCTTGTCTAGTTGGTCAAAGAACCACTCGACCCAAAAACCTAAGCCATTAAATGGAGGTCCAAGAATAGCTTTTCCCTATCAAACCCCTTTTTTGCATAATGCCAAAGACAATTCACAAGCACCCAATATGTCAAATATTTATGTACCTATCATAGAAGCAGTTAGACATTGGTTGACTTGATCAGTGGCACGAGTTCCCCCAATGGAGACAAGCATTGTGAAAAGTACAGTGAATAGACAGCCTGAAATTGCTGCTGGGAGATTGATCAATTGGAAAAGGATCTCCCCAGACTTGGAGCTATAGGCAACCATCGAACTATAGCCCAAGAAAACGTAAGCAACAGTAGCTACTGTTCCACCCCAGTCCCCTAGTGTTTCTTGGGCCATGGTTCTGCTTGGAAATGATTTCCAACTCATTGTCATCCTCTTTCTTTTTTTTCTTCCTGAGCAGACCCACATTAATTTCAACTAGCAAAAGTGCTTCAATGAGGAGAAAAACCCAACATACTATCACTGATGCTGAACTTGGAAGAAATCCCTACAATTTTGGACATATTAGCATGAAACAGACAAATACTTTTGACTCAACAGTTTGTTCTTTTGCTTCTCATGAGTCAGAGAGAGGAAGAGAGGGAGTACTGCAGGGTAATCTTTCTGTGGAAGTACAAGAATCCCAGAACCGATAGTAGTACTATTAACAAGTGCCACTGCACCAGCAACAATACCCTTCTTCTTCTTCTTCTTAGATACTTGGCTGGGGTTTTTGCTCGATTGGTTGGAGTATTTCTGGGCCTTTCTAGCATAAAGCTTCCTGCTAATCACTGGCTTTTACTCTTGCCGATGGAGGTAACACAAACTGGTGCAATAGCCACTGCTGGGAGGATTTGGAACTCATCATATAAAATTGAGACAGAGAAGAGAAAAATCACTCTTACAAGACAATACAAGAGAATGAAGTGGTAAATCCTATCATACTTATTTTGAAGCCAATTATTGTTGTGTTCCTTGGTAGATCTCTAACCATGATGGATTTAGTTGTGCATTTTTCTGCATTTTGAGATGCAAAGGGGAAGAAGAGAAGAATTGTGAATCCATGATAGGAGAGACGGAATGCTAAGGTGAATCAATGTAAAGTGTCCAAGTATCTTGGAAATGGTTCCCAAGCTAGACTAGAATGGTAGTTCTTTTTTTTTTTTTCTTTAGTGAGAGTGGACATTAATGGTAGTGAAATAAGGACACAATAGAGGAATGCTATATTTTAATTAGTGGTACTCAAATTTAAGAGATAAACTAGAATACCACTTTCGGGATGAACTTGTTAAAAATTAGTATATAGATGAGTTTATTGTATTTAATTTTTTTTAATATTAAAAATAATAACACTTAATTTTTTTATATTAAAAAAGTCACTTTTTTTTTGTTAGATAAAAAAGTCACTTTATAGATATACATTATATTGAATTTTATCATGCACATGCAAGCATTGGATTTCTTACTGATTTACTTTAAACATATTAAAGAATCATTTATAAACTCTTTATTTACTATTAACTTACTAAGTATTGAGAGGCACTATCAATGCCTCGCAATTTGCATATTTTATTTTTGTTTATATAATTATTTTATAGATTATTTTATTATAATTATAAATCAATTATTATAAAAAAATTAAAATATATTTGAAATCACTAATAATAATAATGTATGTAAAAAAAAGTAATTCTCAGTATTTCAAAAATAATTGCAACTATAAAATGTAGTTATAAAAAAAAATTTGTATTTATAATTTTATCCCATTTTCTATTTATGTTCAATTAGTTATTAATTAATAGTATTTTAGGACACTAAAAATTTGAGACCAAAATAAATTTTCTTATTAAACAAAAAGAATATTTGTATTTACAATTTCATCCCTTCTTCTATTTGTATTCTATTAGTTATTAATAGTTTTTTAAAAAATTAAAAATTTAAGACCAAAAAGAAGAATTCTTTTTATAATAGTATAGATTAATTTTTTTCTGGAAAAGAGTATTAAATTATTTAATACACAATTTTTTTTATTAAAATATCTAATAGAAACTATCGTTCTCTCTCTCTTGCCCCCCTTTGTGATGTCTTGGTTACAACCACCGCAATTTTCCATTTTCTAGCCATTTTAGACCACTTTCAATCACACCCAACCATTTTTTACGCTATTCGGTGTGTTTCTTGCCTCTCCTTTCTTAGAAATGCCATTTTCTTATTTTAATTAGATAACTAATTTTTTTTGTTTTCAAAGGTTAGATACAAAGGAGCTTGTCCCATCATGGTTGTAGTTGTTGAGATAACTAGGAAGAAATGATTAAAAAAGATATTTGAATTATAAATCAAAATTCTTAAAAGATTACACATATCAAATTAGATATTTGATAAAAATTAAAATTTAAAATTAGATATTTGCCCTAAGGATATGAGCATGTTAAAAAAGAATTTAGATCGTCTTCTATCACAAGATCATCCTATTACAAAAAAATAGATACAAAATTTATTATATAAAAATTATAAAATCCACTGGTTATTAATTTAAATGTCATTATATCTTTATTTATCTAATAGGATCATATCATGTTACTTGACTAACAAAAAGGTTTCAGACTTGTTAAAAATTTGTGAAATTTCTAATTTTCTTTCATATTGCACAAAAGTTGTATACCACCGATGTGCTACTACACTTGCAAATTGTTGCTTAGTTGGGTTTCGCATATGGTGAGCTATAGTGAAATTTTTGTTGCCTTTATTATTCATAATTAAGTTGAATTTCAATAAGATAAAATAAGTTTATATATTATTTGCACTTCAAGTCTAAAAAGCTCTTACTTGAAAGGTAAAATCATTCATCTGTTTTCATCCAATAATTTAAGATTTTAAAATAATTGTTATATGTAGAGTAGCACCAACCTAATAGAATTATGCACTAGTTTGGATGTCGTTAGCATGTTTCAAGACAACCATTTCAACAATTCAACCTGAGCACCTACATGGGGTGCACTGAATGAAGGATTCATATGAAGTATGTTGGCCACATGATCATCATCAATATATTACCATTTGGAGCATTCGTCATAGTTGACTCGTCAATTGTGAGCTATTTAAGATTGATTACTCTAGATTGATCCATATAGATAAATATTGGAATGAAAATTATGTGCTCTTTTCGCTTAAGTTTATTTAATCACTTCAGTAGTATTTGTATTTGTAATTTATAGCCAAAAAAAAAAAGATTTATAAACGGTTTTGAATCAAAGTCTTGCCTAAATTCAAGTTTTTGTCAAATAACTTGGAACATAAAAACTTGTGCAAAGATGAGATAGCTCAACAAAAAGATAAGCAAGCTTATTGCATTACAAACTCAGAATCTATAAATAGAGTGTCTTGTGCATGCAATCAGAAACCTACACAATCAAAATAACCATGTAATTAGACAAGATAATGTAATTAAATAGGATTATGGATTTAGGAAGAGTTTGCACATAAAAATTTTTTATGGTTCAACTCCAAAGTGAAACCTACATTCAGTCCCAGCCACACTAAGATTTTCACTATAAACATAATAGTCTTTAATCCATAATAGCCTTTCCAAATTAGATAAAACGAGTAGGTTTAATTCACTCTAGTCTTTCCAAGTTGGAAAGAATAATTTTTTATTAACCTAATCTTTTCCAAGCTAAATATCAAATAGCTTTAAAGGCTTTACAAGAAAGCATGAAAATTTCCCATAAAAAAGAGTGAATATAACTAATATAGCAGCACAAAATTTTCAAATTATGAACGATCATGCTCGGATTTAGAATGGACTGGGCTTACCTGAGGTACATTCTCATCAATTATTGAACATATTTTTCTAATTTTTTTAAGAAAAGAAAATAAAAGATAAAAATAAAAATAAAAACAGAAAAATGGAAAACTATATTCCTGTTGAAGAGACTCTAAACCATCCTAGCGTCCTTTCAACCAAATAAAGAAGTTATCGCATAAGCATATTCATGTGTATGCATAAGCAATCTAAGAAAAAAAAATGTGATAAGTAAAATTTGAATGATATAATCAAAGAAAAGTTTTGAAACATACCTATATAATAGTAGGTCGAGCCAAGCTTACCCGAAGGATAACTCAGTCTTGATAAGAAAAATCTTTCTAAGTCAAAATTTTTGGCCCATTCCTAGTTTAAAATTTGAGTGAAATCAAGCCAAATCCAACTGAAAAAGTTAGTTTGGACTAAATTTTTAGACTCAAGCTAGGTCATGAACACTCCTAATAAATGGAAACATTAAATATAATGTCCTCTTAAAAAAAAAAGTCAAGTTGCATCGAGTTAGGATTATACTATTATCATATCAAGTTTTTTTTTTCAACCCTGCTATATGATTAATTGACTATTTCATGCATATAATAATATTCAAATTATTAGATAGTGTAAGTGTATGTAATTATATGTTGAAATTATCGGATAGTATAAATGTATGTAATTATATTATAACTCAATTATATATGAGTCCATTCCATTTGACCATTGATTGAATCAAGCAAACCGTAAACCACCATTCTTTTTAGTTTACCATCTAGGTAAGAGTTTTAAAATGTTTGGAGACTTGTAACTATTATTATTTTGGTTTTTATAAAGATGATTCAGAAATTTAAACTTATATCTTCCTGTAAGTTATTAAAATCCCTCACGACTTGTCAACTCCTATAGTATCTTACTAGCCAATGCCTCCGTGAATTTCACGTATGTTTTTAAATTTTTTAATATATATAAAATTAATGAAAGCATCCATATAAATTGCCAACTAAATGCAGTAGTTCTATTTTTTTTTTTAAGCATTCAATTGCTCTATTTCTAACATTCAAACAACTTGAAAATTTATTACTGATAAACATGTTCTATGTCTTCATATATACTACCATCTAAAAGATATTGATTAATAACCAAACACCTTATATATAAAAATTAGCCCCATAGCATCTATGTACTTGGTTTTTTAAAGTTCCCAAACACTTCCTAAAAGTCTTCCTCAAAAATTTTTTTTTTCACTTGTGTATTTATTTTCTATAAATTTCATACAAATACAAATTAAAAAAATTAATAAAAAAAATCAAAATTAATCTACGTAATTACCTACATAAATTAATATAATAAGACTATTAAAAAATTTCATTTTGGCAATGGAATTTAGAGACAAATAATTTCGTGTCTACCTGACACGGAATTGGAAATGGAATAGTTTAGAATGTAACAAATTTAATTTTTGGGTCTCTAGAGAAGAAAATAGAGATGTAACCGTTCCGTATCTAAAAAAAATTGTCTGATTCCATCTCTAAATTTAAAATTTTTATTAAAATATCAAAAAATATATTTATAACATCTCAAACACGAAAATAATCCGTGTCTAAAAATGATATTTAACTAGACATAGAAAAATTCCGCGGCTGAGTGTAAAATAATTAATTTGTATATAGATTTTTATGTAAGAGTAATATATTTTTTGAAAAAATAAAATAATTACTTAGAGATGGAATTTTTCTATGTTTGAGGTTATTATTTGAGAGACAGACGCGTGTTTAATTAGCGCGGAATTTGAAATCTTGATTTTAGTTTAGAGACGAAAATTTCCGTCGCTGAGTTCAATAAAACGGTGCTTCTCGTGTGCTCTCTATTTCTTTCCCTTTCCCCTTCTTCTTCCTTCTCCCTCCGCTTCTTCCTTCTGCGCGTGACCAGCCAGTGGCTCTCCCCCTCTCTTCCCCATTTCCTTCCTTCTTCAATAGTGGCAGCGGTGTTTTGATTTCTTTCCCTTTCCCCTTCTTTCTCTTTCTCCCTCCACTTCTTCCCTCTATGCGCAACCAGCCAGTGGCCCTCCCCCTCTCTTCCCCATTTCCTTCCTTCTTCGACAGTGGTGGCGGCGTTCTGATTTCTTTATCTTTCCCCTTCTTCCTCTTTCTCTCTTAGCCTCCTCCCCTCTGCACACGTGCTGTAAACCTTGACCCTCTCGCCCCCTCTCTTCCTCATTTCCTTCTCCGACAGCGGTGTGCAGGTGGTGCCATTCTGCGGCAGTGGAGTGCGATTCTCTCTGGCGGTGGCGTGTGGCTTGTCTCTGGCAGTGATAACAGCAGTGGCGTTCTCACCAGCAGCTCCACACAGCATTTGAGGTACAATTTTTAGTTTACAGAAGCTTTATGAGTTAGTAGGGGTCAATAGGAGGAAGAAATTAGTGGTTGAATGGATCTTGTAGCTGATTTGAAATTGAAAATTATTGCTTGGTTTCCACATTGCTTCTTTACATCAATAAAAATACATCTTGATTGTTCTAAATCTAAACTAACCCATGCCAAATCACTTGGGCATGATTCTAGGTCCGTTTTTGAGTTTGTGGAAGCTTTATGAGTTACTAGGAGTCAATAGAAGGAAGAAATTAGTTCTCATATATAGTTCTATATACCTTTGTATGGAAATGCATAACTGATGAACCTTTTGCATGGCGAAATGTGGTTTTTTTGCTCTTAAAAAAATTTTGGTTTGAAAATATTGTGCCAAATAATTTTGAGTAATTCAATTTGGATTTCTAGGCCTTAAAAAGAATTTGGTTTAGAATTAAACTTGTGTCAACTTAAGATTATAATCATGACCAATCCACATTGGAGAATAAAAAAGGACTAGAAACGAAAAGGTGTCCCCAAGAGTCAATAGGAGGATGAAATTAGTTCTTATACATAGTTCTATATACCTGTATATGGGAATTCATAACTGATCAACCTTTTGCATGGTTAAATGTGGCTTTTTGGCTCTTAAAAAAATTTTGGTTTGAAAATATAGTGATAAATAATTTTTGAATAATTCGATTTGGTTTTTTTGTCTTAAAAAAATTTGGTTTAAAATTAGACTTGTGCTAACTTTGGATTATAATCATGACCGAGCAGGCAAGAATGCAATCTACATTGGATAATAAAAAAAGTGGATAAGAAACGAAAATGTGTCAAAGATTTTAATGAGATAAATATAAGATTGCAAGAAAATTATGGAGGTAGAGTTCTTAATAAGGCTATATGTAATACTATAGCATAAACCCTTAGATAACAAAAAAATAAATATAACCAATTTAGGAGAGCAACAAATAAAGCTATACTTAATACTATAGCCATTTGCAAATGACAAGGATTTTTAATATTTTTGTTTAAATATTTTCATGAATAATAACCTACCAAACACATTCAAAATATTCTAAATGTTTAAATATTTTCACGAATAATAACCTACCAAATACCTTCAAAATAGTCAGAATAGGGACTATATTACCAGTAGCATCCCTTACAATTAGACGAAAATCCCTCTTAAGACCAACGTATTTGGCATATTTCTACACAATTCATAAAGAGCAAAGATATGTATTTGATTTTTCTTTTTTTTTTTTTTTTTGGGGGGGGGGGGACTAAGTAGATGCTCAATTAAGATATTTGGTCTCTATTCTTGTTAATTCCTTTTTCATAGATTTTACTTCTAGGCCTTTGACAAATATTTAAAATTGAAGTGCATTATCAACACAAATTTTATAAAGAAAATAATAATAAAGAAAAGGACTAGAAATGATCTTCAAAGGCCATTACTATTTGTGTATTAGTACTTGAAACCTTAGCTAATTTAAGTTTTGGTAGTGTCTCTACTCTCCTTTGTGATGTGCGTCTTATTCGTAAGTGGTGCGACTTTCCCTCGCTCTCCTTTATTTCTTTTAGCAGCATTCTAAGTATGCTTTTTACTCTTTCTTGATTTTTTACTTACAATTGTCATTAGTTTTGGTGAATATTAATGTTTATATTGAGTATTTGCTTATAGTTGTAATGAATATCACTAATTTTGTTATATGAATTGTCTAGATTCGATAAAAATATATAATTGTAATTCTGGGATTGTAAATGTTATAGGAGAAATGCCTCTGAATTCAGAGGCAGTTTCATTTGAATGAAATTGCTTAAAGTGTAGGTAATTCTGATTGAATTTGATTTGTTTTCCTTGTAGTTTTATGGAGATTTTGCTTATAATTGTCACTAATTTGGGTGAATATCAATGTTATATTGATTATTGTTTATAGTTTTAGTGAATATCACTAGTTTTACATATTGAATTGCCTGGATTCGATAAAATATGTACTTGTAATTTTAGGAATGTTAATATTATAGGGAAATGCTACCGAAATGATCACGCATCTATAATATGCAAGAGAGGATTAAGCAGCAACAATGAATGATCTATCACTCGGCAGGAGGATATAATCCATCACATCATTCAAAAGTTAGACTTGGACCCTCCTCCTTCTCCTCCTCTTCTTACATAGCCTACAACTACTCCTGGATTAGATTATGCACCTGATCATCATCAAAATGGGCATGACGACAACTTTGATGATTTGTGATGGTCTTAGTTTATAAATTTTCTTTTATTTAGTTTTATATATTTATGAACTATTTAGGATATATTTTTGTAGATTATCTTTATAGATATAGTAAACATCATATTTTGTCCGAGATAATAAAATTGAGATTAAAAATATCAAAAAATGATAAACAAATAGAGAAAAAATAAACCAAGAATTGCCTGCAAAAAAAAAAAGAAAAAAACTAATTACATGTCATTTTCTTTGGAGCCAAGTTTCAATTTAATTTTTTTTTTAATCAAAATCAAGATAAAATCCCAATTTCAAAATATATTCTTTTGGTTTAATTGTGAAAGCCCAAATCTGATAATATCTCACAACAAAAATAAAGATCATAACAACAAAAAATGTTTAAGAGAAAAAGGCAAAACAAAAAAACAAAACAAAAACAAAAAGCAAAAAAGACAAAAAAAGAAGAAACAAGAAAAAAAAAAAAGGCAACGGCCTCTGATTTTCAGCACCATGCAGCGGCAACAGTGCTGCTGTCTCACTATTCTACACCGCAGCAGAGCACCCCCATTCCCACCTTGGCACTCACTTACCCATCACTCATTCAAAAGCACACACGCAGAATGGAGAGTGGGTGGAGAGGAGATCCCATTTGGTTAGAAAAATGGATGACTCACAATGGGGGATCTCTTGATTCGGTTACAGAGAGTGGGTGAAGGGGGGGAGAACAAAGAAGGAAAAGTGAGATAGGGAGAGGCTTCGGAGCCAAGAGGATTCTATAGGAGAGAGCCCGGCCAGGAAATCCTCATCAATTCTGCTCTGTTGTCGATTTTCTCTTAACAATCGCCGGCACACCTTCCCTTTGGCACCCCTCAGAGAGATTTTAGGTGAAAAACAAAAGAGAAAGGAAGGGAGAACAGAGACCAACGGCTGGGTCGCGGAAGAACAGAGAGCAAAACGGAAAGAAGAGAGAACTAGAGAGAAGAAAGAGGAAGTCTAAAAGAGAATATTCAGCTGGAAGAGAAGAATCGAAGATATCCAGACACAGAAAACATGAAGGGAAGAGAGGGCCAACACTGTGAGTTTATTCCTCCCCTTTGTCCTGTAATAATGGTTTGCTGGATTGTGGCATTTTGTTTCATTGAGATTCATTCCTCCACAGCTCCCTCACCCATCACACGGCCAGCATCACGCAACCACCTCACAGCACCCTTGCTCACTCCCTCACCAGCACCGGCCAGCACCCACACTCCACCGACATCACGCCTCACCCATCTGCTGCACACACCCACATTCTGTTTCAGCACCAGCCCAAGCCTCACTTGCACCATTCACTGCACTCCACACGGCTCAAGCCACACCAAACACCCACGGATCATCACCTCTGCACCAGCACTCCACCTTCACACACTCATCTCCCCTGCACTGCACAGCATCGTTCACTGCAGCTCACACGGTCTCACAGCCCCACCTGCACCTCCACTCTCGCACTTGCACCACTCACACGTACAGCACTGCACTCGTATGGCTCCAATGCATAGCCATTCCTCCACAGCGCACTAACATCAGCTCACCAAAAACCAGTACACCCAGTGCCCTGCACAAGCCGCTCTGCCTTTTGTTTCATTCTGGCTTTTCGTTTTTTTTTTTTGTTGGTTTATATATTTATTTATTTATTTTTGTTTTTGGGTAAGATTAATCATTGGGCCTATTATGGAGATGAATGTTTTGGATTGATTGTATCATCCTATTGTGCTTGATAATATATTTGGATTCATTACTAGTCTTGGTAATAAATGTAATTTAACTTTAATAATCTTTATTTGAGAAATGAATTCATGATTATTAGTTAGTTAGGTTTTGTTCTATTTTTATGTGAGTACTGGTCTGGTTTGATTTATATTGCTAAGTTAAAGTTTTATTCATATTTATGGGTTTCAATTTTAGGTTGGATTAATAAAAATAAAAATTGAACAGAAATGGTAATTATTTAGTTTGCATGCTTATAATCTATCTGTTTGGTTCCAATTTTTATTCTCTCTTAGTTTAGACATTTATTTTTATCTCATTTGATTATTTGTTGTTTCATCGTATTTTTATATTTATTTTTATTTTATTTTATTTTATTAAATTAATTTTCAAATTTTAAAAATTAATCTAAGTCATTTGAGTTAGGTCAATTTGTTGATTTAAAAATATTCTAATTGATGCCATATTACCGTAACGGCTCTTTGATCTCGAAATTATACTAATTAATCAATTGTTAATCAGCTAGGAACGTTATCGTGGCGATTCTTTTGTCCCGAAAATGTTTAGAATTACTAATGTTTAATGTTATTGTGACGGTTCATTGATTTGTAGGTGATGTCAGAACCTAATCATTTTTAATTAACAAATTTTTTTCAAGTTAACCAATCCTTTAAATTTAATCATTAATTAACTAGGCACGATGTTGTCATGACAGTTCTTTTGTTCCAAAAGTATTTTATACTCATTAATAATCAATGTTGTCGTGATAGCTTTTTTAACTTAGAGTGATATAGTTTTTTTAAACATTTTACCAAAACATTTTTAGAAAATAATTTTTATTAATTTGTCAATCAATTATTGTTTAATTTAGCATTTTTTTATTCATCCTATAACATCAATTTTTAATTTTTAATTAAATAGGAGTAACGTTGTCGTGACAATTCTTTCATCTTGAGAATAATTTAGATTCACCAACCATTAAGGCAAGCGTGATATTGCATTGACTCGTAAGTGATATAAACATTTAATCCATTATAATCAATTAACAATTTTTTTTAATTTAACCTGTCTTTTAATTTAATATATTTAATTAATTAGGAATGATGTAGTCATGACGGCTCTTCATTCTTGAAACAAATCAAGATCATTAACTGTTAACATTGTAGCGATAGCTCTTTGATTTGTGAAATGATATAATTATTAATTTTAAGAAAAAACCAAAACAATCAATCAATGTCTTAATTTTTTTAATCAATTAATAAGATATTTAGAATTTAATAAAACTTTTTTTTAAATTTAATTAAAAAATTTCAGCACACAATTATTTTTTACAAGAACTTCATGACTTTAACTTCTTATTTCACGTGAAGATACGTAGACATACAAGATAAGTTAAAATTATAATTATTTTATTTAATTTTTTATGTTTTTATGATCAAAATTATAAATATTTTTATTTATATTATTTATATTATTTATATTATTATTTAATTTAATTTAATTTTTTGTTTTTTTATGATCAAGATTGTAAATATCTTTATTTATATTATTTTTATTATTGTTTTAATTTTATTTTTGTTTAAAGAGGTAATTTAAATATTTTAAGACTATTAATATTTTATATAATTAATTTAGGATAATCGTCTTAAGTCGTATGTATCAGGAATACAGTAAGATTAAGTTTCTATTATTTTTTGAATATAAATAGACTTTTGAACTTGACATTGTTTCGCATACCCTTTTTTTTTTCCTCTTTCTTCTAATAAAAAGGTTTTTCTAATAATTTTTTTATCAAATAATTATTGGTAACGACTCTATTTTTTTTTTTATTTCTCTTGCCATTATGTCACGGTAGCTTTTTGCAGATGGTCATGACAAATATTTTTTAAACATTTGTAAATATGTTTAAATATTTTATTAAATGAATGACTTTTATCAATTGAAAAATTGTGATTATAATTGGAGAATTTGATTTGGATCTAGTTGGAGAATGTTTGGTTTGGTGTTGGTTATTTGCATATAGGGTAAAAACAATTAGAATGAGAAGCTGTAAGTACTGATTTTTTTTTTTTTTTGCCATTCTACAACATCAGAGACGAAATCAAAGATGAAAAATTATGTGTCCAAATGTCAATGAGATACCATTTCTTTAACATATCAAAGATGGAATTTTACTCATTTAGAGACGGGGGTTTTCGTATCTAAATTTTAAATGCGAAATGCTTTTGGTTGTCTTTAGACATGAATTTTTTAATTTTAGAGATGGAATTTTCCATCTCTAGTCTAAGAATTTAGCAACGCCACTTTATGTGACATTTAAGTTCTGTGTTTAATTCTGTCTTTAAATAATTTAGAGATGAAATTTATGGCTTTAGAGGCGAAACTAAAGCCAAAATTTTTAGTAATATAATTTGATAAATAAATTACACAAATTTAATATTATGTTACTTTTAAATTTGAGATTTTGTACAATCAAATTTTAAATTTCATATTTAGTCTTAGATGGTTAAAGTCAAGATTGTTATATTATAATTCTAACTTACCTAATGAAGTTAATAGTACAGCAATAGTGTTGTAAGGTCAACATGACGGTAGAATCTATGCAATTGTGAACAAATATTTGTACAGAGATTCATTGGGCTTGTGTAAGAAGAAAAGGTTAATGAGATATTCATTCAGTTTGGAGTAATTTAAACTAGTGGATCTTATAGAATTACTTGAAATACTTTCAAAATTAACTTTTCTGAAAAATAATATTCTGAAGTGATATTTAGACTTTTTTATTTTAACGTTATCAATTTAATGTTCTCAAATTTTAAAATAATTCAATAATTAATTATCATAAAAAATTAATTTATTAAAGGACGTACATTTTAAAAATGAATAATTTTTAATAAAAAATTATTAAAATTTTATTATTGCAAATTTTTTAATTAAAGAGTAGCTTAAATATGAATTGATTAACAAAAAATAGATAAAAGTATTTATTAATATATTTTCTTTAATTTAATGGATTACACCAACATCCATTCATTGGTTTCATTTTCATCTAATGGTGGAAGATTATCTAATTTCATCTAATTTCATCTAATTTTGAAATTTTAAACTTTCATATTATACTCAATTTTAAAATATTTTATTAAATATATTTTAATGCAAATATGATTGCATGTTACGTTTATGGCATTCGTTCATATCCTTTCATGGTATGCCTTGTCTCCGTTCGTTGTCCTCTGCGTGTTCCACTACAATCTATGGTTGTTTGTATGTTCTCCTATTATTCGTTGCCTTCATTTACTGTGACTCACCCCTTTTGCCACCTCTTTTTATTTCTCTCTCTCTGTTAACTCATTCTTTAGGCTTAATTAAGATTCGTCCTCAATATGCAAAGATTTTTGTGCTTCATTCCAGAAGTATGCATTTTATTTTGTTTTATTTAAATTTGTTTCTTTATTTATGATGTCTTCTCATCTAGAAGCAAGCCAATCCCATTTTACTAGGTTTTATGTATTTGATCGTATATGAATCTTTATAATTTTTCATAAAGTGTTGTAATATTATAAGATAATTTAATTTTTAATAGTTTAATTCTAATTTATTAACATAATTATATCAAATTACCTTTAGTATGACAAATACTTTCCTTTTTAAGAATTGGCTAATAATAAAAATTAACTATCAAGAAAATATCGAAATAGAATTTGTTTCTGATAATGATAAAGAACAAAGTTCTTTATCTTTTGCAATGTCTTAATCTCAAATCATAAGTAATTTGAATTCTTTCACCTGGTATAAAGCTATTTCAAATCAATTGGTGAGTTTTTTTGCCTTTATTTTTAATATTCTGATTTTTTTATTATTAAATTTTATCCTTATTTTCATATTATTATTGTTCCTATATCTTTTAATATTGTTAAAACGTGAATGATTTATATATTGATTACGACAAAAATTTTCTATTATCATGGAATTTTTTAAAATGAAATAATCTCATTCTTTTTACAATATGAATTCGAATTCATATTTTATTGTGTAAAAGAAATTCAAATTTTGTCCATTGATAAATATATTATTAATATTTTTTTTACATATCACCGGATTAATTGCATTAGTAATTCAAATTCAAATTCAAATCTCATTAGTATTCTTTTTACATATTACCTTATTGATTAATTTTTTGTATTTATATAATTATTACCTTTTCGTATATCATCATTTAATTAATTGCTAATTAAACGTTAATGAGTTAATATTTTTTTGTTGAAATATTTTGAAATGAGTTAATTAATATTTTTAAGAGTTTTAACTTTTATATGTTTTTATAGTTAGTCAATAATTTTATCACCATTTTGAATATAGTTTTAACTTTTATATATTTCTATTATTGTTGTCGTTTGATACACTTGTTTCAGTATATGTTTAATTTTATTTGGGTTTTTAATATATGAATTTAATTAATCTATTATATGGCCATTAAATATCTTATAACAAATATTAGTTTTTATAAATTCTCTTATTAAAACAAAACCATCTATTGATTATTCATTATTTATCATGACCAGCAAGTTGTTATATTTATAGTCACATATTTACATTCAATAATTTAATTGGCTTGATGAATTCTGTATTTCTTTAGTCTTTTAATTTCAATAAACATTATAAATTATTACTCATTAATAATATTTTTATTTATTTTTATAACAAATTTACTATGCATTACACCGGTATAAATCTAGTTACATTAATAAGTGCGTGTGTGTCTATATATATATATACACATTTGGAACTTGGAGCAGTGTTGAAGGGTGTTCAGATATAAAGTAAGAAGATAATTATAGTAGACAGAGAGACCGCATAGTTCAGACCACTTCCATTAAGCAGCAACTTCTATATGCACAATATTGTCTATATTTTCTCCAGTTAGTTAGAGCAGAAATCACACTTGGTCTCCCATCATTTTTATTTTTTGCTGGTTGATCTAACATCGGATCACTTATTCTCATATAACCCAATCAAAAAAAAAAAAATCCCTCACTTATTTTTTTTTTTTTTGGCGTTCTCTCACATTTAATTGATTGGGACGTCATTTGCTTCCATTCAAGAGTAACATTTCGTGATGTATACTAATATTCTATCGTGATATTTGGTACATAAGAATGATAATTTTATTTTATAGAATAAAGTATTCTTATATTTATTTAAAAAAATCGTAGAATGATAATTTCATTTTATGCTCCATTCTATAAAATTAAGAATAGAGTATGGAATCTGTTCTTTTTTAAAGAGGTGAGATTAGGATTTTTTACTCCTAATATACCCTAAAAAAATTTATAAAATTACACCTATTTGTCCTTATATTTTTTTTAGACATTATAAAATATTGCCCTTCTTACATTTTAATTTATGGTGTAATTTTTTTTATGGTCAAGTTTTATGTATTTGATTACTTATTAGCCTTGATGGTATTTTTGTTTATCATATAATTTTTAGTCTCGATGCAGATGATATGTCTTTAATTTAAAATCTTATTTATATATAAAAATAAATATGAAATATTTACTTAACATACCAACATTATTCTTTTAAAAGATGATAATATTTATTCTAATTAAATTATAAAAAAAATTAAAATTACACGTTATTGTTAATGTTTAAAAGATTTTTTCTTATTAGGAGATATTTATTAAATTAATTTTAATTATATTCTACAGTAATTCTATGTACTAAATAGTAAAGTGGCTTAGAAAAATATTTTATACCAAAAGCTAGCAAACTGTAGATGAAGAATAACCATTCCATTCTATTCAATTCTTATTCTATTTCAATTTCATAGAATCATCATTTCGTATACCAAATATTATGTGTATTCACTTATCCATGAACATGTGCATGTATATTCTAATCTGGAGCATAGAAGATAGTAAGGAGAACAAATGTACAGTTTCATAAATTTTTTTAAAAGAAAAAGAATATACAGACCTCCTAAACTGTGGGTCATTTGTAAATAGATACTTAAATTTTAAAATTATCTTAATTAATACCTAAACTATAACATTTAAACAAATCAACCATTCCGTCTATTTTTCATTCACTTTTAATCTTTTCTTATTCAATTTGTAATAGATGAAAAGTAGACAAAAGAGTTAATTTGTGTAATTATTATGATTTAAGTATTAATTAAGATAATTTTAAAGTTTAAAAATTTATTTGCAAATAACCTAACATTTAAGGGGTGCATCCTTTTCCTTTTTTTTTAAATTTTATTGCAGGCTGAGGGGTTCCCCACACTTGTTTTTCCTCCCAGCAGGGAACAAAAGCTCTCTTGATTCGGTATCTACAATGTTCAATTATGCCAGTTCTTGATTGAACAGATACAACTATGTATCTTCAACCGTCTTGACATCTACTTTGTATTCTGAACTGTCTTAAACAACTGGATTTTGCAGATAATGTTGACACTAGTTGTACGGTGTTGTTACTATTCAAATGTCTCAAAGTGCTTCTATCCCTCCCAAACCTCAGAAACATGCCAGGATACAAAAAGGTGTCAAAAACTTTGAGAATTGTGGTGCCGTTTGATACTTCACTTGCATCCAAAGGCGTCAGAAACTATGTTCGGATCAGGCCAAAGAGTAGCTGTCAAGTTAGGCCTAGGTCTCTTCTCCATCTTGAACCTTGATGCTTTTAAAAGTTGGTCATCTCGTGCTCTTCAGCTGCCCTCTTAAAATTTCAGTCCCCACCAAATACATATAGCTTATGGTCTCATAATATAATGGCAAGAATTATGGGAATTGGTTGCTTAAATCTCTTAGTACTTCTTGTATTGTCTTCAAATTTAATGAACTCTTTGGATGCTCAAACCACAGGTGGGCCGACTCCTCAGCCTGTGGCACCAGCTCCTCACATTGTAGCACCAGCTCCCCAGCCTCTCGCACCAGCTCCTCAGCCTGTTGCACCAGCTCCTCAGCCTTCAGCACCAGCTCCCCAACCTCTGGCATCAGCTCCCCAACATGCGGCACCAGCTCCCCAGGCTGTAGCACCAGCACCCCAGCCTCTGGCACCAGCTCCCCAGCCAGTGGCACCAGCTCACCAGCCTACAGCACTAACTCCTCAGCGTATCGCACCGGCTTCTCAGCCTGTTGCACCGGCTTCTAAGCCTGTAGCTCACCAGCCTACAGCACTAGCTCCTCAGCGTATCGCACCGGCTTCTCAGCCTGTTGCACCGGCTTCTAAGCCTGTGGCTGCCTGTGGCACCAGTTTCAAGAAAAGGAAACCTTGAGCAAAGATAAGGGACAAAAAAAAAATATATTTTTACCTAAATATTGTGGGCAAGTCATATGAATAATTTCATTAATTATTTCAAATAAAATAAGAGTTTATCTGATCTGCTGGCAGTGTACGCAAAGAGTTTTCTACTTTTATTTAATTATATATTATTAAATTATTTAAAAAATTTAATTAAAATAATAATTATTTAAAAAATAAAAAATATAATAATATGTAATTAAATAATAATATTAAAAAAATTTACACTTACATAACAAATAAAACTTAAATCCATATAATGATAACAGATGATGTAATGTAATCATACAACCTTACATGTTCAAGAAGTTCATTTATTCAATGAAATAAATTGTACATGACTCAAAATTAAATGAGTATATATCTTATATAATTTAATCTATAAAAAATAGTAGTCCTATGATAAATCTGCGGCGGCAAAAGTTATTCAGCACAACTCTTTTATAGCTATAAAAATTGAAAGAACTAAATAATTTTTTTCTGTTTTATATTTTATTTATGAAAATATATTTAACTTTCATAATTTTCGTAACGTTGTTTTAGAGACAATTTTGTACACATTTTACAAAATGTCAGTGCAAAAAGCTTCTCTCAATTGTCTTCCCAAAAAATAAAAAAATTGTTCTTATGACTACTGAAAAAACAATCAAGCCAATGCTAATTGTAATTACGATAATATGAGTTGACAAACACAATAAGTAAAAACGACCTGAAATTGAAATGTAATGTTAGAATTAAGACATGAAAAGTGTGGTCAGTGACACAATGAACACTAACTTAGAAGATTTAACGGTAACTTTTATAATAATAGGAGTTAAATTTGCGGTCAAAGATCCAAGAACGTAAGTGAAATGAGAGGAACATGTTCTTGAGCATTATTTTTAACAGTAATTCGCGAGAATACAATGAAACATTATCCATGATAGGAATAAATAAAGAATTGTACATATATTATCACCACACAAAAAAAAAAAGAGTTGTACGTATATTGAGCAGTTGAGTCAGAGTGAATTTTTTGAACATTTGATGCATGTTTAATAACATATTAATTTTAGAAAAAATCACATTTTTTTATTCAAAAACTCTTTCAGTAAAATTTTGATTATAAATTTTTTGATCACAAAATAAATTAATCAAAATGCACACTTACAAGTCCAATTTGTTAAGTTTTTTATAAGTTGGGATAATTTGTATATTCAATAAATGATGGGAAAAGATGTTTAAACTATATTTGTTTGAAATTCTGAACTCTCTTGTACTGTTTTGAATATTTCATTTGATTGAGTTATAGAAATTTGGAATGAGACTAAATGGATTCTTACCATTGATATAGTCTCATATGTCACTACACGCGAATATGTTTCAATAAGAGGAAACATGAGTAGAAAACTAAAGTCGTAAGAAAGATATAAGATCTCAAAATAATCTTCATAATCATAATGCATAATTTAAACAAAAACAACTAGTGGGATTAAACGTTAAAAAAAACAAAATTCAATAAGACAAAGTGTCACTTTTTAAATCATAAGGTGACAAAGTGAAATTGAATCAGATCACGTGAGGACAAACTATAATTTACCTTACATTTCTTATCTAAATTTACTATTTATATTTATATTAAATCAATGACTCAAAGATATGATATAACAGTAACTTATAAACTTATTGTGCAACATTATTTATCCTTTTCATCCAAACTTGCTAAAGCTTCATTTATAGCAATACAGAGCAGCATTTACATTTCTTACAAGAAGTCAATGGACCAATTCACTACAAGAATGCTTCTTTGTGCTTACAGCAACGTGATCTGGCAACAATGCTACAAGCAGAATGAAGAGGGGAAAACAAAATGAAACACATTTGAACCTTACATTAATACAGGACGATAACACACCCAAAATTATATCTGCCAGATTGTCATGATGCGAACATGTCATGATGCGAACATGCAGACCAGGAGCTAGAGCCTCGAGTAAAAAGGGGGAAACTTGAACATGTCATCATACTGAAATAACTGTCAAGTAAATACTAGCCCAGAAAGAAGATTTTATCTGAGGGCAAACGGATGTTTGCAGCACTTCATCCTTTCAGAAGGGTACTTCTTCTGGCTCAAATATGGGTGACAATGGTTCTTGTAAATCTGGGTTAACGGGAAACAGATTACACTGTGCATATTGTGCCATGAATTGGTCCACAAGCACCAAAGCTACCATGGCCTCTACCATGGGTACAGCTGCACGATCAGTCCATAAAATAAAAATTTCAGAAAATTTCTTTTCTACTAATGGAAATGCAGGCAAACAAAAGGAGTTGAAAAGTTGTCAATGTTAAAAAATCACACACACACATGCACATACAAGTTCTGTTCTTTCTTTCCAACATTAACATGAAGTGTTGGCATGTAACAAATTAACATGCCCTTTCAGGTCAAGTGTTAACTCAGTTCTAACTTCTAAAGAGAACACAAATTGAAGTGATGATAAGATTAACAGCACTCCAAAAGCCCATAAAAAGTTGTGTTATTTACCTCTGGGGACAACACAAGGATCATGGCGACCCCGGGCTATTAGCTCTGTTTCCTTCTTCTCTCTAGTCACGGTATGCTGCTTCTTCTGCACAAGTTTTATACCGTGAGTCAATTCATATCAAATATTAAGGGTTGTACCAATTCAATTGTCATGTGTGATGGAATATGTGGGTATCTCTGCGCGTGTGATGAGAGAGAGGGAGAGAGAGAGAGAGGAGATTGGACTTACTCCAATAGTTGACGTTGGCTTGAAAGCTATTCTCATGTTTATGATTTCCCCATTGGAAATTCCACCCTGATCGTTAATTTAGATAAAGCAGATATAAATACATGACCATCATACCGCACATCTCAAAGCAACTAATTAGTAATTATAGAAACAGAATAAATACCTGTATCCCACCAGAGCGGTTTGTTCTTGTCCTCATCTTTCCATGTTTATCTATATAGAACTCATCATTGTGTTCACTCCCAATCAAAAAGGTACCTGTAATGATTTCATTAAGCCATCAGAACACACCTAGTGGCCGAAGAAAATAGCATTGTTTAATTGAACCCTGTTTAGTCATATCAAATCATAAACTTAAAAGGACAATGGCACTGAGTCATAATTACAGAAATATAAGCAAGTTCCAATACCTGCAAACCCACTACCAAATTCAAAGCCCTTGGTTGCAGGCAATGACATAACAGCTTTAGCCAGCTCAGCTTCAAGTTTGTCAAATACCGGTGAACCAAGACCCTGAGAAATAATGATACCATTTCTATTCTAAGTAGAAAACTAAAAGAAAAATCTCAAAAATACTACACAAAAATCAGCCATCCAAGTAAACATATACATGAAGATGCAAAGTTGTAAAAAAAAAAAAAAAAGAGTAAAATCTTTTTTTAATCCCTGAAAGATATATCATTTCAAAATACCAAATAACACAGTCAGAAGACCTCAATAAGCAGTCTAATTTTAATGGAATACAACATTAATCCTTCGAGGAGTAACAATGCATGCTATATAAGGAAGGGAAGATCCTAAACCCACACAAATGACAAAGTGCACATCTAGTCTGAGTTTCATTAAGGCCCACTTTCCACTGTTTTCTAGAGTTTTTACAAGATTCTTAGTCACATAATCACATGTCTGCAATGGATTAATTTCAGGATCAATCATTATATAAAATTACAGGGGATTTGATTTTAATTTTAAATTTCATTTTTTAAATTGCTTTTCCTATAATTTCTTAGTTATATTTCTATTTAAAGATATGCAAACCCTGTGTTTCAAAACCCTTGTGCTCTTCTATCACTTTAACAAATTTATTTGTACCCCAAACCTTACTTGCTAACTTGCTATCTTATTTTCGCTTGACAGAGAAAGGTTGAGAGACTTACTCGTGGACAGTTCCTTACAATACATGTTACAATACCACCAACGGAATCACCTCTCACTCGAACAGCATCAACAGCAGATATCATCTTCTCTGCATATTCAGGGTCTGGACATCGAACAATATTACTCTCAATCTGGTAATATTTCAAACAAGTGGCAAACCAGGAATTTGGCTTCAGAGTTGCAAGATTTAAAGAATGATAATAACATCAACAATAAGTATCATGATTATAAAAATAATCAGCCAATATGGAAAATTGCAGTAAGTAAATGTCTGAAGAAGACAGCAGAATGGCATCTGTTTCATAAAATAAAATATTAGGATATTCACACACTTATTTTGAATTCAATATTAGTTTATTCAGTTTCCCTGCTAAGTGCATAATATCTTGGACAGGGGGACTGTTGCTGTAAAAATTCTACAAAAGCTACATAGTCCATGATGTTGGACACTGCAGGCAAGATGCTTTGAGATATTAGTTTATTTAGTTTATTTCAAATTCAATATTAGTTTATTTAGTTTCCTTGCCAATTGCATAATATCTTGGACAGGGGACTAATGCTGTAAGAATTCTACAAAAGCTACACAGGCATGATATGCAAAATTGATTCCAAGAAATGGAGTTGCAAATAGTCCTGCTTCCCAATCGCCAATAAACCCTTTATCCTACATAGAAAACAGAAGAATCCAAATTTAGCCTGTTTTAATAAATTAGTAAAAATAAGTGGGTTTAATCACAATGTTTATAAGTTCACTGTATCCAAATATCCATAAAAAATTATTAAAAAAAAATTCATTGCCATGTTTAGAATACATGAAATCTACTTCAAACAGTTTTACAAAAGTTACCAATGAGCATATGTAAATATGAATATTAACTTCCATACCTGATCAAGTGTCAGAGTGTCATGATCAATCAGGTCCTCAGGAAGAACAATCTTGTGAACTTGAGAGACATAGGCAAGAATCTGAAAAATAAGAGACCATTAGCCAGTGATCTTCAATTGGCAAATACAAACAAGAGACATGCACTAAATGAACCAGGCATTAGTGAATAAATGTGTTATGGTCTAGAACAATGGTTTATTAAGTAAAATTTGTTGTTTCAGTTCATTGGTTTCTTTCAGTTTGGCCAATCATACTCATATCAAGTTTTAGGAGAATGTTTGGGTCCAAAACGTTCCTTTCTTATAGGCTTTTCCTTACCTTTGTCATCTGTTTTCTATGTACAATTCACCCATTATGAATTTTTTATTCTATTCAGGTTCCAAATTTTACTTGGAACTTTCACTTTATCGGAAACTTGAGTGATAGAAAAGCTGGAGAATTAGTCCCTTATACTTTTACTTGAACTAACATCCCTACGAATCAAGATATGAGAGTTTGGACTTCAGATTCTTTTGGTGTGCTTTCATTTTAATTTGGTTTTTAACTCACTATAATCATCAGAAGTTCCTTCTTGTACAACTCATTTGGATGTCCAGAACTCCCCTTAAAGTCTTTTGTTTGGACAGTAGTACTTAATAGGGTAAGAACAAATGGCTTGCTGCAGATAATAGGCCTCTCACTGCTCTTTCTTCTTGTATATGTTATGTGCAGGACTAATTTAGAAACTGTAGGCCACTTATTTTTGCATTGTAAGGAAGCTTTCTTATGAAACAATCTTTTCCGAGTTCTTGGTGATCATTGGCTGTGTCCTCCAACTTCAGAGCAATTTTGTTTGGGCAGCAGCTCTTAATAGGATTAGAACAAATGGCTTGTTGCAGATAATAGGCCTCACGCTACTCTTTCTCCTTATGTGTTATCTGCAGGTCAAACTTAGAAACAGTAGGCCACATTTTTTTTCCATTGTAAGGTGGCTTTCTTATGAAACAATCTTTTGGGAGTTCTTGGTGATCATTGGGCATGTCCTTTAACTTTAGAGCAATTTTGTTTGGACAGCAGTATTTAATAGGATTAGAACAAATGGCTTGTTGCAGATAATAGGCTCCAAACTGCACTTTCTCGTTAGTGTCATGTGCAGGTCAAATTTAGAAACAGTAGGCCATTTATTTTTGCATTGTAAGGCAGTTTTCTTGTGAAACAATCTTTTCCGAGTTCTTGGTGATCATTGGGTGTGTCTTTGACTTTGGAGCAATTTTTTATGACTTAATTTAAAGGTTTTGGTTAAAAAAGAGGAGATTAAACTTTTATGGCAATGTGTGGTTTATGCAGCTCCTTGGTGTATGTGGTTAGAGCAGAATGTACACATCTTTTTACGGGTGTGTCCTTGACCCTAAACTGGCTATTGGATAGGACTGTGTTTATGGCTTCCAATTTGGTGTTCTGCTCAAGGCTATTTCAAGAAAGTTATCAATTCTGATATGCAGAGAGAATGGACAGCTTTGCTCATTTATTATTTTTTCAAGTTCCCTGTTTTCTCTTTCCTTTTCTGTTTTGGAGGATGTCTTATCCTCCCCCAAGTTGTACTCTCCCTCTTTTTACTCTAATAAAATTTCTTTTTCTATCAAATTAAAATAGATATGCACTCTACATATATTTTCAACAAGTGGGAACGATAGAGGAATAACAAAAAGAGGGACAAATTTGTAGTATACAGAAAAAATGGGAGAATTACAATTTAGGAAATTCTAATGAACATATTTCCAATTAGAGAACAAATTAATAAAATTTCGGACAGATGGTAAATCAAGTTCATTTATGATTAATTAAATTTAAGAAAAAATGGTTAATCAAGTTCACTAATGATTAACTACTAAAACAAAAACAGTATTTCTAAATATGTAAATACATAACAGCAGACGGCCAAATGAGGGCTAGTTCCAAGCAAAGTCTGTTGATTTGTGCCCTCAATATTTGCCGAGTTACATGTATAAAATGTACACTAGACTAGAATAGCCAGGCCCATCCATTGAAGTGCCCAAAGTGGTCAGAAATTATTAAAATCACATAAATTAATTGTTTCAGTTTAAACTTCTATTTGCACGATGCGTTTTGCACAGCACAATTTATAAAAACAAGGCATGCACATAATAGATGATCCAAGTATAGTAATTGTGCATTTCATGCCAACAAAACCAAAGTTTTCCTCAGTAGTAAGATAATCTTTGGCACAACAGTAAGGTTTAGGCCTTGTGACCCAGTGGTCATCGGTTCTAGTCACAAAACAGCCTCTCCACTCACAAGCATAAGGTTGTATACATCTGACCCTCCCCAGACCCCACAATTGTGGGAGCCTTGTGCACTGCAGTAAGATAATCCTGGTTTGTTTGCACTGTTCCCAATTAGTTGTCCTTAAGTTTGATTTCATAGTTGGCATTCAATGACTTTTGAGATCTTCAATGTTGTTAATATTTTCCTTCTTTCTTTCAAGAGAATACCTAACTCCATGTTGTTTTCTTTCTTTTTCTATTAATAAAGTTTCTTCTAAGAACAACTAATAAAAAAAAAGAAGATTGAATATGTAAACAAGTTAAAAAATATAAATACGAAGACGGAGAAAAAGCTAACACATTACAAAATATATCTATCCTTCTTGGCCTATCATAATAAAAAACCAATCAAGAATTAACACAAAAGAAATTTAGCTCAAACTTACAAGAAAGGTAACACACCTCAGTTCCTGATATGTTCTTAAGGATTTTCTTAGCAACAGCACCAGAAGCAACCCTTCCAATGGTTTCTCTTGCAGAAGATCTACCACCACCCTTAAACATGACTTCAGATGTATGAGCTTCTTGCATATCTCAAGGAAGAAAAACACCTAATTCATATTACATTACAAAAGTGACTACCTGAACTGATCTGACACCATACTTCATGTCATAGGTTGCATCTGCATGGGAAGGCCTATAAGCTACAGACATCTCGCTATAATCCTGAAACCCAAATAATGTAATGATCGAAAAACCTATGAGCATGACAAAGTCAACTAAAAATTACCAAACACGAAGTTGTGAGTCAATCAGAAAATATAATTACTACTGTCACAAGAAAAAACTACAACGATTATACAGGAAATTGACCCTGATACATATTTGCAATAATTTTTTATTCCTTTCTCTGACCAATGGCCAAATGAATGCCTAGGAATGTCAAAGGAGACCTATTCATCTAGCATGCTCTTCCAGCTTATTAAAACTCTCTTATATGCTGAAATGGTTCAACCACTGTACCACAAACCACCATAATAGCACAGAGACAATACCATAGAAAAGCATATTCTCAAATACCCCAATTCAAACCCCAAGTGCAATATATCGGTCTATCCCAAATGGTTACACAGCAGGATGCAAGGCATGTAGTGATCAAATGTCTAATCCCATAAAATATCCATCTAAAATCAGCCTTAGCTTGCCCCCTGAAAGCAAACTTTGCAAGATTAATGCACAAGTTCTCCAGAATCCAGAGTTTTTCCACTTTGATTAGCAAAAGTTCCATGGAAAAAAGTTGCACAAAGTTCAACATTTTAACAGCCGCCTTAAATTAAGAATAGGGTGGTTTGTCTTTTTTTAATGATTCTGAATACAAATGAAAACAAGCTCTAGCAATAGATACTCACATGTCCTCTCTGATCAGTATTGGGTACAAATACATGGATCGGAGTTCCAGTAGTAACTCCTGCAATTAATAAATTATACTTCAGAGTTCAGACCTTTTATAAGAAACACATAATTTTCCATTTAATAAAATTGGAAGAAAGTTTGACCTTCAGAGACTCCTGAAAGTATTTTACATGTATCAGTCTCCTTCCTAGGAGTAGTAATTCGGCTCTGACCTGGCCTCCTATACACAAGAATGTTATTCTTTAAAGACATGTTGCAACAAAAGCAATCATTACCTATTATTCATGATTACCATATTCCCTTACTAGCATACATTCCAATCAAAAGATTTATCTTAAAAACTAAAAAGTATTCATCTTTAACCAAATAAGTGTTTTCCAGAGCTCAACTACTTCAGTGCAGACAATCAGATGATTTCAGTGGCAAATACCTTCTATCAAGGTCCACTTGCATGTCAGCTTCAGAAAGTGGGAGGCGAGGAGGGCATCCATCAATTACACAACCAACACCCCCTCCATGAGATTCTCCATATGTTGTAACACGAAAGTGAGTTCCAAATGTACTCCCAGCAGCCTGTATCTCTGTAATTCATCTATGGTTTCAGAAATTTGAAACTCTGACCACCTCAATCATATAAATTTTGAACTCTTAACATATAACTGGCATAAGAACCAACTATTTCCTGTAACTCATTGTATTTAACATATGATTATAATTAATTGATTTTAGGATAGACCCATAACTTCAGAGATTCTTGTTCACCATGACAGAGAGAGGAATGATGACAATGACCTAGTTAGCATACACTGTACTACGTATAATATGAAATATTAATGGTGTAACATCTACATAAATTTGAGTAAACTGTTTCCCTGGTGCTTATAATATGTTTATTATGTTATACTTCGAAAGCAGTGTTGTTAGAGCTTCATGATTAAAAGCTCAATCATAGATTAATTTCGAATGTATTATTCTAGTACTCTAGTTTACTGAACAACTGTTCTACAGTATGTCTCTCACTTTTGCTCATAATTTAAACTATCACTTTCCTCACTATTTTTTTCCTCTCTCTTGATAAGCCACTTTTTCTGCATTAATTTCCTCCATTCCCACTTTGTAAATGTTGTGGCAAAACATGTTTTTCACACTACACCTACATCAGCTTGTGGGCTTAAACGTTAAAATGGGTGAAAAGTTTCGAAGTTAGTAAGGCAGTTTCAGGAAGTTCATTAGCAGCCATGCTATGTGCAAAGGGTAGTTTGAGAATGGAGAAAGCCAATTCACATAAAATCATATATTAACTTCTTACAAATTCTTGTATAAACTATAATGCAATCACAAATTCACAATGCAGTCCTCACAATTGATACCCAAAAAACACACACCAAAAATTTTGGGTTGCACCCAACAAAGCAGCAAGTGAAAACAACACCCAAATTCAGTCATCATTTTCCATAATTTATCAGAATAATTCCGTTTTGTCCATGTGGAAAGGAAAAAAAAAAAAAGAACAGGGAAAAAAGATTAAGGACTAAGGAGCAGATTCTTGAGGGTAACGCTTCTCAATTCTGGCTAATTTCCAAAATAATAATAATAATAATACAACAACAACTAAAATCTTATCTCACTTGAAAGGTTGACTATAAATTAAACTACGCTGGGCTCTATCAAAAGCTAAAAGTTCTGTTGAAGATTGAATCAAAAATCAAGTTTTTTTTTAATGATTTCTCATAATTCCATTAAAAAATAATTCAAAAAAATAAGGATGAAGATGAAACACATAAACATGGTGCAAAGGAAACGATTCATCCAAATTCAAGACGCAGAAACAGCAATTCATTAGCAGAGGTGACAAGAGACAGAGAGCTCACGGAGTCTCTTGGGAATCCGAGGGCGAACCGAGATTTGCAGGGAGACGGAGGAAAGGTATCGGAGATCCGAATTGCGAGAAGCAAAAGCAGAGAAGCCATCGGTTCTGGAAGCAGAGAGAAATGGGTTGGAGGAGAGAGAAGAAGCCATTGCAATTGGAATTGGAATACGCAGAAGAAGAAGATGGAGGTTTGGCGGTTGAGGGTTGAGAAAGAAGTTTGGGGGGCAAAAGGTGTAATTATAGAAAAGAAGTGCCCACCTACCTTCCTACCTACCTACCATGTATGTGACTGTGTGTGCGGTCTGGCTTTGCAAAATGCAAATTGCAACTTGGGTGGGTTGTTGAGTAGGGAAGGCGAGGGAGGCAGTGCAACCACTGTCGTTTGGTATACGGAGTAAGGAACGGTCATTTGGTAGACTATACTTTTTTTTTTTTTACTGTATTTTTAATTATTAGTTGTGACATGTTTCTTAGTTAATTTTTTTGGCACAACGGAAAAAAAAAAGAAACAAGTGTGAGTACAAAAGATATTTATTATAAAAATAAATAATTAATAAATGTTTAATAAGGATATCATATCATAAAAAATTAGGATATTTGTAGTAAGTTCTGATAGACAAGAAAATATTCTTTTTTTTATAAATAAAAATATTATTCTTTTATTATAGGACGTGTATGACTTGATCAAATTGAAAAAAAAAACAAAACAAAAGTTTAAGTAGAATTTGACCTCAAAATCAAAAGTAGAGCTCAACTTCTTTTTTAGTATAAATTAAAAATATTTTTTATAATTTTTATGTGTGAAGTGTAATTCATTTTTATTATACTAATATCTTATAAAAAAATATAGCTCAACTTGTCGAAGTAATTCGATAAAACTCTTGCATTTTTTATATTGGTTTGAATGATTAATAATTCCATTTGGTGGTAATCTCTCACTAAGAAATTTCTATTATTCATAAATTAGTTGAGCAAAATCTTTTTAAAGAAAAAATTTTTAAAAATAATTTTTTTAGTAAGTCTTTGCCTATTCCTTCTAAGATTTTAGATATGTCATTAGCACTCTAATTAGGAGTATTGAAGTAACTATTTTTTAAAAAAAAAATGGTCTTTTAAAAACATTTTACCACTTTGAGTTACAGCTCTTTATGTTATATTATATTTTGCACTTAAATTGTATATAATATACAATATACAATTAGTTACAAACAATACTTGGAGGCATATTGTAAATAAAATTGGGGCCAAAGGCAAATATACAATTGTGACCAATTATAGTGAGCATTAATCTGACTGCAATTGGTGCCAAAGTTTGCAATCACAATATATTTATAATATACTAGCAAATTGAGGGCGTTAAAAATGCCTCTCAATTTGCAATTTCTATTTTTAATTTCTATAATTATTTTTTAGTAACTAATATATTTAATTTTTAAATTAATTAATTAATTATTAATTTGTTATATTTATAAATTAATTATCTAAATAAAAATAAAAATAATTTCAAAAAACTTTTTATAACTTTGAAATGTATTTAAATTTTGAAAATAGCTTTCTATAACTTTTTTTATAATTTTAGTTGACATTTTTATCCTTATTTTAATTTGTAAAAGATTGAAAAATAATGATATTTTAGAAAAATACAAAATTAAAAACTAAATAAGAGAATCCCCATTATATAATATTATGGATAAATCCTAAAGCAAATATGAAATTGCCATTTCAACATTTCTAATCTACAATATATTGACACATCAACTTTTCATTTTTGCCACCTCGCCCGTTTCTTGCATTTTCCTTCTACCGTCTCATCTCACCCATTTGTCTCTTTTAAGCCCCTATCGCAATGTGATGCTCTCAAGCTTCAACTTCAATCTCATTTCTTCCCTTCAACCACGTCACTACAATAACACTTTGCCTTCTCAGTTTCATGTACTAATTCTTTATTTCTCACTTTTATTTTTCCCTAATGAATTATCAGCAATCCGTTAATCTTCCTTCATAGTCCTTCCACTCTCTTTCCCTTCAATTCCCTTATGACAGCCAAGCCTTTCATTTGAATCCCCGTAATTCAATAGTAATTCAGATGAGTTTCCACCAAGCAAATGGCATAAGAATCTCATTACCAGGGTCACCAAGGATTACCGCTACAAGATGCGCTTCGTCTATGCCGACTTCCCCATCAAGGCAAGTATTACCAATAGCAACAAGTCCATTGACATCCAAAACTTTCTTGGTGAAAAGCAAGTACTTTCTTGTTTCCCTTGCGCTTTCAATGTTTGGGAAATGTACCAGCGTTTTTTTTTTTTTTTATCGCTCTCTGGTTTAATGTTCTGGGCATCATTTTTTATTTATGTGATGTTCATTTGCTGAGGCTACATTAGAGATAGCAATTTATTTGAAATTTCTTTTTGTCCATGAAATTTATTTGAAATAGAATTTATACCTATGTTGGCTTAGATTTTTGTCCAATTCTGACAGGTTTGGGGGAAGGGGGTTGTCAACCTCCATTTATATGTATCTCTCTCTACTCCCATAATTCTCTTTATAATATAATTTTAAATTACAGTTGTGGCAAAAATAAAAATCAAACCAAATAAGAAACTCAAAAAAAGTTAAGAAGTCACAACAAAAACTCAAATAACGAGCAACACAAATATAGAAACAATGAAGAAATTACTAAAAATCTCAATAGACAAAATTAGAATAACCTAGCAAATTAAATCAATAACATAATAACACAAACACAAAATCGTGAAAACAATCATTAAGAATCCAAGTAGACAGAGTTATAACTACCCAGCAAACTAAATCAGTAATACAAATACATAATCACTATATCAATCACCAAAAATTCAAGTAGGCAGAATGATTACCACTCAACAAATCAAAAGAGTAATAAAAAGAAAAATGTAAATCACATAATCGAAATGCCAAAATGCATGGCAACCCCTTTACAATCCAAGACAGAAAAGAGCTACACTAGAAAGGAAACTCAACAAATACAAAGAAAAGTTACAACAAATGAAAAACCAAAAAAAAAAAAGAGAATTACCAACACAAATCAAAATAGCAAGCAATACAAAAGCATGGAAGCAATCATTAAAAATCCTAATAAGTAGAATTACAACCACTTAGCAAACTAAATCAATAACACAAACACAAACTTGTAGAAGCAATCACTAAAAATCCCAGTAGAAATAACTACAACTACTCAGTAAACCAAATTAACAACACAAACACATCAACAAAGTACCAATCACTTGTTAGCTCCAATGGTTCAATGTGTTATGTTTTGATAATGACAAATAAAGTATTAATAGATGTTGAATATGCTATATATATATACTTAATGGATTACATAGGATGATGCATGATTTATATTGATATATTTCACATAAGAATCATGCAAGGATTTTATGTAGCATTATTTATAGAATATATCCAATAGTGCTTAATAAGTGTTGTAATTAACTAATATTGGATACGTGTCTATGTGAAAAATATATTCATGATGGCGTTCAAGTGTTATATATTTATGAATCATGCATATTGGGATGCTGGATTATTCATTTGGACTAACTATGGTTTTCAAGTTAATTATACCTTGTAGGATAATTCAAACAGCAAGAGTGAATATTAAAACAAGAAAGTGAAAGATCTTATTTTGCTCAACTTAAGAAGATTGAGAATGAAGAGATGCACAAAGAATTTTTGAAGATTTGAATATTTAAAGATTAGAAACTTGGAATGCATCAAGAAGCCAATGGAGTCGTATGGGTATATATATATTTTTTTAGGCTTAGTCTTTTATGTAAAGATAGAGGTTTCAATATTTACAAATGATGTTTATTTACAAAATTGCCCAACAAACATGTTTTGAAAAGGTAGTTATGATGGTATTTCAAAATCATGAAAAATAGCCAAGTTTATGCCTTTTTAAAAACTGACCATTTGTCACTCTTGTGATTATAACTTTCAAACTACTTTGAGATTTGATGTGAAACTTCTTTTCAAATGAAAATAGACTCAAAGAACTTTCCAACGACTATCATTTACTCAAATTCGATAAAAATTAAACAAGATATGATAGAGACTGTATTCAATTACTAAATTCCAGAACGTCCTATAATCAAGTACTATAATTCAATAATTGATTATCGTGCACTACAAAACAAAAATAACGGCTAGTTTTCGTATTAAATCATTTCTTAATATCACCAACGGCTATTTTATCACTTGGGCTCTCTCTTGGCATCATCCAATGTTGAAGTTGCAAAAGTTATATTAGAAAATGCTCCATTTAATTCTAAGTATACTTTGCCTATAATTCTAAAGGAGATTTCGCATATTCTTGCAAATAAATTGCGAAACCACATTCGGGAGCAAATTAGGGACTCTTAAGTTTTGTATAATTGTTGATGAAGCATGTGGTAAGTCGAAAGAGAGCAAATGGCTCTTATTTTGAGATTTGTTGATAAAAGTGGTTTTTATGCAATAATTGTTTTTGATCTTGTGCATGTTAGAGACATTACAGCTTTGACTCTTAAGAAATAATTATGTGATGTGTTTTCTCAACATGATCTTAAAATGTTTCTAATATTTGTCGTCAGGGTTATGATGGTGCTAGCAATATGAAAGGGAAATGGAATGGATTACAAGCATTATTTTTGAGTGAATGTCCTTTTGCATATTATGTACATTGCTTTGCTCGTCAATTACAACTTGCATTGATTGCTGCTTTTGGAGAAGTTATTCCAGTTCACTAATTTTTCTCAAATTTAACATTCATTATTAATATTATTTGTTCTTCTAGTAAGCATCATGATGAGTTACAAGCCGCAAAATTAGAAGAAAAATTTTCAACTTGCTTGAGATTGATGAACTTCAGCTAGAAAAGGTAAAAATCAAGTTGTTACTTTGAAATGAATAAGAGATACTCATTGGAGCTCTCATGTCAGTTTATGTCCATTTTGCATTTGATGAAAGAAATATTGGGAATAACAGATATCCTTTGCCAATTGCAGCAACAGTCTCAAGATATAATTAATACTATGCATTTAGTTCAAACTACAAAATCACTTATTCAGAAGTTGAGAACAGATGGTTGTGATGACATCTTGAGAAATGTGACTTCTTTTTGTGAAAAACATGATATTGATGTCTCCGACTTGAATATTGCTTATAAAAGCACATTAAGGGCACTCTCACTACCAAAAAGATAACATCATGATGGAGCACCATTTTAGAGAGAATATGTTTTTAGTTAGAATTGACAAGCAATTATTAGAATTGAATAACAGGTTCAATGAGTAGATAATGGATCTTTTGACTTTAAACTCAGCATTGGTTCCTAAGAATGTTTATAAAGCTTTTGACACTGACAAAATTTGCACTCTTGCAAATAAATTCTATCTTATGGATTTTAGTGATGAAGAGAAAATTAATTTGAGATATCAGTTGCAGGCTTTTATTTTTTATGTGCGCAATTATCTAGATTTGAATGATTGATCGATTAATCAGTCTCATCTTAACTCTTTCGGTTTCTACAGCTATAACAAAATGAGCATTTTCAACCATGAAAATAGTTAAGACAAGATTGCTTAATAAGATGGAAGATGAATTTCTTGCTGACATTTTGTTGATTTATATTAAAAAAGAAATAGCTGAAAGTTCTACATCAGATTCAATTATTGATGACTTTAAGCCATTGAAGGAGCAAAGAGCAGCACTTTAAGTAAAAGTAATTTTTAACTATTTTATTTACTTAATTATTTTTGTTAAAATGACTTATTCTAAAATCAAATATTTAATACAATTTTGCATAGGATTATGTTAGAATAATTCACGTCATATTTTCCCCCCCTAAAATGTAATGTCAAGTTCCGCCACTGTCTAGAAGGCACTAAGCAAAATGACGAAAGTGAGACACTTAGAATTTGAAGCCTGTAAAAGCTACAATTAGCAGCTAGAACAAATGAAGAATTTTATATAGAAGAAAGAGTGTAGGAAAGTGTTCAAAATTGCGAACCACGTCACATGATACGGCCGTCACTGTCGCAACTGCAATTGCAGTATGACTCCAAATCATAGAAATTACCACAACGTAATGGTGTTATAACCGCAATGGAATGGCGTTGCGGCATAACGGGGCACAACGGATCGATCGCAACTCCATTTTGTTCCATTTTTTTTAAATCAAAGTTTCAAAACATCAATCATGATATTGTGACAGATTTTTCTTCTGAAAAAGTATTTAAGCCAAAATAATCAACATTCACAAACTCACCTTTCAGCAATGAGTCTCTATCTCTCTGTAAAAATCTCATCCCATCTTCGCTCATTCAGATCGACCTCAGATCGTCAAATCCTCTCATGGTTGTAAATCGGAGTCATTAGAGTTGGACCATCGGGCTTCACTCTTCAGTCCTTAGCCAAGCACTCACCGTCTCACCCATCAGCCATACTCTCAGTCTCAGGTCTCTCTCTCTCTTCTGTTTTTGATCTTATCAAATTTGTTTGTCTTTGTCGAGGGAGAAGGCACGAAAGGAAAAGGGGAGAGGGACTTGTGAGAGAGGGACGATCATGAGGGGAGGAGGGAGAAAGCAGAGAGCTAAGACTGCCGAGAGCGTGAGGTCATGCTGTGTGTGAGCGGAAGAGGAAGAGAAAGGGGGAAGGGGGGAAGGGGGAAAGGGGGAAAGGAAAAGTGCGATTGTGCGTGAGGATTTGGGATTTGGGAAAGAGGGAAATATTTGGGTGGAGGGAAATGCAAATTTGGATATGGAGAGAGTGAAAATTTTGGGAGAAGTGAGTAGTGGAGAAAAAAATTAGGAAAAATTTGAAGAAGGAGCTAAAAAATTTATGTTTGATTATGTAAAAATAAATTGAGAAAAAAAAAGAGAATTTTTTTTTTTGTAATGAAGAGGGAAGAAATTTTCATAAAGAGAGAAGAAAATATGTTATTCAGAAAGATTGATAATGATAATTAATTCAAAATTTTATGATAATTAAATTAATTAATTAGTTATTAGTTAATGAAAATAAGTAATTAATATTTTATATTAAATTTAAAGTTAAAAATAATTTTAAATTTGTAATATAATTTAATTTTATAAATAGGAATTATAAAATTTAAACAATGTCATAGTGAACATTAGGAATACTGATAATTAATTACAAATTTATGATAATTAAGCTAATTAATTAAATGTTAGTTAAAATTTTTTGTTCAATTATGAAAAAACTAATTTGAGGAAGAGGAAAGAAATTTGGAGAAAGATAGAAGTATATTTTGAAAGAGAGAATAATGATAATAAATTTAAAATTTTATGATAATTAAGTTAATTAATTAATTTTTGGCTAAAAATATCTCTTTGATTAAGAAAAAAAATTAAATTGAGGAAGAGGGAAGAAAGCTTGGGAAAGAGAGAATCTACTTTGAAAGAGAGAAAGAAATATGTTATTGAAAATAATTGATAATAATAATAATAATAAATTCAAAATTTTATGTTAATCAAGTTAATTAATTAATTTTTGGTTAATAAAAATAAATAATTAGTAACTTATATTAAAGTTGAAAGTTAAAATTAATTGTTAATTGGTAATTACTATAATTTACTGTTATAAAAGTATTATAAAATTTAAACAATGCCGTATTTAACAATAGGAATAATGATAATTAATTTAAAAGTTATGATAATTAAGTTAATTAACTAATTGTTGGTTTAAAAATTTGTGTTTGATTATGAAAAAAATAAATTGAGGAAGAGGAAAGAAATTTTAAGAAAGAGATAAGTATATTTTAGAATAGAGGAGGAAATATGTTATTAGACATAACTAATAATTCTAATTAATTCAAAATTTTATAATAATTAAGTTAATTAACTTATTTTTAATTAATAAAAATAAATAATTAGTAGCTTATATTAAAGTGTAAAGTTAAAATTAATTGTTAATTGATAATTTTATAATTTTTTATAGATATGTATTATAAAATTTAAATCATGTCATATTGAGCATTTGGAATAATGATATTTAATTAAAATTTTATGATAATTAAGATAATTAATTAATTGTTGGTTAAAACTTTGTGTTTGATTATGAAAAAAAAAATAAATTAAGAAAGAGGAAAGAAATTTTGAGAAAGAGATAAATATATCTTGGAAGAGAAAAGGAAATATGTTATTGGACATAACTGATAATGATAACTAATTTAAAATTTTATGATAATTAAGTTAATTAATTAATTTTGGATTAATAAAGATAAATAATTAGTTGCTTATATTAAATTTTAAAATTAAAATTAATTGTTAATTGATAATTGTGATAATTTATTTCTATAAATAGGTATTATAAAATTTAAACAATGTCATATTTAGAATTAGTAATAATGATATATAATTAATTAAAAATTTATGATAATTAAGCTAATTAATTACTTATATTTTAAACAAAAGATAATTAGCAATCTATATTAATGTTTAAAGTTAAAGTAAATTATTGGTTAATAATTGTTATAATTTATTTTTATAAACAAGTAATACAAAATTTAAACAATGCCACCGAAAGAAGAATTTTCGATAGAAAGTTTGGAGAGTACTCCAAGTGATAATATTGGATGGCATTTTAGAACACCTGTTATTGGAAATCGGAATAACATTACATGCAAACTTTGTCAAAAAGTAATAAAGGGAACCATTACTAGATTGAAGCAACACATAACACATTATTAAGGATAAGTAGCAGGTTGTCCTAAGGTTAACACATTTGTGAGGGAGAATATGATAAAACTTCTCATAGATATAAAAGTTAAAAAGAAATTAGTCTGAAAAATGAAAAGAAGAATTTGAAGCATGCTTAAAAAGAGATGATAAAGATGACGATATGAAAGACATTAGTAATGACTAAACAAGGCATGCTACATAGGAAAGCCTTAAATCATACCATAAATGGGAAGATATACAATTGTTCAGACAACAAATAGGAGAATATCAAAATATATATGATCGGGGTGGAAGCTCTCGTGCAAGTGTTAGTAGAACTATAAGGCTACAATTATTTGAGTTATGAGATTTTTTTTTTTTGTGTTGAGGTCTATAGATATTGACCTTATGAGAAGTAAAAGCATGAAGCAACTAAAAATTAGTGGTGGATTTGTGAAAACACTAAGAAAGAAACTGGGAGAAGCAATAGGCAAGTTTATAATTTATGAGCATTTATCTCTGAGTTTATTTGATTCTCCTTAGTTGCATAATTTAATTGTTGTAACTGCTGAGATTGGCCAAAGAGTTAAGTGTCCAACTCTTTATGAAATTTCATATGTATATTTAGAATTTGAGTATAAAAAATACATGAATAAATAAATAATTTAAAAGGTTCATGGAAGGAAAAATGAGTAATAATAATATGTGATAGTTAGACAGATAGTATAAACCATACACATATTATGAATTATATTGTATATTGCAGCAAAATGACAATTTTCTTAAAATTTATTGATGCTTCTAATGTTGATAGTAGAAATACAGATTATTACATCCAGTTACTTGATAAAGTGGTAAGAGAAGTGGAAGAAGAATATGTTGTCCAAGTTGTCACAGATAATGAAAAAGCATTAGAAACAACTGGTCAAAAAGTAATAGAAAAATTGTCACATCTCTATTGGTCTACATATGTAGCTCATTGTTTAGACCTTTGTTTGGAAGACATTGAAAAAAAAATAAAATGTGAAAAAATTATTGGATGATGCAAAAATAGTGACAACTTTTAGAAAAAGGAGTGAGTCATTTGGTACATCACAAGCTCAAAGAGGTTAGTCTCAAATGAATCCAGTTAAAATATTATTTATTTTTTCTTTTTTATACAAATAAATATATTTTAACATTATTTTTTATGTGACAAATAATTTATTTATATTTCTTGATGATTTAAATAGCTGAATGGTAGATGATATTTGGTTCGTGTGCTCCTGAAATTCAACGTGTGTAGTAAAAGTTTTAGTTAAACAATTTCAGTTACAAATTGTGAGAGAAATTGGAGCATATTTAGTTACATTCATATGAAGATTAGAAATAGACTCAAGTATAAAAAACTACAAAAACTTGTCTTCACATTTTATAATATGAAGCTAAAAATGAGACATAAAATGAGGAGAAGTCAACTAGAAATTGAAACTAGTTTCAATCCCATCAATCTTGACTATATATTTTAAGAAGATGATCCATTATCTCTATGGATTGAAGAAAGGGAAGCTCTACTATTAGATGGTATACAAAATTCAGAGTGATTGCTTAGAATTGATATCAATGATGAAGATATGGAAGTTAGTGATGATAATGAAGGTTCTGATGAAAATAATAGTCAAAGTAGTTTAAGTTCACCAAGTAATAATAATGGTAATGATGGTGATGATGTAGAAGCAAAAGAAAGTGATCATGATGATGATAAAGATACACAAAATGATCCATATCAAGTATTACCATACCATCAACGTGATAGGAACCTTATGATTGATATGATAACTTATATACCAAATATAGTTTCTTTTGATAGTTTATTTGATAATAACAAAAGAGGTGGATCCCAATCCAAGAGAGGAAAAAGGTAACAAAATGTTACATTTGAAAATTTTTCCTCTTCTAATATTGCACAAAGTTTAATTGACTTTGACATTGGTGAATCATTTTAGAGCAGTCAAAGTTACTATTCACTATTTTATCATCATCCTTCTTTCAACACATGATCAATCTGCAAGTAGTCAAGCTCCACCATTCCACTAACCTTTAACGAATTATCAGGATTCTTATTATTATCAATCAAGTGTTGGATTTATGATTACATCTTTGCACAAGGACCTACACACGGTAATAGTCAAAGTGAAAGTGAAGATTATAATTTTCTACGCCATTATATTATGTGGTGATAATCATCAAGGAAGTTATATTTGTATTATCTTTGATTTATTTTACTTATTATTATTTTGAATTTAACAATTTACTTTATTATTTTTAGAATTTTTAAGGGACATTTACTTTATTATTTGTGACCTTAATGAAAAAATTTCTTGGGATGCTCCTAAATTTTCAAAATATTAATTGTGAGTTTTTATAATGTTTTCTTTTGTAGTGAAGCCATATCTATGAATGGTTGCTTTTCTCTAGATGATTGATGGCTTGATGAATATTACAACTGGTTATACTTCTCTAAGTAAGTCCTGTCCTTTTTTTTACCAATTTGTAAAATATGACATGTTTTAATCAAATTTATTAGAAACTTGTTTATTGTCAAATTTTTTTACTCCTTTGTTAATATTATACTTATATGTGCTTAGAAAATAGACTTTAGAAGACTTATTTATAACTACTATCATAACAATTATGTTATTTTTATTATAAATTAGTCTAAATTATTCATTATGATAATACAAAGACTTATATAATAAACACAAAAAAAAGTCTTATAAAATGAGTAAAAACTTATACAAAATTATAAATAAAGATATATTAAGTGTTATAATGATTATATGATTCTTGTTTTACATTTTGTGCAACTATAAAAAAATTTCACATCTCAACGACTACAATTCGCATCGCAACAGTCACAATAACTGCAATCATAATTGTAATTTAAAATCAGGAACTTCTTAGTTATGAAAAACACCAAACCGCCATACAATTAATAGGTGGTGCAATTCAGCCTAGAAATAGGCAATAATGCTGTACGTCTCACTCGAGAAAACCAAGCAGCAAATATACGTACCAAGCCTCTAAACCAATAGAGTGGCAAAGCCAAGCTCCTTTAATAAAACCAATCTTTCCTCCTTTCCTTCGAGAAATTTGTGCTGCCTACCAGCATATTCTTAAGTACTTTACTAAATAATTGATATTTATATAATTAATGGCTCACATTATTAAATTTTAATTGAAACTATACAGCTTATATGATTTAGCTTTTGGCTCTTGTCTTATTCTTTCTCTTCTTTTTTTTAATAATCTTTTCTTTATTTTCTGACAGTATCATAAATGCAAACTTAAATTAATAAATTTTATTAGTTTAATTTATTAAAAACAAAAGAGAATATTGAAAAGACATTCTCTCTCATTTCTTCAACGATGAAACTCTACTGAAAACACCAATAATTCTACTCACTTTCACTAACCCAGATGAATGGAATTCTACTCTTAGATGATGATAAGGTAAGCACTTTATGTTATATTTTATTTATTCAATTTAGTTATACTTATCCAGTTACTTCACACTCCAGTCCCATTATCATTTGAATCCTATCTTACCCCAATCCCACAACGACGCAATCCGTAACCCATTGCTTTTTTTCTTTTTCCATAGATATTATGCTGCTTCTATTGATAAAATTTAATGGGACTTTGAGAGCTTCACTGCAACCTGTTGCTTTTTTTTCTCCGTTGCCTTTTTTTTTTTTCCCATAGATATTGTTCTGTTTTTTGTCTTGTTACTGCAACCCATTACCTTTTTTTTTCCGTTGTTTTTTTTTTTCCTCTATAGATATTGTTCTGTTTTTTGTCTTGCTACTGCAACCCATTGCTTTTTTTTTTTCCCGTGGCTTTTTTTTACCCCATAGATATTGCTTTGTTTTTTTGTCTTGTTCTCATCTCTTTTTGTACCTACTATTTTCTCTTTCCAATGAATTTTCTTCCTTTTTCCAAAAGAAAAAAAAATAAAATCCTGCTTTTTGCAATGTAAACATTGAAATGTTTCAGATTCTTCACTTTCTCTTAAGCAAGAATTGACTTGTTTTTAGCATTATAATTGCTTGTAAGATATATATATATATATATGTGTGTGTGTGGTGTGTGTGTGTGTGTGTGTGTGTGTGTGTGTGTGTGTGTGTATAAGTCACCTTATCAAGGTAAAAATCACCTACATATCTTGAAAAATTATTATGAGTTATCTTTTAATTTAATACATTTTTATTTTAATTTTTTAAAATTTTGTTATCATACTTTTATTCAGAGTTTAAGTTGGTCTAGTTAGCATTTCAAAAGGTTGGCATAATGCAATGGTCACAAAAGAGTTGCCAAACTACCATTTCCAAATGTGCTTAACAATTGTCATACAAATAAGCTTCAAACGTATCTACTTGCCAGGTAATAATTACGCTTGTTTTCTTTTAAATTAAGATAATATGTATTTTAATTTTATTAGTAAATAATAACAAAATAATAAAAATGTTAAGAGACTTGATAAGAAGAGGATACCAACAGAAAAATAAGAAGAGTATATTAACAAAAAAAAAAAGAAAAATAAGGGTAGTGGAACATGATGGAGAAAAATAAATGAAACACAAAAAAAAATTAGTGCATGTGATTAAAAATAAGAAAATGAGAGATGAACTGAAAGGATAGAGTGACGTGACGGAAAGAGAAAAAGAAATGAAAGATGAAATGAAAATAAAGATTAAATTATCATTTTGATTATTTAAAAATTTACTTGATATCAATTTATTTTTTTAAAAATATATAACATTAAATTAGTCATCTAAAAAATTTAAAGTAATATCAAAATCCTTTAAAGTTATGTAATATCAAATTAATTCTTTAAAAATTTAAAGTGATATCAAAGTAATCTTCTAAAATTGTTCTTCGAAAAAATTATTTTGATGTCACTTTAAATTTTTAGAGGACTAATTTTACATTACATATCTTTGAAGGGTCAAATTTATATCAAATATCTTTGAATGATCAAATTGATGTTAAGTGAATGTTTAGAGCACTAAAATGATAATTTAATCAAAAATAAAAATGAAAAAAAACTAAAAAGAGTGGTTGAAATAAATGCTGTAATTTAAGAGAAAAAATAAGTCAAGAGCCAAATCATATAAGTTATATTGCTTTAATTAAAATTTAATAATATGAGTCACTAATTATACACATATCAATCATTTAGTGAAGTGTTTAAAAATAAGATTGTAGGTAATACTTACCAAAAAATTTCTCCCTTGTCCGTACCTCCAACATTAATTAATTGTATTTCCTCCCTTATCGTAACAGTAGTATTAGAGCCCCGTTTGATCTAATATAGGACGCAAGGCTCATTCACCAAATTTCGTCTTTTATCTTTAAAATACCCAAACCTTTGTACAAAAATCATGGCCACATCTACAGTCAATTTCTCATCCTTCCCCCTACCATTTTTTATTGGAGAGAACTATGATCTATGGAGCTAAAAATTAAAAACATATTTTGTGTCACAAAAATTGTGGGACATTATCAAAAATGTGATAAGCATCCCACTTGTACTTCAATTTTATCTGAGAGAGAGGCTAAAAATTTGGAAGACAAGCAACAAAGGGATGCACAAGCACTGTTTGTCATCCAATAGGCTGTGGCAAATATTATATATCCTGACATGGATTACAGATGCTGGCATAGCAAAAAAGACTAGGGATATATTGGAGGAGTTTCATGGAACAGATAAGATATGCTCTATCAAGCTTCAATATCTAAAGAGAGAATTTGAAATTTTAAAAATGAATTAAAGATTATGAGACTATTACAAAATACTATTCAAGAATTAAAAGAAATTGTTAATTAGATGAAATTATATGTGGAAGATGTGCCTGATAATAGAGTGGTAGAAAAAAACAGTGACAAAAAAAAAGAAGATTTTACAGTGTTAGCTATTGAGCATGTAGAAGATTTATCAACCTTACCAGTGGCTTAGGATCTCTTAAAGCTTATGAAAAGAAATTAAAAGGGTGCAATGAAGAATCGATTGAGAGTGCCTTCAAAACAAAAGTAAATATAAGGTCTTAGAATAAAGGAGGAGGGAATCACAAAATTCAAGAAAAAGGTGGAGATAAATATTGCAATCTATGCAAAAATAAATAATCATAACAGGAGATTGCTGGTTCAAATGTAAGAGGTGCAAGAGGCACACTCACTTTGTAAAAGACTGTTGGTGCCGGCAACAAGAAAAGGCAAACTTCACTGAGAATAGTAAATAATTTAAATTATTCTATTCAACATATTCCACTCATCACAAGTTCAAAGATATTTGGTACTTCGATAGTAGATGCTAAAATCATATGACAAAGAGTCATCTATGATGTTATCTATGTTCTGGGAATTGCAGAAAATTTGTTGAGCATCGGTCAGCTACTAAACAAAGGCTACAAGGTGATCTTCAATCCTGGCAAATATTCAGTCATTGATAAGAAAAAGGGTCAACTAATCGCTACGGCTAAAACGACCCAAAATAGAATATTTTCTATAATTATACCACCTTGGCAAAGGAGGACAAGCACACTGTCTCCAAGTCTCAAACAAGAAAAATCATCAGCCAAAAAAATACAATAAGTGAATTATTAGCTAGAGAGCAGCAAAAATCTGAAGCAATCAACAAGGAAGAAGTTAAAATAGAAGGCATAAAAAAGAAGCCCATCATTCAAAAAAATCAAGCTCTGGAGTTCACCAAGAAAAAGCAGAGTTTCAATAGTACTCAAGTAATAACTAGTCAAGATTACAAGTCAAGGCATGACATCAAGAACAATTCTCAACAAAGGTTCAAAGCTCCAAAAAAAAAAATTCAAGAATCTACAATAGGCAAGAAATGGGTGTTGCTTATCTGCAATGACTATTCCATAGGATCAAGCATGGAAGAAGCAGAATAATCATTTTCATCAAGACTCACCAAAATGTGCATTAGGGAGTAGTGTTAAAAATGCTGCACATTTTCTAGAAGGCACTAAGCAAGACCATGAATGTGAGACATTTAGAAGCCTCTAAAAGCTACAGCTAGCAGCTAGAACAAAAGGAAGAAATATCTGGAGAAGAAGTATAAAAAAAGTCTTAAATTATTTAAGTGTACAAAAAGTGCAACTCTGCCAATAAATAGGCAATAATGCTACAAGTCTCAATAAAGAAAACCAAGCAGCAAATACCAACCTGTAAACCAATAGAGTGGCAAAGCCACAAAGTGCATACCAATACCCAATAAACAAGAAGCATCTTCAATAAAACCAATCCTTTATCGTTCTCCATTCCTCCAACATTAATTAATTATATCTCCTCCCATATCCTAACAATATTAACTTGGCTCACTATAATCATGCTTATGCCTTTGAAACTCCTAGTAGTGTGGATAATCCCACGGTGCTTGACCCACACGAGAGCCAATAGAGCAAGACACAAGAGGACGAAGGGTTTGCATTGGAAGGGACGTACTTGGTGGAGAATTGGTAGCTGTAACTTGTTAGTGACAAGAGATGAGTAGGAGGAAGAGTTAGCCAAATATGTGAGTCAGCAATATTTTAGAATAAAACTAATTAAAAATAATGGAGACAAGATATATATGTAATATAGTGTAAAAACTTTGGTGCGAGAATGTCATTTACTGAAAAAGGTAAGGGTGTGTGTGATGAGACCTATAAATCCTTGTCTTCATGTTTATGCATATCAGATATGTTGTTTTTCTTATATAATGCAGATGAACTGACTGGTCCAGATGATAAAATATGAACAAAAAGATTAAAGATTTCCATCGTAAGGGAATGAAAGAAGCTGAAAAGAATTATATAGAAAGATTGAAAGTGGATTTCAATCCTGGCTATCAAAAAAGCAAGTGATTTTCCCATCAGGAAAGTGAGACATTATTGGAATAGTGTAGAATCCACTTTCTCAGATTTGAAGAGTAGCATTAATCTGCCAGCAGAGGCATCAAACACTGAGGAGGCGGGCCTAGCCAGCACCTTATATCATATCATTACTCTCTTAATTTTCTCTCTCTTTTTCTTTAAAGATTTAGATTGTTTACACTAAACCAATTAAAAATTTACATATTGTTATTTTACATTAAATGATTACAAAAAAAAATCAATTTCTTTAGCGATAGCTGTTATTTAATGTTAAAAAAAAATGATGTATCAGTTTCTTAAGTATTAGTGTAATATAGAAACTTGTGTAGAGTCTCCAAACGAATCTCTCCTCCTCTTTCTTGCTCTCCTATATAACAGCACGTTACTTGGCATCAGCCAGTAGCTAGCCCAGTTGCCTTGAAAATGTTCATGGCGAAGGCTGTCAAAAGTTGCGTAAGAAGTATGAACTGAAAATGAAAACGATGAAATCAGATGAAATAACGGGGATTTTTATATTCAGAATTAAGTGCATGATTAATTTTGATTAATCTTTAAAAAGTCACTTCTTTTAAAATTTTTCTTAATAAAATTAGTATTTTAAATTAATCCAAACACACGTTAAATTCAGTCGAATGCAATCAACACTAGCATTGCAATTACGGTGAACTGAAGCGAAGAAGAACACAAAATCCCATAATTGATTTCCCCAGGATACATATACTAGTCTAATCCTTGCCTGACCAATAATGTCCTTTTGCATGCTTTTGACCTGCTTTGACCGTATACATATTCTCTGCAAACCAATTAAAACTAGAGAGAGAGAGAGAGACAGAGACAGAGACAGAGACAGAGACAGAGAGAGAGAAAGTGGTCCAATCCTTTTTTATGAGATTCCCCGGTGGCTTTAATGATAATCCTCCAGCTGCTATAATTATGCTTTTACATTTCCCATAATCCTAGCCTATTTTTTTTTCTTTTTTTACTTTGTTCAATGCTTCTTCAAGCCCTGGCAAGCCATGCGTGGGCGTTATCAGAGACACCGCTGAAACAGTGGTGACTGGCGAGTGAGTGTGAGGTGAAGGAGGGAGCAAGCTCAATGTTATACCTATGGGTACATTATCAGCACGTATGATTATACTTCATTTATTTATATTAATGATTAAAAAATATATTTTTTAAGATAAAATTAATTATTTTGATAACCTTTGTAGATCCAGGAACATAACTGAATTGGCCATCTGGGTAGTGGCTTATAGGTAGCAGGAACAAATTGATAGCTCTTCATATCCCTTTTAGAATGATTTCTCGTATGAATGAACATGTGATTATGTTATGAACATGTGCAGCTGAAATAAGAAACCAAAAAGTTTATTGCATAGTTTAAATAGCTTACCACCCCCTTCATCACCAAATCAACAATTCAACATTCAGAATCCACCAATCTTTGAGCAGGTACCAAGTATATTAGAACAAAGAAATTACTCTTCAAGAAACATTGATCATACATATGACTAATTAACCATGAGATGTTCTCACTAAATGCGAGTACACTATATATGAATGAAAGTCCGTAACTATGTTATGACCTATGAAATAATATAAATATTACTTCATTTTGACTTTAGTGAATATTTGAATTAGTTTATTTTGTATTTAAAATAACTTATAATCAAAATTTTACTGAAAAACCTTTGAAACAGAAGCAATTTTTTCTTAAAAATTAAGCTTAACCAAATATATATGCGCCTAGCTAGTAGAGAAGCATTTAGGTACTAGAGTATTATTCTCACTGAATATGATAAGTGTGGTTTGATTTCTAGAATTGTATCTCATGAATTATCACTCTCTGTCCAAAAAGATTAGACTTATGAGACAGTTTAAATGGAGTGAAATCTGTAAGGATATTTCTAGTTCATAATAAAAAGAGTATTACTCTCACTATTTTATTATATAATGTTATAAAGTTTAATATAACAATGCGCATTCATTTCATGTACAAGATGTTATGTTTTTATTGGATTGATGTGTACAACTCGTAAAGTAAAATAAGAATTTTTCCTTGCTAGTGTGTGTGTGTGTATAATTAGATGTCCATGGAAATAACACATAAAATAAGAAACAATATGAGGAAAACGGATTCCCCAGAAGGCTAGAACGAATTAAGAAATTGCTCTTCCAGTATGATCAATTACCCATAAAATAATAACATTCTGCCCTAAATGCCACATTTATGAGAGCTCATCACCACATTATATATGACAAATATTGGTTACTTCTACGGCCCTCGTAATTGCAATGAATCATAGTTCATATGTAAATGCCAACGAGAATAAACCATAGAAATAGCATTTATGGGTGATATATGGAATTAATTAATAATTTCCATAAGAAAAACAATGAAATTGTGCTTCGAAACTAACATTGATCATGCGGCTAATAACCTCCTCATATAAATATGGTTACTGACTTTTAAATAAGAAATTAAATGCTTGTCACCATATAACATGACACTGTTTGCTTCTTTTTAGGTCATGTTAGTATATTCAGAGGTCATATGAAATGTCCATGAGACAGACAAAAGCATGGCAACAAGGGTAAAAAGAGCACCAAGTAATTTTTGTAACTTCCATGTTAATCGTCAGGAGCAGTACTAATTTACTGTAACTTGGGCTTCTTGCGGTTTTCCCAAGAAATTTCCTCGTTTCAAGTGTAATGAAATGATGATCTCATGGGAGCCAAACAGAACATAGAAAAAACAAAACAAAACAAAAACACCAACATGTGAACCCCAACTGGTAAACGAGGGAACAGCTTCCCCCCAGTTAATGTTGTTCTGCAAGTGACATATTATGCATCAGTCACAAGAACCCTAAAAAAACTCTTACATTATCAATATTCTGCAATGATGAAAAAGGAGATAAACATGTACCTTTGTTTAGTCTTGAGGAAGCACAACCTGACTTTGAAAATGACAATGCCGTGTTTAGTGGAATAATTGGCCTATATAGAATGTATATGTATAACATATGAAAAATTAAAGGAGAAGAATATGAAAATGAGAATTTTATATATATTACTTTATCATATATATAGAATTAATCAAAATTTGATTATGATCATCTCCATGTATGTACATGGAATATGCTTGGCTCCTCATACGCCATCCACGGAGGCCATCGAAGTTCCGTTGGGCTCTGCAAATGGCATACAGGGAGCCAGGCACATACACATAAGTATGCATGATGTGACATAATATATATATATATATATATATATATATATATAATTAATTAGATGCATGTAAATGGAGATTTTCTATCTCCTAGTTCAATTAGCCTCAACCAGTACTTAGTCTCTACATACCCTGAGGCGATTGAATCTGTGTGTATGTATGTATGGAAGTGAGATACACATAATATGCATATGACTGATCATATATTGTTTAGAGATAATCTTCCATATATACCAGTGAATGCATTAAGGACGAGTGCGACCTATGGATAACATTGACCAACATGATGATGATGATGATGATCAAACCTAGATATTTATTTTCCTTCATCATGAGTAAATAAAGCTGCAATTACTGCACAGAGAGAGAGAGTGAGAGAGAGAGAGAGAGAGAGAGGCGAAGAGAAGGAAAGAGAGTACTAGAGTGTAAGACTGGAGGAGATGAAGAGAAGGAAGTATATATTGAGGTTTTGGGGGGAGCAGGGAGATCTATTAATTCAGATTGGGGTTGGGGGGGAACTAGGTCATAATCAAATGGGGTTTTGAAAGCTCCACAGAAACCCCTACTGAATTGGCATAAAAGAAGCAAACCATTGGGCTAGACGTAAGGGGATTGAGGTCTGGCTAATAATAGTGGGGTTTGTGTGTGGTTTTCAGAGGGAAAGGAGGAAGATGTGGGGTTGTGGTTGCACCCTGAAGCCAAGCTCCCCCCACTAAATATAGACTCCAACACAGGGAGAGAGAGTGTGTGTCTGAAGGGGGAGGAGAGAGAGAGAGAGAGAGAGAGAGAGAGGTGGGTTGGACTACAATTGCAAACCACGCAATTTTCTAAGCTCTTATGGTGTTTGAAATCTCCTTTTCTGCGTCGTAAAGCTAAGTGTGCTTTCTCTTCTCCGAAGCTCGTTTTGTCTGGGAGCGCTTGGAGGACATGGATTCCTCATCACTCAACTTTCTTTAAATAAAAATAAAGCTAAAGAAAGGTAAAGGAGCAAAACATTACCATAATAATGTGCCATTCTTTTTCTTTTTGCTCCGTCACCTGTTTCTTTATCTTCCTTTCTTTTCTTTCTTTTTTCTGGTTTCCCTTCCTTTTTATGTAATCATATTTTATTTCCAATTGATTATCTATTACTACTTTGTTTCAGGGTACAGCTTTGCACTAGCCTTTTTTTCGTTTAGATTTTAGAATAATCCTAGCCCGTCTTTGTCACTAGTTCACCACTTTCATTTCTTTCCACTCAGATTGCAACTCATATTAACTCCTTTAATTGCTTGTTTTTCCAGTTTTGCTCTAACATGCTACATTTGTATATATATCGATGGATTTTAGGAAGTTAGGGCTAGCTGTATTATGTCCCTTGGAATGGTTCAAAAGTTGAGTTAATCATTTGATTCTTCTTTTTTCTCCATTCTCTGAAGATTTGGTATGCACTTGATTATAAAATATATAGATATTTATAAATTAAGCTCAGTTTATAATAGTGTTAAGTATGAGAAAAGAAAATAAATATAGACACTTAAACTCATTAGTAATGAAAAAGGCTACCTTATTGGTACTTTTATAGGCAGTGTAAGGGTAACTTATTCTCACTGTCATTTTACTTAATGAGAATAATGTTAAAGATAAAGAAACTATTAGTAGTGTTATTTTATATTTAATCCAAAAATTGATCGATATGTTTACAAATAATAATAATATTGAGAAAAGAGCATACAGACTTTTTAAATTTTGAGTCATTTGTAAATAGATCTCTAAACTTTAAAATTATTTAATTAATACCTAAACTATAACAATTATACAAGTTAATCCTTCTATTTATTTTTCATTCACTTCAAATTCTTTTTATTCAATTTAAAATAGATTAAAAGTGGATGGAAGAGTTAATTTGTGTAATTGTTATAATTTAGGTACTAATTATGATGATTTTAAAGTTCATAAGTTTATTTACAAATGACATAAAATTTAAGAGATTTGTATATTTTTTCCTAATAATATTTTGATGAATTATTTCTCCCTTTCACCAAAGAAATCGAACATTATCTTTAAATACATATTTTAAGAAAATTAATTGTTTTAGTTATATATACATTGGGTTTTACCTATATCATTTGTAAATAAAAAATTCATATTTGAGGGAAATTGAAATGAAAAGCAAGATTTTGAGAAGGAAAGAGAAACTGGAGGACAGGATGGAATTTATGATGTGATTTACCAATCGATTATATGTAGGTTTGTCCATTTGAATTTTCAACTACTTTATAAAAGTAACAAAATGTATAATCTTGATGAACAGACCCTATAATTTTTGACAAATAATGACTTTGACTGACTTTTGCTCAGGAAAAGTAAAACATTCAAACCCATGAGCGCAATCATATCACCCTGCTTAGAACACGGGGCAAATAAAAGAAAAATAAATAAATAAATAAAAACATGAAAAATCATTAACCTGGTAGTGGCACAGCAATAGTAATAATAACAATAATTACAATAAAAAAACATAAAAATAAAGCAGCATAATGCTATAGATACAAAGATTACAAAAATTAAACCTTACGTTTCCTATATATATAATTAAATTTACTTTTGAATCGATATAAACTTCCATTAATTTTTTGTTTAAATTAAAATTAGTTTAAGGACTACTTTATGTCTTATTTATTTATCTTTATTTCTTAATAGTTGTCTACATAATATTTTGTTTATACCAATTACTATTCACTAATACCTTAAGTGGTTTGAGGGAAAGAATACAGAGAGGAATAAAAGTTCAGAAAATTTGAGATTTTCAAATATTTTTAATGAAGGAAAAGACGAAGGGAGATAGAAAATGTTAATGTAAAATTTAAGAACTTCTTTATTTTCTTTAATTTTTTTTCCATTTTGAAAATTTAAAATTTATTGTTCTTTTCTATTTCTCATCGCCTATCCAAACATTGTAAAATTTTAAAGAATACGTAATTCACAAAAGAATCAATCCACTTGAATAATCTCTATTCAAAACTTCTCAAAAAATAATAATAAACATTTAAACACATGCTAAAGTTTTTGGTAGTCCAAGATCGTCATGTCACATCATCAACCAAATTTCAAATAATTATAATTATAGAAAATAATTGAAAAAAAAGTATTCACAATCAAAAGTAAGATAATTTTAACAGATATTTTTCCTTTTCTTAGCCTCAATTGTAATTTTTTTATTTTTAATTTAATTGATTATATGATGATGTTGACTTCGATTACCACATTGTTTGAGACAAAAAATTTTGATACAAAAGTCTTGATAAAAAAAGTATATATGAACACTATGTAAATAATATTGTGGAAAAGAAAATTACAAATAGAACAAAACCAAATTATTAACTCATGTCTTTAACACGAACATTGTGTATGTAGGTAAGACAACGAATTGATATTACCTAATTTATATGTAAGTAGTCAATGCCTGGCTCTTCTAGCAATGGAACGTTTTACCTGCGTCATGTACGCCAGTGGGCGAAAAATCTACTCCTTTTCTTTTCCTTTCTCTCAGGTGGAACTTTCGTTTTTATTAAAAAAAAATGAGAAAAAGTTTTCAGTCCTTCGAGTGGGAGCGCAACGGTTAAAATTTTTTCTTAAATAATGATTTCATGAGTCAAACTTTGTCCATATTGCTAGAATCATAGTACATTAACTATTACGATGAACCACATGTCATTGTGATTTTTCTTTTTCTATTAGTTTGGAAGTGGGTTCCAACTTGTCCACAATAAATTAGAAATTTCTAAGGGGTTTGCATGAGTCAATGCATAATATAATAAATATGAGATATCAAACTAGCAAAGCATGATCTGTGTAGCCAAAATCACCCTGTGTGATTGATCTACGAAAGGTCGATATCTTTAAGAGAATCTTTGCCTGTCAAAAAATGCCACCAATAGAATGTTAGGGTTGAAAACGAAAAGAACAGATGTCAGGTTCATCTTCCATTTTCAACCTTTGTTTACTTCTCACTATATATATATATATATATATATATATATATCTTTGCACAGCTGTTAATTAGTTTTGGTGTACATAATTTCTAAGAGAATTAAGAGCGTGATGAAAAATCTTCAATTTTGTCTCTCTCCCTAAGATTTGGATTTGAAATTAATTAGCTGTCCAAAATTATAAAGTAATTAGCTGGTAATTAACAAAAACAAGAAAGGAAAGAAAGGAATGAACATTGGGATGCGACATTGTATGCATATTATGTTAAGAATCTCAAACCTCTTATATCTGCTTTTATTTTCTTCCCTCTGTAACTTTCAGTCTTTGTATATCTTTGCTGCCTTCAACTGTAATGCTAGCTTTAACAAAACATTGAAATCACTATCAAATTCAAAGTTAGCACACTTTTCAAACGGGTACAAGTGAGTTGCAATTATATGTAAACTTGTAAGTTTGAAGAAAACAAATAAATTTGATCTGGTTTTCTATTTTTTGGTTTGGAGGTTGGGTTAGGACGGACGTAGGAGAATATAATTAATGATGTCTTTCAACTCAGTTGAGCACTATGATTTTTTTTGTCAAGAGAATAATGCACAAGATATTCTAATTTTGATGTTTGAGGCTAAAATCTCGTAGCTATTTTTAATAGAAGAGAAAAAGAAAATGATTTTTGGGAGATTTAAATGGTTAAATATTCTATCTTAAAAAATTTATTATTCACATGACAACAGAATTATGAACAGTTCAGTGAGGTCCCATTTTTGAATCAGCTTATTTTTAATTTATTTGAATTTATCTAATACAATAAACACTTATAAAATATTTTAATCTTATTTTGATGAACTTATTGAAAGAATATTCATAAAAAAAAGCTTATTCAAATAATTTTCAAAACTCGTATAAAATTATTTTTACTTTATTTTTATAAGCTTCAATTTGAAACTTGCGAAAATAAGCCTCTCCGAAACCTAAAGCCTAAGCATACTTCTCCACTCACTTTCTTTCTCCATTCTCTGAAATAAGCCGTACTGACATGGTAGGGTTTATCTCTTTAGAGAAGGAACTTAATTGTTTCTTTCACCTTTGCCACCGTTTGGAATCAAATCTCACATTTCCCTTTTTGGCTTAGCCTCCATATATTCTACATGCACCTATATGGTTCTGTTGGCTAAAACAAAGTATAAAATACTAGGGAAAAAAAGGGGAAATAAGAGAATAAGAAAGTGGACTAGATAATCTTCAGTGCAAGTCTCTTGGAGTTATTTTATGATCAGAATTACACAAGCCGTTAAAGTTAGTCTTCATATAGTAAGTGCTTATGTTAATATGCTTTGAACTCTTATTTTGATGGGTGTACTCAACTCTTATCCTTCTTATGGAGCTGCAATATTTGAGAGGATATAAATATCAACTACATATTATAAAAATTGATATGTAACGGGAAAATGTATTAAATTCATTTGATTCATAAAATATATTAGACTTAACCTTGTTGTATGCCAATGCTGATGATCAGCTTTGAGAGTTGTGACTTTTACAAAGATTTAAAAATACTTGCAATTCAATGAATCATGCATTGATATAATTTTGTAAATACGATGTTGATCCTATAAAGATATTAAGTTATGTTGTAGGTATTATTTTCTTAATATAGTAAAAAAAAAATAGTGAAAAACTAAAAATGCTAAAATTAAATGAGTAAAACTAATTAACACATCAAATAACTTGGGGGTGACTTAATGTAAATTAACTAGGTTTAGAATTCACCCAAATTAATTTTAAAGTCAATTTATGTTAGATATTATTATCATATATTTATCTCATGAAAATTGTTGGGAAATGTATTTTTAGTAGTTAAGAATTGTACTTTTAATAGTGAGTAGTATTTAGTTAGTAGTTATCAATTGTATAAAATATGGGTATAGAAAGAAGATAATTGTATCATTAATTCATTGTAAAGAAATTTTAAAAGTTAGAGAATACGGTTTTCTAAACTAAGACCATTTGTATTTAATGTGATCATATCAATTTGGTTAGGCCGGAAATGTACTTTTAGTAGTTAAGAATATAGAACTTTTAGTAGTTAGTAGTATTTAATTATAGTTACCAATAATATAAATAGGAATAGAAATAAGATAATTATATCATTAGTTCATTGTAAAAAAATTGTAAAGGCTAAAGATTAAGATTCTCTAAATTAATTAAAGCCATTTGTATTTATTGTGATCATATAAAAAATTAATCTAGCAACAAAACATATAATCACAAAATATCTATCAAATAAGTCCTAAATATCATAATTAATTGTAAGTATGCTTTATCTTCCCAATTGGCAATTAAATAACCAAATGATCAACTAGATCTCTACTTATAGATCACAATTGATATTCAATAATTATTGTCAATACTCATATAGCATAAATAAACACAAAGTATCATAAATATATGACTGAACTCATGTAAAAATTTATTTAAACTAACTGATAGGCAAATAAAATAATAAGCATTTAATATCTGAAACTAGATAATAATAATCTAATATAGTTTATGCTAAAATTAACAATGTTTAATCATTCCCTTGGTATACAGGATTTTGAACAACGCATTTATTAATCTTTGCTCTCATATATGGTGAGGTAGCGTCTCATACCACTTCTACTCCTTTGCCATTTAGAAATGCATACCGTTTGTGACTCTTTCTCTAGAGTTCTATTTCATTAAACTTCTCTTTTCCTTTAATTTGGTTACCTGAGTCACGAGCCCCACTTGATATACTTTGACTTTGGATTGAGTCGTTCAACTCTTCAATTATCGATATATTTCTCTGTATTATCTGATTTAAGAAGTTTCTAGGAGTGAATGATCACATACAAAGTTGAAATGCAAGAAGAACGCGTGAAAGGATGTATTGAAAATCTAGCAATACCAAGATTCCGTGGAAGGGTAATGTGGGTTTCTTCATTGTTGGGTCACCAAAAGATATTTTCGTGAAAATATATCCCAACAAATATTTTACAAAATGATTTCGAAAACAAACAAGTTTTAAAATGTTTTCAAAGTGCATGTAGATGGCCTAATTGGGTGCTAATATTCTAGTAACTCTTCAAGGAATTCAAATATTTGTTTCTGTTAAGCCAATATTTGAATATTGGAAACTTCTATTTGAATATTACATTTTCTTCACAGTATAATATTCAAATACCACCATGAAACATTAAGATATTTTGCTTGCTGGCTAGTAAATATTTATTTATGATGAGACTTGATATTCAAATATTTGGAAACAAACAGTATAGACATAACCAATTTTTAAATACACACTCGCGATATTCAAATATTTGGTCACTAAGTTAGCAAATATTCGAATATCAGTCTATGATATTCGAATATTTGGTTGCTAGAAACCCATAAAATGGAAAATATTCAAAATAAGAATATTAGGACAATGATTTTAGAAAGGTTTTAGCAAATATTAGAATATCACTTCTTTCAATTCCGCATCATGCTTTAGTATTTGAATGTTAGCTCACACATAGCCTAATATTCCAAAACCATCTCATAATATTTGAATATATTAGCTTCCAAAAGACAAAAATAACGATTAGTTTTGATATACCCAACTACCACAAATTAAAGGACTGTTTTATCATTTGGATTATAAATATCATCTACTCAATAGTTGATGAAACAATCCTAGCTAGCAACTCACAAACATTCAATTGATGTATTAACACTATCTATTTCATATTACTCTATTTTGAGCGAACCTGAGAATTCATCATTAATTTTACCCATTGTCTACTATTGAAGCTAAGTATGTTGGGGCATGAAGCAATTATGCTCAAATCCTTTGGACGAAACAAAAACTCCTTGATTTCAAACACTCCAACTTAGTGACACTCCATAAGGTGTGATAACAATTGTGTGATTAACTTGACTAAGAGTCCCATAATGTACTCAATGATTAAGTAAGGAAATCGGGCATCACTTCATAAAGGATATTGTACAAAATGTAGATTGTGTTTTTGTCTTTGTTAAAACAAACAGTTAATTAGCTGATATTTTTACTAAGCTATTGAGTGGGGAAAGATTCTTCTTTTATAAGAAATGAATTTTTCATAACTGATTACAACTGTATATGATTTTATATTAGAAAAAATGACAAGACATCACTGAACTTTACCCTATTGTGAAGTTGCCATCATAAACTTTTAAATTTGGATGAGAGATGCTTCAACTTCCCGAAACCTGCAAATAAACCATTCTGTCAACTAGCTAAACTGAAGTTTTTATTTAATTTATCATTTTTAAGTTGATTATCTTTTCCTCTTATGACAGTTTTTTGTATTTCTACTTTTGGAACAATATGATGTGAAAAAACAAGAGATTGTGATTTTTAATAATGAACATGTGAAAGTCAGATGATTAACGACTTACATTTAACTTATAAGCAAATCTATTTGCTTGCATGTTTTGAAAAGTTTAAAGACTTCCTATCTAAGTTTGAAAATTCATGGTAACTATTTTAAAATAGGATAAAATTCAAAAGTCTTTGTACATTTTTCAGTTCATATTAATGTATGATATTTGATACATATGTTAATTTATTATTCTCTGAATTCAATCACTAATAATTCAAAGTTTCATTAAAATGTGTTTTGTAAGAGCCTACATCAATGATTGACCATCCCGAATGAATCTAAGTATTAATTTAATTGATAGGGTTTATGTCTTGAATACGATTCTTCATATTTTTTTGATCCTAGGACCCACCGATCCTAGTGGGAGGCCCTACCCCAAAGGTGCCTTGCCAAAACCCTAAGGAGAGAGAGAAAGGAGGAGAAAAATGAGATAAGGGGATGCATCGATCGGGGAGAGTAGTATCAGGAAGCAATAGGTGCACTGCAAACTAAAAGCTCATGTGCGTGATTCTCCATTTAAATAGTCCATTTCCTGCATGTAATATTCAAATATTTAAAACAGAAAAGAGGTAAATTTTATATTTTTGGTACAACTATTTGAATATTGGGTCAAAATATAAAAAAACTGGGTGAATATATTTGAATACTAAGATGAAATATTAGAATATAATCAGTAAATATTTGAATATTTTAAGACAGAGCTTTTGATGTTTGAAATTTTTTTTAATATTCAAATATTTGAAGATAAAGCAATATTCAGGTACGAAGGTAAAATATTTGAATACAGGTTTCAAATATTTCAAGTCAAATCAACTTTCTGACAATTTGAATATAAGGTCACAATATTTTGAGCCTTCAATATATATATATATATATATATATATATTTATTGAAGGAAGCTCATTTTTAAGGTTTTGAACTCAAGCATTGATTTTATCCCAAGTATTTCTTGCAGGAATCAATTATCTGTTAGGTAAAAATATATGAATAATTTTATATTTCTAATACGTTTCTTCAAACAAAAGTCTTTTGAGATTGAAGCGTGGATAATGTATAGACTCATCATACTTTATATTAAAATTTAATTTAATTATGAAGAATGAAGATAATAAGAATCGAATTCTTCATCACTTATTGTTTAGTGAAGATATGTGATTGATTTTGTACCTCTAAGAATTTAAAAAACGTATGCCTATTCAAACTTCAATTCTCATTCAAATCACCCAGAAACTCAAAGTAATTTTTTGATAATCACAAATTATAACAAAGATGTTGTGACTAAATACTCCATCGAAGTGATATATTGGGTTTCGATGAATGCAAAGGGTGCTATCCATCAGCAGGATGTCAAAGATTATTTATTGGTCTAAAGGCACCAACACAAAGCGAGAAACATAGTAATAGTTTACAGATTAGAAGTCATCACTTAGCAAATCAAAAGTGAAAACTATTTTAGGACGTGAAATTAAAGTATCATGACATGCGCTCAATAATATTCATTACTTTGTTGAATTTTATTAATTTTATGTAATAAATAGTTCACTGCTTCTTATAACGACACTTCAGCTCGAAACATGCACGTGAACGATAAAAGAAGAGCAAAGGCGTTGTTTTTTAAATTATTGTAACTCCTTTATGGGTCTTAGTGCCTAATGCGTAGTCAGTGTTTTTTGTCCCCACCAGGTTAGATGGCTATTGATCACAAAGATTTGTAACTGAACCCTATAAAGATGAACAACTCCCATACTAGCCATCCATGTATAGAAAAAAAAAGTATAAAAAATTTAAAAAATAAAAAATATTATTAAATAAAAAAAATAAAAAACCAGAAATAAATTTAGGAAATAAATTAAAAAGTCTGATCTGACTTTTGTTTTTTGAGAATTTTAAACTATGACTTACACTATCTGAAATAATAAACATATTACAATATCTAATATTCACATCAGTATTATTTATTATATAATTATTATTTATTAGAGCTAAATACCAAATTTTGTTTTACATGACAAATTCAAACCCTACATATCAAATTTAAACCACACTTTTTCTTTTAATAATAATAATAATAATAATAATACTAATAATAATAATAATAACTAAAAATTTAAGAAAAATTTAGGATTGCATTATTAGAGGTTTTTACTTAGTGGAAGGAAGGTGTAAAACATGCTTTGCAAGAAAGCTGCTTTGGTAGAAATATAACTCAAAATTGTTCCATTTAACTCAAGATAACAAAATGTCCCAAAGCAATTTTCTTTGTATGACACAGGGCATAAGAAATTGGAAGTTAATATCAACTTAATAATTTGAAAATAATCACTCCTCTTTTATTTGAAAAAGAAAATTGAGTATAGATCTTTTATTTTATGTGCTTGTCACATTATTTTCGTACATTTTGAAGGCAGAAAAACAATCTAATTCTTTTTCAAAAATAATAGCTAAGCATGTTCAATGAATATGTTATCCCATATATGTTATAATCACTTACAAAATCAAATATAACTTCAAAAGTGCTATTAGCTAGCTAGCGAGCACGTTTTGAATCCTATATCACACTGATCAAATACTTTGTTCAATTTATTTTATTTAATTGCAATGTGGGGTGAAACATGAAAAGTAAAAAGTGACCAAAGCATATAAAACAAATCTGCTTACAAAGACTTTATTCAGAAAGAACAGAGAGGTTAGCCTTAAAAAATATTTTGGATTAACTTATTTTATATTCAAGACATTTTATAATTAAAAGTTTATTAAAAAAGTTTTTAAAAATAATTTTTTTTAAAAAATAAGCTACTTCTAAACATACACTGAATGGTTGCCAAGGAACATTGAAAGGGCAATTAGTACACTTTAATAATTCAAAATTAGCTAGTAGCTATAGTACTTCTATAGTGCTAAAATAATCAAATTTGCAACCTGACCCACATGCTATCTCTTGTGTCTCAAGCAGTTCTTTTGTAGTGACAGAAATTAGTAAGTTATATACTAAAATGGGATACAAAGCAGAAACAGTCTTTCTACATACTTCTTCTGCATATAAGAACCTATGAAAACTTGAAAAGTTCAATTCCGTGGACAATATATTGGTAGCAGATGGGAGAACATGGTTCTGGGGACAATAAGCAGAGGAGGAAAGAGACAAACTTTGAAACTTTAGATTCATAAAATGTGTATATGAATAATGCATAATGTGCATATGCCTTATACTGAAAAAGGTACAAATATTAAACGTTAAGCACTTGCAACTAGCATCCATTTGCCCATTTCAAATGCATCAAAGAACACTTTATGCAACCTATGTGAAGAGAGAGAGTGAAAGGAGAGGAGAGAGAAAGAGTGAGGTAGTCAAAATGGAAGACTATACTGGGGGGGGGGGGGGGGGGGGTTGGAACATGATGAGAAGAGAGAAGAGAGTGGTTATAGAAAAGGCTGCAGAAGTAGCATAGGCTTCTTCGATTTGGTTGGTTGGGGTTTCCTTGTATGTAGAAATTGGTGAACGATTAAGAAGGGGAAGAGAAAAGCAGGGTTTAAAAATGGCAAGAGGTGGGAAGCTTTATCGTGTAGAGTGTTGGAAGGAACGAGTGTGGGAATCCCTGGTGTCAGATTTTTTTGGACCCACCAATTCCCTCTGTTTTGTGCACTCATCAGTGCTGCCTGTGGCTGCAGTTGCAGTCTTGTGTTGTTGTGTTTACGCTCCAGTACTCTCCTTCTCTCTCTCTTCTTTTTGTTTGTATCCAAGTGTCTCTCACGGTTAGATTCTCGTTGAGTTCATTCCATCCATTCTTTCTCAAATTTTGTGTGTATATATATATATATATATATATATATATATATATATATATATTTACAACCCTTTTGATAATTTCTTACATAAGAGATTAATTATATTTTCTTTTTTGGTAACATAAAATTTAAGTTGTAGGAATGTTTGTCCTACTTAAAGGTTGAGTTTATTCCCGGACTCATTGATCAATGCTTATTAGAGTATTTACAATGACGTTTTTTATAATAATAGAAGAATCTAATAATTAAATTTAAATTATAATAAAGTATAAATAAAAAATCAATTAAATAAATCAAACCTTATTTATAGGTTAATTAGATAGATGTAAGTAGCTTGATTTACACAAATAATAATTGAATTTTTAAACTTTTCAATAATTGATTTTTTAAATTTCTTTTTTTCTATTAAAATACAAAGTAGAAAGAAATTGATATTCCTTCTTACCGCACATATAATGGTTAAAATTTTCTTTCAAACGATGACTTAAGAATTACGTTAAACATTGTGATTAATTACCTGCGAGAATTTTTAAACTTTTTTAAGCAAATCATACTGGACGCTGAACTTCGCATATATTATGCAACACTCCTGACACCATTTTAAGGTTTTATTGATTGTCAAAACTGAGTAACTATCGTGTCATCAGCACATATATGACTTTTATTTTTGTAAGCTTTCTCCGCATCTGTAGCAAACGCCTCGAATTGCACGCTAACACTCCCAAGCACACAGCTATTGGCTTTGGTTTGTGTATGATAAGGGTGCTGCAGACAAGCATGTGCTGCGCAGCACTCTCTGTCTCTGTATATATATGATTATGAATTATGAATGTAGGATAGAAATGCAAATAAAAATGAAGAGGATTCAGCTGGTGATTCTCGGATTTAACACAAGAAAGCACGCATGTCACAGTTGTTGTACCCTCCCCATAACCCTTTACCATGCTTTTGCTCCCCTTTTGAGGAGAAAGGAAATGTTGGTCGAGGTACATTATTCCGCCGTTTCTCTTAGTCAGCTCTCTCTCTCTCTCTCTAGGTCTTTTCTAGTTTTCTTTTCTTTACTTTTTACTTTTTTATTTTTCTCTGATCTGCCTCAATGCGCAACTAAAATCGCTTTGTCGTGTGAAAGAATACTAGTAAGGTTTTGTCAAGTGTCACGCGTGAGAATGTTTTCATGTAAGCAACATTTTGTTTCATTTGTTTATTCGTCTTACAGCTAGCTAACAAGTTGTATAGAATACAAATTTTGTGGTTTGAATCCGGAGTATTTTTATGGAGTTCGAAGATTTAAACCATTTTAAAGGGTTAATATCTTTAGTTAAAAATGATAATGTTACGAGTCTTTCTATAAAATATAATTCATAAAAATTGAATCATAATTTTTATATCTGAAAACATAATTCATTTCTATTATATTAAAACCTCGTAAGTTATACATTTCTATCTGTATAGTCTAGTTATTTGGAATAACCTGGTTTCGTAAACTTGAATCATAAATCATAACAATTCATGTTCTTCTTTGAAATTATTTAAATTTTTCTTAAATATCATGATATTTAACACCAACAAATAAAATGTTTATAATTAATTAATGTTACAGTAGTCATACATTTCAATCCAAACTGACTTTTATTCTTAAATATAATTTAAATTTAAAAACATAAACAAATTAAGTCAATTGTCATTATTGATATTGTAAATAATTATTTTAGTTTGACAAATTTGTATTTCACTTTCATCCAAATAATGACAAAAATACTATAACATCAATATATTTATCACAAAAAATTATATAAAATAAAGCATTTGAATAAAACATTAAACTCCACTACTGGTGTATATATAGAGAAAAAACTTATATCTGAAAGATACTTAATAAGTCTTCTGAAATGTTCTTAAACTTCATCACTGCTTATGCTTTCAAAGTTTTATATAGTGATAGTCATTCATTAGAAAAAGGAATCAATTATATAATGACCATATAAGTGGAATGAAGTATGGACCTAATGTCATAAAGTTTTATATTAAGAGGAATTGTCAAGTTAACAAGTGTGACTTCTCGTTAAGCTCATGTAGAAAGATATTTATGGTGCTTTGGGCTCTCTATATCCATATCAGAGTCGATACAAGTATTGAAGGATATGGTAAAGAAGAAAATAATCAAACTCTTTAATAAGACTCACTGTATATTGATATTTTTGGCTTACATAATTTAAAAATTATAAGATTATTTATAGATACATATGACACCTCTTGACAATCCTTACAATGAACTTAATTCTAAAATATTCAATGCACCTATTAACTAAGTATATGCAAAGGTAAATACTTTGTACCTACAAATACTTGAATGTAAAGATGCATAGATAGGGATTAAGTAGATACATGAATATTAAAATGAATGAATGGTAATTAATTAGATACATCAAATTTAAATTATTAACAAGTATTGGAGATAATAATTAGTGCTCTTGTTAACACAGTAAAATACTGGAGAAAAGCTTCCCCTTGAATACTTGAGTGGGACATAGGTAGAGATTCAAGTGCGAGTGAAGATAGTCCGACATTAATAAACTTCTAAGCCCACAATATAATTTATCATTAAATCTATATATATATATATATATATATATGAAAAATGTCAACACAAGCAAAGTATGATTTTATTTTCTTTTTGTCTTGTCTTTAAATAATAGTTTTATGTAATATATATTAATAAATTTAATAACATAAATTATAAAAAAAATAATATAATAATTAAAATTTTAAAATATACTCATTTAGCCCTAAATCCGTGGATTCAATCAACATTTCCACTCAAAGTTCCAGCAGCAAAACAAGAGGAAATTGGGTTATCTTACTTAAAACTTCAAAAGAGGTTAAACTTAAACTGTCTTTATTATCCTCAAAATTCCGGCAGCAGTCCTGCAAGTTCCTAGGTTCCAAAGCCACAAGGGTAGAATGAAGATATATACAGTTGATAATGGAATGTAACGCAATCAGTTAGTGAAAAAAAAAAAAAGAAAGTTTCAATAGCAAAAATTCGAAACTGTTATAAAGTCTATAATATTATTGATAATTGAAAAGTGAAAACAAACATAATATATTTATATGATAAAATTCTTAAAACCTAATGATAATAAATTCACAAAATATTAAATAATGACAAACAATATAGCTCCAAAACATGCTTAAATGTTGAATTTTGTCCTTAAAATTAGCCCCAACCGGTATAGCCCACAGTTGTCACATTAACGGGCTCAAAAAGAGACTTTTCATTCATATCTAATGAGCTGTATAACTTCTATCGAATAAAAAAATATGACATTTTAAAGTTAACGGGCTCAATTAGGGTTTATGTCCCATAGGCTTGGGCTTTTGATATTTAACTCAATTCATAAACTTTTCTACGTCACATTCCACACCATTGAGAGGAGAAGGATAAATCTCATTATGAATGAATGACTTGAATGAGACCAAGAATTTATATTACGATTGCCGTGGTGGTAGCACTGTGACGTTACATACTGATGCGAGCCAATGTAATTCGTAATTGTGAGGTGATGCCACAACTGAAATATTGTGATTGCATGGGACATCCAACATAGAGAATAGTTTATGGGAAAGAGAGGGAGAGACAAAGATGAGTGGAGGAATGATCCAGAATGTCTTGGGCTATAGCTAGTAATCCGATCAACTTCCCCTCATGCATATTAAGCTATGTTGCAAAATTGCCTTTCTCTACACAAATGCATGCTTTCCTTAAGTGGTAGCCGACCATATTAGTGGAGAGGCTACCCAAACGGAAGCTGCCCATATAGATAAGAGATGACCAAATTCTACTCCATTTAAATTTACATGGGCTATTTTATATGGCAATCTTAAAATAGCTTCTTTATGCACGATAGTCTTTTGTGGCAGCTTCTTCTTCTTCTATTGGCTTTCACTTGAACTTGTTTGGCTTCCTTTAACAAAATCACTCAATGTCCCATTAACATGATATTCTTCCTTTCTCTTCTCTTGAACCATGTAGCTTCAGCACTTCATTTCACTTATACAAGTAAGGGTGTTCATAACTGAACCAAACTAATCTAAATTGAAAAAATCAAACCAAAAAAATCAAAAACCAAACAAAATCGAGTTCTCTTTTTATGCAAACCAATTGGTTTGGTTTAATTTTTGGTTTTTATTTATGAAACCAAACCAAATTAAATCAAACCAAACCGAACTTATAATTATAAATATATATTTTTATGATAACATACTTTTATATGATTATGTTTTAATTTATTATTGTTTCTATAGAAATATTTAGGTCAATTTGTTGAATCACAAATAGTATTTTAAGCACACATAGTATTTTAGTTTGTTGAATCACTAAATCTTTAACATGAAATCACCTAAAAATCTAAATTTTAATTTTCAATTTAATCCTTCTTAAATTAATAACTAACTTCCATTTTGACTTTCATCAAATCCCCATCTAACAAATTTGATTCAACTCAATAATCTTGGCTCCAACATCACTAGTAGAAATTGTTTTCAACTACAAAATCAAATACTTTCTCAAAAACATAAATAGATATTTTTTAGGGTATCACAGTTCACTGACCTTCACCTCTCACACATCTCATTAAGTCACCTTTTGTGAATGGCAGAACCATTCACCCAATTTCATCCCTTTATCTGTTTATTCAATGCAAAAAATTTTGATAGAGGACACACAAGCTACTGGTGAGGGCTAGAGTATCACGTAGAAGCTCAGAATCTTTCTCTACAATCCATGAGAAATTAAAGAGTCGCGCCTTAGGATAACCAAATTAATGATAAATTATTAGAATATAGTCATAACGATGTACTTAAATTATTTTCTTTGTATAATCATGCCCTTGGAAAGCACGTTCTATTTATTGATTAAATTTCGAGGTTATTGAATGTCTGTGATTTTCTTACGGTTATGAGTTGATGTTATTTATAGGGTGGCAACGGGACGAGTTTTTGCCTATCTTGACCTTGTTTTGCACCTTTTAAATAACAATACAACTTGTCATTACCCGTCTGCAGCTTTTATGAATAAAAGCCTAAACTTATTTCTATAAAAATGTTTAGAACTCACAATCTATTCACTTATTTCGCAATTATGAATATTTTAAATAAATTTATAAAATAATTAATTTATAATATTAAAATTCAACTATTATTTCATATAAATCAAAAAATATGTTTAAAGGGACGTACTTTTATTACAGATTCATAATTTAAATAAGTAAATCAACATCATAATTTATAAATTAAAACATTTTTAAATATAAATTTAATATAAATAGGGAACATATGACAGATTGGAGCGAATCGTCCTTAATTCATTCCATAAGAAGTTACAATCCTAACTCGTCCCTATAAATTTCATAAGACAGGGTGAGTACTCATAGGACGGATATATTTCAGCATCCATATTTACTCATTGTTGGATATGACCGATATTTTGGCCATGAAAGCCTAGCATAGTTTGATAATTGCTTAATAATGGCGTGACTACTTTTACAAATTTGCTTGTAATATTGTCACTAGAGAATATATCTTGTAGGAACTTTGTATGCCTACCCGTGCACATAGAGGTGATATATAACGATAATCTACTGTATACTCTGATTCTTCACTTGATTTTTTGAGCAGGGACAGTGCCATTGATTTCAAAATAATTCCTTATGGATATGTTACTTAGTCACTTTCTTTTATGCCTATATACAATTGGAAACAAAAGGATTATTTCTTGAATATATATATATATATATATATATATATATGTATGTATGTATGTATAATAAATCACCAATTTCTTCCCTAAAAGATACGAATTTTTTTATTTTAGTCCCTAAATGATTAAAATCACATACGAAGTCCCTCAATGATTAATCTGTCTTTCATGTTTAACCTTCCGTTAATTGGACTGTGTTTGAATTAACAAAGCATGACTCTGTGGCATGTTAAGTGCATTCGTAGCATATCTATCACAATTTTGCTCCCCGTCAAGGTGCTGACTCCTTATCTTAAATGTCAAAAATGAAACCTAATTCCCAAATTCCTCCACTAGCGTTCTTCTCTGCATCAAAATAGAGTCAGAGCTGAGGCTAACTGTAGGACAATTGATGAATGGTCAGTGGTGGAGGCGGTAGAGAGATGGGTTGCACGTTCGACACTCCCAACAGAACCTACCGGTGCCTTGCTTTGCTGCATCAAACAAGTGAAGGAGTGAGAAACCTATTTGAAGAGTTTTTTCTACTTGCTGGTGGAGCAAATGCAAATGCTGGTAAAGGAACTAAGGGAGCCCAGCCGCTTCTGTATATTCTTGATGCGTTGAAAGAGTGTCTTCCTTTTTTGTCACTGAAATACAAGAGCAGCATTCTTAAGTAGTTCAAAACTCTCTTGGATCTGCGTCAATTGCTTGTCACGAGGCACATAATAGATGGTTTGAGTTTTCTTTGTCTTTACCCAACATCAGAGGTTTCACCTGAAGCACTACTTAAGTTGTTAAGCTCGTTGGCTCTTTCTATCTCATCAAATGAGATGTTTGGAGATGGAATGACATTTACTGCTCGCTTGCTTAATGCTGGAATGAATAAAGTTTATTCTCTTAATAGGCAAATATGCGTAATTAAGCTCCCTGTTGTCTTTAATGCTATCAAAACGAATGTACAGGCAAATATCAGAACAATTGCACAGAAAACTGTACTAATGATGATGTTGGTTCCATTCACTACAAAGACTGAAAATTTTGCTTCTCTTGGATGAGCTTCTCCTAATTCATTGCTAACTGGGACATTGCAATCGACCAACCTTTCATTAACTTGTTTATGGGACAATTGTTTGAATGAAAAAAATCAATTGTTTCCTGTCACTAATGTTGCTGTTGCATTTAGGCGCAACATAAATTACATGTCCTAATTCAAGTAATTCAAACTGAAAGTACATTGGCATGGAGATTATGGTTAGACAAAGTGTTGGCAGCACCCATAAGCCTATAGTCCAAAGCATGGACAATTAGCCAGCTGAGAAGCACATGCAGAAGGAACACCCCAACTAACATAATTGCTAGAGGATTCACAATGTTCTGTGCTTGGAGGAACCTCTACATTGGGCAGCATATTGCAATTGCATGAAGTTGAAGAACAATTCCACGACCAAAAACTTGACCTTGCTTAGCTATGCTCTCTTACTTTCATATGACTTTTAGAATTGTCCCCTGAGTACCAATAAGGAAACATGAGATTGTCTGTGAATGTGTTGGGACTAGGAATGTAAATTTGGTTATCTTAATGTTGTTCTGGTTTAGGAATGTAAATTTGTAATGGAGATGCGTCGATGTGTTAGGACAATGAGATTGTTTTGGTTTCTATTAGCATGAATTTGTAATGGAAATTGTTCTGGTTTATGTATGTAGACCCAATGCTAGTGATTATCTCCAAGTAACCGAATTTATGTATGGAAATTGAAGTAACTGAATTAACTATAGACAGATTGAAGTATTTGAATAGTAAAAATGACGTGATACAAACTGAAGTAAAGGGAATCTTATAAATTGAACTAAAATTATCAATCTCATTGGATAAACCAAGATACATTGGGGTTCATGTACCAAAAAGACCATATGAACTTGTTAACATGTAATTGCTCTAGAGTATAACACCTAACCCAATTATAATGTTTTGCCACTACTCAAAGTAACCCTGTAACATATACTTTATATCATATACCAATATAATAACATATACCAAAGTCTCAAAAAAACCATTGTAATTATAGTAACCACTTTGCGACACAAAAAAAAAAAAAAGTCAAGTGTCCCAAAAAGAGTCAGGTAGCACAAAAAAAAAAAAACTCCATTGTAGTTGCATACTCCCAGGTCTTCATCCACTGTGTGGTCCATTTGGTCTGTAACCAAAATTTGGAATGAATCTCATTAATTTAGCTCTTGTTGCTGTATATGCTGCTTGGATTGTCTCTGCGCTAACCCCTTGGAGGCATTGTTGAGCTGTAGGTCTAATGGGTGGAGGTCGAGCTGCTGGAGTGGGAAGAGGAACAATAGGTGGAGGACTAACTACTGGAGGCATGACAACATGGTTATACACAACAAAAACAAATCAAATCACATAAGAACCATATGAAAATGAGTTAGAGGATTAATAAGGTCATTTGGTTATGTGTGATAACCTGACTAAATGTTGGAGTGGAGAAATGAACACTTGCATAGGAACCTTGTTGAACTTGAGGCATATTAGGTGGTTCACCCACTACTGGGGGCATAACAACAAGATTTTGCATAATGGAAACAAATCAAATCATACAATAACCATTAAAAATTATATATAAGTTAAGAAGTTAAAAAAAAAAGAATGTTATAACTTGATTTTGAGATGAACTTACATTTTGAGATTGTGGCTGTTCCACTGTAGGACTGCCTTCCTGAGATTTTTTATTTGGTTTCTTCTTTTTTACTGCAGGTTGTCCTTTACAGGTTCTTGTGTTATGACTATACCACCACAATTTGAGCACTTTATATCAGTATAAGATCTCTTGACTTTGTATGGATTGACAAGAGTTTTCTTATCATCTTTTCTCTTTTGTTTTTTTGGCCTTCAAGCTAGCCTCTTAATAGTAGGTGGAGTAGGTTTAATTTGGTTGGTTTGAACCCAATATTGTTGACTAGTAGGGGACAATACAAAGTAGTCATACATTGCATTATAGGAACTCATACTAAGACATGGATGTGCATAATCTTCAGCATTTTCATTTTTGTAAGCTATAGTAGCCACTGCATGTCTACATGGCACACTACTTAGTTGCCAAAGTCTACAAGTGCATGAATGGGTCCCTAAGTTAACATCTATCTGGCCACCTTTGCACTTCAAACCTATTCCCATCCTCATCACCAGACCACACGGGGGTCCAGTTATTACTCTTCACTTTTTCCTTCTCCAGCCTACTTTGCTGCATAGGAGCTATGGGACCATTGTACCCAGCAAAAATCTTTTTATTCTTAACCATGGTTTTCATGACATAGCACTTAATCTCCTCAGCCATGGTCAAAATAGGTTTTCCTCTGAACTTGAGAATCTTTGCATTGAACATCTCACAATTGTTGTTGTATATGTTATCCACCTTAGACCATTCACTGAAACATGCCTTGGTTCATGCTCCTTGAGAAAATTTATTAAGGTAAGCCCATGCCTTATCATTGATTCTCTTCATTTTAGCCATAGTAGCATTAAATTGCATTGGAGCGGTGGCCCTTGCACACTCCCAAACCATAGTCTTTAGCTCTTTTTCCTTCCAATTTTTGGTGAAGTTTTTTCGTAGATGCATTACACAAAATCTATGATGTGAGAAAGAAGGCCCTTCAAAACAAACAAAAAAATTATTATAATACAAAAAGTATATTAGAAAATATATTAAAAAATAAATATTAGCTAAAAATATTTCACCTTCTATTGGTCAGAAATAAAGTTCCAACCATGTTCCTTGCAATCTCCTAAGTCTTTATTGCAAAACGTGTCAAGAACCATTTCCAATTTTCCTTGGTCTCACTATCCACTAATGCATATGCAATAACAAAAATATGATTGTTAGCATCTTGACTTACTATAGCCAGTAGTTATCTACCATAATACCCCTTAAGAAAGCAATCGTCTATACCAATCAATGGCCTACAATCAGCCTTGAACCCTTTCCTGCATCCATTAAAGCATATGTAGAGCCTCTCAAATTGTGGTGGAGATTTAGGAATAGAAATAACATCCATCCTCACAATGGATCCGGGATTGCTTCTAAGAAGCTATACAAAGTAGTCCTATAGTTTGGCATATTGCTCCTTCTCATATCCTTCCACAAGTTCTCTTGCTTTTTTTCAAAGATTTGTAAATCTTGGTGTTGTCAATGTGAACACCATACTCTGTCTTCATGTAGTTAAATGCTTCAACATATGTTATCCTAAGTTTAGATTCTAACTTGTGCACTACACATATCCTACTAGCTTGCTTATTCTTAAAGCCCCTACTGCATGTATGTTCATTGTAGAAGGTTTTAATTTGGAAACTGTTGGTGACACTACTTTTTGCACAATAAATTTCCCATCTACAGTGTTGATTTTTGCACTTCGCCCATAACCTTATTCTATCATTTTTTATCCATCTAACCTCCCTACCAAGGTGAATGTTATAATCCTTGACAGCTCTCTTGAATAAGTCTAATGTTGTAAATTTCATTCCAATTTCTAAGTTAACATGTCCAAATGCAGCATGCTCATTACACCGTGGGAACCTTGGCCTGGAATTATTTCCATCATCATCAGAACCACTGTAGTTCTAAATTTTTCAGACACATGTTGGTAGTCTCCATCTTCATCACTTGATATCCCATTAGGTGGAGTTCTTTAGGGTCTATCCTCCATTGGTTGCTTCCCTTTTTGTTTGGTATTTTTCCCCTGTTTCTAAATCTCTTGACTCTAAATCTTGCTCAGATAGCTCTACATCATCTGCCCAATTATAATAATAAGAAAATTCCTCCCTTTCATCATCGAAGATAAATTTTCAGAAAGGTAAATTGACTCTGAATATTCAATAATGATAGTAGTCCCATTTGGAAGTTTAACAACAATAGGTTTGATTTTATGACAGAAATATGATAGATTGGTGCAAATATGATCAGTAGTACCAGTGTCAATAATCCACTGGTGAGACAGATTTGTGATTGACAAACTAAGAATGATACTTGACTTGTTATTGTTTGGGGGATTTGGGAATGTAGTGATTTGGTTGACACTGTATTTGGTTGAGGAATCAGTAATTGCACTATTTGGTTGTTGGATCATAGCCAAAATTCTTTGATACTGTTCTGGGATGAACTGAACATTAGATTCCTTTTGAACTTCCATTTATTATTGATCTGCAGCAAAATCACCAAAACTGTTCCCAAACTCAACTATCACGTTATTAACTGAGGTTCTTTGGCCTCTTGGTTTAAACCTTGGTGGAAAACCATGCTTCGTATGGCATGTTTCTACTGTATGGCCTTTTTTTCTCGCAGTATGTGCAATGCTTAGTGGAACCTTGACCTTTTCTAAATAAACCTCTACCTGAACCTCTTCCAAAAGAACCCCTTTACAAAACCTCTTCCTAAACCTTGATTGCTGTCATTGGTAGTAACAGCAAGGACTTTATTATCAATGCTTGTAAGTGCAAATTGTCTCTTTTGTTGAACAACCATGTTGAAAGCCTTGGTGGCTGATGGCAATGGATCCATCAACATTATTTGAGACCTCACATTTCTATATTCATCATTCAGTCCCTTCAAGAATCTTATCACATAATCTCCCTCTCTATAATTGTTTACAATTGTCAGTGCATCACAAGAATACGGGTTTACTCACTTGCACTTAGGAATTAGCCTAAAGTTCTCTAATTCTTCCCAAAGAACCCTCAAGGCAGTGAAATATTGAGTAACAGAGGATTCATTCCGTATAAAAAAGAAATCTCATCTTGCACATCCGAAATTCAAAACGCATCTCCTTGGGAAAACCTTTCTTTAAGATCTTTCCAAATTAGTGCTACAATATCTAACCAGATTACACTATTTGCAATTGTTGGATTGACTGCATGAATGAGCCAAGAAGACACCATAATGTTGCATCTTCTCCAGGTTAAAAACATTGGACTATCGCTATTAGGTTTAGAAATTGTACCATCAACGAATTTGATCTTGTTCTTGCATTCAAGAGCCATCTTCATGGCCCTCACCCATGCATGATAATTTGGACCAGTTAGCACAGGCAAAACCAGCACAGATGCTGGACTTTCACTTGGATGTATATAATACAAACTTGCTGGATTTGTATTTGGATTGCTCGAAGTAGCCATGAAAGCTGCAATGAAAGAACACAAAGCTAGTTTGAGAGTGAAGCAGCAGAAGTAGAGCTCTCCCCTAAAGAGAGCTTTGATACCATAATAAAGTCTGGGTTTAGGAAAACTATATTGATCAATCACCAAAATAATTTGTACAATGTCAAAATGACGATAATAGAAAGTAACTAACCAAACAAAAGGTAACTAAACTAACCACCTAACAGAATGAGGAAACTAAAACACATAGAAAAAACTAAGTAGAAGTAGGCTTGGACTTTGATGAAATAATATTAGGCTTGGACTCTGATGAAGTAACATCCGGTGATAACAAGAGCCCCCAAGACCAGAAAAGGCATGCATGGATGGTTGGTATCTTTGTAAGGAAGCTTAGGAGTAAACCAATACTTTATCACCTAATCCAAACATCATCATACCCTGTCCACATCACTACTTTCCCCCGATATACACCTTTTGAAGCTATCACCCATCAACCCACTTAAAGAATGCTCTCTGATGATACCATATAAAGTTTGCTGCAGAATTGTATTATATTTGCTATACTTACAATGTACATGACCAAGGTATATATAACAGAGTATATAGGTGAACATTTTAACATTTGAAACTTTGAAAAATACAAAACTGATGCCTAACTAATAGGAGCTGTTGCTAAAACCTTAGAGACAGAATTTGAATCAGTCTTCTCCCTTACACTTTGCCAAAGCAATGTGGATGCATTAAATGCTCTGACAAAGGAAAGTCACTTGGACCCTAAAGCAAACTGCCTCAACTAGTATAATTACCTCCAACCCCAAAGACTTGAGATATGATATTGACCTTGAAAGAAACCCTCCTAAGTGAGTAGAGAGCACCTCGAGAAAGTCTTTATACCCTATGATCAAGTTGTCTGCTTATTCAAACTACCCTTTGAAACCTACTACTAATTAAACACTTGCCCCTAAACACTTACCAGCCTCCCTTAAGAGGGTCCACTCTTGATTAGGGCACTTGGTTATATTCTAAGCCCCTTGAGGCTACTCCCTCCGGTTGCATCTCCTAGGTGCTCTAAAACCCAACTCAACTCCAAAACACACAGCTCATGTACCAGTCATAGCTTCATGGTTGGTTTGTGACATGTTATCTCCTTTTGCCTCCTTTACTGTTGTTCATATAATAGTCTCATCCTATCTTTTTAAGACTAATGCTATATAAGCAACACTTTACATATTAAAAAAAAATCATTTTCTTCATCTTTAAATTTACTTCTGTATGATCAAGTGCTCACTACTAGTCCATAATAGTTAATAGTTAAATTACTTGATTATATCAGCTCAAGTGTTACAATTTGATTTGACTCTAGTTTTACTTGAGCCTTGTCAGGATAGGATGCTAGCCCATAGCCAACAATCCCCCTACCAAGCATCTTCTTCCAACAATTTTGTGCTTGTTCGGAAATCAAACTCATGACCTCAACTCTAATATGACTTGTTAGATAAAATGTTTATCACTATGTCAAAAGCTATAAATAATAGTAAGAGCACAACTGTTTTTATTTAACTGAGTCCATCAGCCCAAATGACAAAGCTCGATTTGACTTCAATCTCACCTGACTTTTACCGTTGGAATGCTAGCCCACAGCTAACAACTTCTGTAGTGCTGCATCAAAATCTTCTTACACAAATTCACATGTGATTTACTAACCCTACACATTCGTTTTCTTTATTTTTATTTTTTTATTTTTTTAAGTTTAGTTGATTGTGAACCCATGACTAGCACTCTATTATATATCTCTATCGTTACAATTCTTTTTGCCATCGTACGAAGCTCGAAGGAGGATGGAGACCCAATAGCTTCTCTTAGGATGCTGGCTTGTGACACAAAGGTCTCGACATCGACCATTAAACTGATGTCTAATGAGGGAGACGAATTAAACAAGTGATTATAGAATCTTTTCTGATTCACTTTATGTTCTCTTAGTGCACTAATTTGTTAAATATTTTCAAATATAAATAAAAATAATTCATAGTCTTATTTTTTAAATAATTTTAGAGTAAAATATATTTTTAATTTCTAAAAAATACATCATTTATCAATTTCGTCCCTTTAGAAATTAATTTTATCATTCAATCTCTCATGTTTCAAGTTAGCTACAAATTTCATCATTTTATTTTTTTTAATTTAATATCTCAAAATGATGAAATTATTGTAAATTTGATGTTTGAGAGATTAAATCAATAAAATTAATATATAAGAAATGAAATTGATAAATGATGTATTTTTTTAGGATTAAAAATAAGTTTTACTCTAAATTTTTTCTTTGCAATAAATGCAAATTATTAATAGTTTACATTCACTTTGCACATATTAGTATTACTCATGTACCACAGTTAAAGTGCATTGCAACAGTTAGCCAGAAATTTAATTGACCACCTTAAACAACTTCACAGTATTAGTTAGCATAAGATTGATTTGATTTTAGTTTCATTTCCCTGTTGGTTTTATTCCAATTGTCTTTCTCCACAATTCAGTGACATTCTAGCGTTGCAGGAATTGTGTGTCTGAATATATACTCAATCTGTTTATTTCTCACCCATAAAGGCAGTTTAGTGATAAGCAAGTTGAAGTCCAATAAGATGCATTCTACCTGCAATATCAAGAATTCAAATCTTGTTAGATTAAAAAAAAAAAAAACTGTTTATTCTCACGAGTAATCCTTACAAGAACAATCTCCATTTTCAAAATGGTGGAATCTATTGCGATCTCTAACCACAATTTTTCTTTTAGTAATCTTTGCAATCAGCTTGATCATTGCATGCCAATCATCGCAGATTCTTAGAATTTTCACAACTCTCAATGTCGTGTATGGTTCAGTTGAGATTAGTCCATAGCTTACTGCAAGTCTCTCACTATGTACTGCCAAAGCCCATTCTTTTTGTTTATCATCAATATCATGTAAGGCCACATCTGTTGCTGGTGAATAACCCTCCAACTTTGTCAAATAATTTAACTCCTTTAACTTTTTGTATATTCTTTTCCTCTCAGGGTGTCTGAGGTCTCCTGAAAGGAATTCATGTACTACATTTTTTACTTCAATAGAACTACAACCTGGTTCCTTCACAATTCCTCCCTTCTCCATCTTCTCTCTAACTTGTGCAGCATAATTCCATCTTCCAGATGAAGCATAGCAATTTGACAGCATGAAGTAGGATCCAGAATCTATCCTAGAACAGCCACTCAAAAGTTTTGCAACTTGCTCTCCTATCTCAATATTTCTATGGATTTTACAAGCACTTAACAAAGCACAGAGCATTTTATTATCAGCTTGTACTCCCATTCTCCCAATGAAGTTATAGGCCTCTTCAAGCCTAACCACCCTACCCAGAATGTCAACCATGCAACCATAGTGTTCTACTTGTGGTTCAATCCCATGAACCGTTTCCATTGATTGAAATATCTCATAACCCAGCTCTACCAACCCTCCATGACTGCAAGCATTCAAGACGCCAACAAAGGTGATGCTATTTGGCCTAAGCCTGTACATAATCATTTCCCTAAACAATTCAATTGCAGCAATGCTTTTCCCATGCAAAGCCAACCCAACAATAATGGAATTGTAAGTGGACACGTCTTTCACTTTCATCTCATTAAACAATACCTGTGCCTCATCAATATCACCACACCTTGAATACATGTTGATCAATGCACTAGCAACGAATTGATTAAGCTTTATATTGCACTTGTGCATGTACATGCGAATCCATCGACCAAGCTCTAGAGCACCCAGCTGCGAACATGCAGATAAAACACAAACAATGGTGACTTCATTAGGCTTCACATGCTTGGCTTGCATTTCCCTAAATCTCTCCAAAGCCCTATTTAATTCCCCATTCCTGACCAACCCATCTGTCATTGCTGTCCAACAAACCGTGTCCCTAGCCGGGAGTTGATCGAACACCCCAATTGCCTCTTCAACCATCCCGTGATCGAAATAGGAAACTATCATAACAGTGGATGAAACAACATCACGTTCAGGCATTTTATCAAAAACCTTCCACCCGTCTCCCAATTTCCCACACTTCCCATACAGTTCACGAGTTTCAACGCTATTGACCTATCAGAACCCAACCCAAATTTAAAAACCCGACCATGAACTTCCCTGCCATTGCCCAAAGCATGTTGAAGCACACAGGCTTTCAAGACTGAAGTGATTGCATAGTTATCAGCCAAAACGGACATGTTGACCATGCGACCATACAAGTTAAGAGCATCACAGTAGGAGCCGAACGACACAAACCCATCAATGAGAGAAGTGTAGAGGTACACGTTTGGGGCTTCAGTGCAGTGAAAGACCTTGGTGGCATAGTCAATGGAGTTGAACTTGGAGTAGAGTCGAAGAAGTTGGAAGATGACAAAAGGGTCTTGTTCTACTCCGTTCTTTATGGTTTTGGCGTGAATGGATCGAACCTGTTTGACGTCTGTGCGATTGTGCAGCAGTGAAATGATCTTTCCACGAAGGATCCTTGGACTTGGAATCTGACTTCGACGAGAGATGGGGGTTTCCAATTACAGTGGCCACCGTCGAAATAGTCATTTCACGAACGAGCTTCCTTTTCTGATAAGAAAATGATAAGAACTTTTCTCTTTATTTACTTGGATGGAGAGAAAAAGAGAAGAAAGAAAATGAGTGATTGAATATTTTTTTATTTTGTTGGATAAGAAAGTGAGAGACAGAAGAAAATATTAATATATAAAAAGATAATTTTATTTTTAAATGGTGAATAATTTAAATTACTTGTTTACTTATTATATTTAAATATATTTATAGGTATTACGTCACTTAGAATTATTATAATTTAACAAATGTAAACATATAAATAAATTTTATAAAATTATATTTCTAAAATTTAATTTTTATTATGTATGATATATATTTTTTTTGGCAAAAAATTTGCCTTAAAAAATATAACATACGCAATTTTATAATTTTATAAGTCACACTTTCTACAGTATCAACATTCCCTCTTTTTGTTGTAACTGAATGAACCTTAAGGCTTCCTTGGCTTTTTCAGGGATATTTGATAAGAAAGCTCTGTTTTCTTCCAGTTTTCTTTGTAGGTGAGAGAAGAAAATTTTCATGCGGGTCATACAGTTACTTTTATCTCTTATTTTTTTTTATTTTATTTTTTTTATTAACAAGCAAGAGAAGAGTATATTTTTTTTTCATTTTCTCTTCTTCCATTATCTTTCCTCTCAAAATCACCTCAATCAAACAAAGAGTACAGGTCCTACCGAGGCGGGGAGTACTCTTCTGTCACTATTCATTTATAATTTCTACGTAAAGGATATTGATGGATATCTTACAATTTAAAAAGAATTTTAAAATATACAAATTAAAAGCATAAATAAATAAAATTTTGAATTATATACTACAATTATATCTAATAATTTAAAATACTTACAAAATAAAAATAAAACATTATAGTGGGAAACTCACAAATCTAGAAGATGGAACCCATTGTTTGGTCACCAATGTAAAATTTTCTTAAGTGATTTCATAACTACTGAGTTTGGGTAGTAACAAGTACCCCTAAATAGCTGCATTCCTCTCCATCTATTGAGAATAGTACGAATTGGCCATTTAAGAAGGGCTTCATAAGTCCTTAAGATTTCAGCTTGGAATCCTTTTATCTATTCTACTTCTACACATCCCCGAAAAAAAAAATGGCTAAAAGAAACTGCACATGATTTCTCTAACTAAGCTCTTAAAACCCATAAAATCCGTGCCCAAAATACTTTCACATTCACCACTAGAAGAGAACTGAATTTGATTACCTTAACTAGGTACTAAACTAGTATTCAAGTCACCTTCTTTGCTGGACTGATAATAAGTTAGATTTTGAGCATAGAGAATTTATGAAGAAAAGGAAAGGAGAACAGAACAAATGGAAAACCTGAAAAGAGAAAAAGTGAGAAAAAGAAAATCGGTGGCTTTTTTATTCCTACTCTTTCTTCTTTCCTAAGATTGTGCGGACTAACAAGTGTTAGTTTTCTTGTGGAAGGGGTTTGGATTCTCTTAAAATCGACTTTAGTAGTAGAGATTCGATTCTGTACAGAACAAATATCTTTCGAAGGAGTCTCACTTTGACATCTAACGGTACGTTGGGTAAGGAAATCCTTTGAAAAAAAAAAAATGATTGTGAGGGGGCCTCCTTACCTTGTTTGCTGAGATTTTTAAATTGCAAAGGAGCAATACCACTTATTCTTGTGGGTGGCAATTTGTTCAGCTAAGTACCTCATGTGAGACTATCATTATCTAGCTTGTTGATGATTTTTTTTTTTTTGGACTTACTTTCCATTGCCAATTCACCTCAAATGCAATCCTCCTTAAATTAAATTTGATCCTGTCCATACAGTTTTTTTTTTTTTTCGCTACCAAAATTTTATTTCCAATATTAAGTTTCAAAAACTATCCCAAAATCACAATTATGCCTAACGAACCTAAAATTCCAAGAATAAATTTTTTCAGGGATATTACAAATAATTAATTTTCCTAAGCTTTGTTTAGTATTATGGAGAGAAAAATAAAATAAAATATACAATAGAAAAGAAAAGAAAAGAAAAGAAAGGGAGAAGTGGAGGAGTTATCACTCACATTAATTAATATCATTTGATGGCTTCTTTTCTTTTGTTAGGTTTCATTAAAGAAAAGAATGAAAATACATATAAATAAATAAAATTATTTTATTACCCTAAACTTATAAGCTTTTGATAAGGGATAAATGAAAAAATTGTCAAATTACTTTATTAATATATTTCTTTTCCTTGCAATCTATTGGATAAGAGAGGGATACAACAATATAAAGGCCTACATAAAGTTCATCATTCCAAAGTTCTTTCCATTGTTAAATTAATACTAAATAAGGGATAAATTTAATCATTTAAGCTTCTCACTTTTCTTTTCACTCCAAAAATACATACTAAACAAAGGCTAAATGTTAACTAAATGACCAAACCGGAGGAGTTAAGATAGAGATTGCACCTACTTAACCACTAAAATAACTCCTTGCATTTGTGGTGTAAACAGGAGTTTTAAATAATAGACCCCATCACCTGATGTGACTTAAATACCTCGATTGCGACAACAAGAATTACCGAAGTATGAGTTTTGAAACAGATTAATTCAATTCAAAAGTTTAACTACAACAGAGGGACACCAACATAACGAAATCTGACTCATTACAAAATGTTACATGGAGTTTTACACAGAGCTGTTATAACAAGGATTGGATTTTCAGGGCAAAATCGATTGGGGAATAATGACATTTCCAATGTTGTTGTGCCATGGATCAGCCAAGTGAGTAGCCAAGTTCTCCAAGGGTCCAGTGCCAGGGTATGCTGATTGTTGAACGCAGAACCCCACAAAAGCCAACAGAGCAAGACGTCCTAAACATTGAACAAGCAAATAATCATATCAATTCACCGTACAACTAATGTCAGTACCAAATAGCAGAGATCTCATGGCTCACAAGTGCTAACCATTTTTTATTTCTTTGACTTTGTATTCATGGAACTTTTTAGGGTCCTTAGAGTATCCCAAAGGATCGAAAGCACCACCAGGGTATTTCTTCTTCTCAGGGTCCTTCTCCATGCTGCGTTGGTGCTCCACAAAGGCAATGGCAAGGAATTCAATGACCAAAATTGTGGGGAGGGTGCCCCATGGAACAGGGTTGCCTAGGTAGGTTGCTTGGCCCCCTGGAATTGCAGCCCACTCCTGTGCTTGTACCCAATTGCCTAAACCCAATGCCTCTGGTACCAAAATCCCTGGCTGCAAAATATATGAAATTTCAGCATATTGATGATTTTCATTTTTCTTTCAAACTATATTTGACAGTAAAGAGAATACCTGAAATTCAAGAAATCATCAAATTGAGAGTATCTAGTCATCTACTTTTGCTGATGTACCAAAAAAAAAAATCTAGTCACTACTTTGTCTCTTTAGGGTCAGATTGGTATGGGATAAAAATTGGGGTGAGGTCATTTTTATTCCCATACCAAACATATACTTAAAGTCAAACTGTTTGCAAAGGATTTCAGACTGAAAATGCTCTGAACTACTACTATTAAGCATTAACCTCAGTGACTCAGCCATGTAGAAATAGATTGTGCTTGTCCATTGAACTCAGAAATGACTAATTTTTTGAAGTTATAACTGTATATGATAAAAGGGGGAAAAGGGGGAAAAATGAAAAAAAAGAAAAAGACATAACTAGACTGGAACAAAAGGTTATAAACCAAGTAAATGCGGGGTTATGGAGGCTTCAGATTGTGTACTGTTAGTAAGGACTAAAAATAAAGTTTCTGCAAGTATCTTCCAAAGAAAAATCTAACAAGTGCTTCTTTGAAAGAGACACTTACAACAGCAAGCATAGCCAATCTGCAGTGAATGAGTTCTGACTCTTTGAATCTCTCAAGATTCTCTGGTACTTCACCAAGCCGAAGAGGGTCGAATCCAAAGTCACTGAAACACAAAGCACAGCAAGCAAGCATGCACAAACCATCACCAAACAGAAATCCACAAAGAACTAAGTCAACAAGCTAAATGTCACGAGAACTCTCTCGAAACGTTACTGAATCAAGATTGAGGAAGAAGCACCATGAATCTGTGATACAATCAGAATTTTTCTCTTTTCTAAACGGAAAAAATGGGAAATTGATGCATACCCAGGAGCTGAACCATCGAGGTAAGGGGGTCGGGGCTGGCCAGGCATCCAGTCAGCAGTCATGGAGAAGCGAGCAGAGGCATTGGAGGCAGCGCAGGGGAGAGTTGTTGCAGTAGCGAATCTGGACTTTGAGGAAGAAAGAAGAGACGGGAAGGCAGAGGCAGTGGAAATTGCAGAGCTCACCAGTGAGTTGGAAGCCATTCTCAGAACTGGGATTTGGGTTCTCTGAGAATGGGTGGTGGTGGTGGTGGTGGGAAAGGAATGAGACTTGGCATAGGAGACACAAATATATAAGTAGGAGCAGAGAGGGATGTTGCAGAATCCAAAAGTGGATTGCCGTTGGGTGATAATGCTAGAGTGTGACTTGTTATTGGTCCACGTAATGTTTGAAACACACTGTGGATATCTTGCAAGTTTGTACTACATTGCAGATCCAAAAAAAATCAACCACATTTGTCCTTGGTAGATTTATATATTTCTTTTTTTTTTATAAATTGGTAGATTCATTTTTGGACAATTTTACCTCGTTGTGTCACTTTTCAATTTTTCTTTTAAAGTGGGTTATTTTTTTCTTTTATTTATCTCATTGTAACACCTTTTATTTATTAATTTACAAACAGTGGGTCGTCCAAGTTTTGGACAACTCAGAGATTTTTTCATTTTAAATAACGTTATATTATTTTATGTTATTATAAATTTTTAATATTATTTTATTTATAATCTTTTTACAAATTCAGAAAAAATATTATAATACGCAGAACAATAAAAAAGTTTATATGATTATTTTAGTATTTAATTTTGAATTTTATGTTAAAAATTAATTTTAAAAATTTTCAAATATAAAATAAGGATTATATTTATTTAAATACTTATTTTATAAATTAATTAACTTAGATTTGTTATAGTTATTGTTTTATTAAGTTAATTAAGTTAGGGTTTACTTTCAATATTTATTTTATAAATTCATTAATTTAGATTTATTATAATTATTGTTTAATTAAGTTAATTAAGTTATGATTTATTTAATTATAAGTTAAGTTAATTTTAATTATTTATTTATTAAATAAATTGTGTTAGGATTTATTTAATTACAAGTTCGGTTAATTTTTAATTAAATAAATTGAGTCAATATTTATTTAATTATATGTTAGGGTTATTTTAATTAATTTTTAAGTAAAAATTAAAATTATAATATAGTGTAATGATAAAATTTTAAAAATGAAAAGAAGGAAACTGGAGATGCCAAAATGATAAAAAAAAAATTGAAAATAAAAAATATGACAAATAACAACATACTATTCATATAAAATAAGTAAGTAGACACTCTCTAAATTCAACAGATTTTATTGTGGCTTAACTTTTGATTCATTTTTAAAAGTGGGATTATTTTTCACTTGTAGAAAAAAATAATTTTGCTTATAATGCAAACCAAAATTATGCATGTGTCTCGAAGATATATGAGATGTAGCATGAAGTGGATACTTGTGTGCTAAGGTTGGCAGATAACATGTACCGTAATGATGATTGTGACAGTCCTTCGTGAAGATACATGAATACAAAAGATGTAGTACCATAATAGGCACAAAAAATTAATGATATGATAAACTGTTTAGATGATATATCAATATGAGTAGACGGTTAAAGTGAATTATGATATTTACCTTAGTATGGTTCATCTGAAATAGAAGGCAATATTGGTGCTCGTTACTATAAGAAACCTATAAGGTGCCTTCCTCTTCTTAAAGCAAGTAATAATGGAGACACGTGTATTTGTTGTGTAGGATTAGCAGCTTAGGGTCTATAAGAAATAGAAATCTTTCGTTAATCCCTAAGCGCATCAAGTATATCTTTACCGGTTGTCTTGATTATGTCACATAGAGTTACTTGAACATCAACCCACTTATAAATTTTTTTTGCACCCTTCAGCTTAAAAATGATATTACTTAATAAGTTAGGTGCTAATTTAAAAATATATATTAATGGTGCAAGTGAAATCAGTTTTTAACCACAAATCAAGAGCTCTTCCATTCCACCACCCAGTATGATGTCAATACCACCTGTTATATAGAATCAAAATCCAATAACCATGAACTTTGAGAACCATTAAAAACCCTTTAGTGATGATCAATATCATACCACAGGCCAATATAATAAGCATGTTCTTAAGGCTAATAAACTTCAGTCTTTCTCTTCAAAGAAAGATTGTGTAATTGATCAAGATCCCCTGATTCCTTAGGAATGTGTTGCTCCATGCCAAACTAGCACATCACTCGATCAAGATTATGCCACTCAATAATATGGAATCGAGAGGTACTTTAGTGCCCTATACATTACTTCCAAATAATTTGGAAAAAGAAATGCCAACAAAGTTAATATAATTTAACAATATAAAATAATGAATTATAAATCATAGATAAATATACATATCTCAATATATTGTAATTGATCAAGTAAGAGCTTATACTGAAATATAACATGCATAGGGACATTTAATATTTTTTTGTTGTCGCTTTATTTTCACCCCAATGGTGGATGCAGGCAGTATACGGGTGCTTGAGTTGCATCAATTTCTACAAGTACCCAATGTTTGCCCGAAGTCATGTGTGGAAATCTATTCTATACCCACATATGCAAGAGAGATAAACAACTGCCAATTTTCTTTTTTTATAAGTCGGTAGCATTGCACAATTCTCGATACAAGAAAGATAATATATCATAACTCCATCTGTATCTTCCACATGCCTCAAAATCAACTAAGAGGGAAAGGTACATAAGATTAATATATTAAGATGACTTATTAACCATCAAATACCCGCCAATCAATTTTAGTATAAATGCATGTCCATGCTATTGAATTACTAAGTTTAAAGTGTCATTGCGTAATACATAAAACTCATTTGCAAGCTAATGCAAGTTCAACTGTGGGCCCTTAAATTTTAGTAATAACAAATAATATCTTTGGAGTTCATAAAAATTATATTTTAAAATGTTGTTATAAATTAAACTTTTAAATGCAAGTGCTACTAAATAATTTGAACTATAATTACATTAGTTGCTAACACGACAAATAATAATACATAATTTTTTTGGTGATATAGTAAAGATTATTATTACATTAATTTATGTGGTGACAGGTTATATCTTTGAAATTGATAAAAATTATAATTTAAAATGTTGCTATAAATTAAATGTTAAATATAAGTGTTATTGCTAATTTAACTATAATTACATAGGATGTTTGGCCAAAATGTCAATCATGATAAGACTAGCATCTATTTTTGAAGAAATGCATGTTGACCAAAATCTTAGAGATCATTTCACTAACCTCTTGGGGCTTACTGAGATTCAAAACATTAGTCAATACTTGGGAGTTCCTATAATTTAGGGTGTTGCTAGAAAACACATCTTCCACACTATTGTGGATAAAGTGAGAAATAAACTGGCTGGGCACTTAATTATCCCTTGCTGGCATGGTGACACCTGCTAAATTACTTACTAGTGGTCGGTTTAGGCCTGAGCTCAACTGGCTAAGGCTACAGCCTTGAAATCACCGCACCCAAGGATCGAATCCCAGTGGGGACGATCCAACCGCCTCCCCCGAATGCCCCATGACCCAAAAAAAAAAAAATTATCAGTGAGATAAAAAAATTGCACAGAAACTTTATATTTTGGAGCATGATTCTACTAATAGGAAATGCCATTTGATCAGTTGGGATATTTTATGTCTTCCTAAGGTAGTTGGGGGTTTAGGAGTGAAACAACTCGTCACTAGGCCTGTATCATGAAGTTGGGGTCGAAAGTCAAATCCGGTGAACAAGCTCTATAGATCCAAGTCATGAGTGGAAAGTATGGCAAAGGGCATGATCTTACTAGTTCCTTTTGTATTAAGAAGAGTGATTCCAAGTCATGGAGGGATATTATGAACCAGTGGGAGAATATTAAAAGATTTGAGATGTGGGAAATTGGTAATGGCTAGATTGCTAACATTTGAGCTGATAATTGGCTTGGGGCTGAAATCTACCTGGTTGATGTTATCAAGGAGCCCTTCGAGTATATGTGGGATTGGACTGTTGGTAGATTGGTGGATGAACGTGGAAACTAGAAGTGGAGTCTGCTGAATGAATGTTTCCCACAAGAAATAGTCTCAAAATTCTATGCCACCATCCCTACTTATCCTGATCTTGGGGAGGACAAACTTCTATGGACAGGAAGAGGTCTATTCTCCATCAAAAGTGCATACTCATTACTGCAGAGTGAGGTGACTGATAATAAGGGTAATGCTTGGACCAGAGTGTGGAAAGTGCAGTGGCCAGAAAGGCTAGTGCTTTTTCTCTGGCTTATTACTCATAACAGATTGAATACCAACCTCAGAAGACATCAATCGGCTCAGGTGGATACTAATTGCTATTTCTGTCTTAATAATCCTGAGTCAGTCATCCATGTGCTAAGAGATTTTCCTCTTGCTTCTAGAATATGGAATCAATTGGTTCACCCTTCTAAGAGGAGTATCTTCCACTCCTGGAATTTACTTGATTGGATCAAGGCAATATGACCAACCAGTTGGAATGGATAGACAATAAAAATTAGCATTGTCTTTGGTCTACTTCTATGGGGTTATTGTGGCAATGGAGACACAAAGATATCTTTGATCCTTCTTTTCACATGCCATAGGCTCCTTTGATGGTTATTTTCTACTGGTATAACCTGTTCATGAAAGAGGTGGCTCCTGATCTGAGACTCTGTTCTAATAAGCATATAATTCATGTTCAATGGAATGCTTCTCATGATGGTTGGATAAAAATTAACTCTAATGGTGCCTGCTGTCTAGTTTCTGGTATGGCTGGCTATGAAGGGTTGCTTAAAGATGGCCTTGGCCGGTGGATTAATGTGTAAGATGATGCACTGGAGCAGAAGGGTGGAGGTTAGTGATGTGTATCAGGAGGCTAATCAGTGTGCTGATAAGATGGTCAACATGGGCCAATTTTCAGGATCCTTTGTTCTACGTTTGTTATTGTTCAATGATGTAATGTGAGTCTCTACTCCCATGTCTTTCTTTGTAGTTTTTCTTTTTCTTGGGCCTTTGCTGCATTTCTTACCCAAAAAACAAAAAAGAAACATTAATTGATCCGCTTGCAATCACTTTTGTAGTTAATATTTTTATGTTGATAAATATACCTTCTCCATTTGTAACCAAAAAAAGAAAAAAGAAAAACTCTTCTTGTTAATTTTTTAACCATTTCTCTAATATTAGTGGCACTGACAAAATTCGAAGTCTTCCACTTCCACTAAGGTCTTTTTGTTATTCTTATTTTCTTTCTTTGAGGAACCTTTCACTGAAGTTCAATATGCTCCTTTTGGATAAGGATTGGGCAAGCTATCATACTGGAAAAAAAAAAAGAAGATTAGTATTCATTAATAACCATTACTAAACTTTAATAATAAAACTAGTCCATCAACCCGCGTAATGCGTGGGCTCTTGCACATTAATATTTATATTTCATTTTTCTAAAATATGATTCATGAATATTTTTATAAACATTGCATATTAATATTTGTATTTGATTTTTTAATATTTTTTAATATGAGTTATGAATATTTTTATAATATCATATTAATCTGTAAACTACATATATACAAGCACCTACATATCAATGTTTGTAAAAATAATTTTAATAGAATTTATACATGTCTTTGTAATGGTAACTTAATTTATGAATTAAATATGTGGTAATATATTTTTTATTTTTGTAAGAAATTATTTTTTAAATTTATTTATATGTCCAAATTACATTAATAAGAAGAGAAGTATCAATGAACTTGCCTTGGTATATGTACTGTCCAAGTGTGCAAATGGGTAAAATACATGCAAACGAAATAATAATGTAGGATAAAAATCAAGAATATTTGGAAGGGAAAATAAGTAGAAGGGCTACATAATTGAGAAAAATAATAATTTAAAAATAAAGAGGAGAAAAGTGATTATAATAGGGGGAAGTAAAAGGAAGCTAAAGTGGGATTTGTTAAGAAAACATGAAAAGGTAAGACAATAAAGGAGAACATGAGAATACTATGAAGTCCACATCACCACAATATCTAATTAATTCTTTCCAGATGACAAATTAGCAACAAATTTGATGTGACATTAAAAGGTTTGCAAGAGTTAGCTTTAATAATGGTAAGTATACATATCTACTACAACGTATTTTTGATCTCCAAATTTTTGAACTCCCGGGAACATATTGGTGTTTATGATGTCTGAAATTCTTTAATGTGCAAATCCATTAATATAAATAAAAATAAAACAATAGGTTTAGATTCTAGGTGATATTAAATATGGAAGCGCATCAAAATTTTGCGATCCAAAATACCCAAAGCAAGTTGTGTGGAGTAAATTTATACAATAATTTCTTCAAGAATCAGATAAAATATGGCTCAGATTCTTTAAATTTATAATTACTCATGCACATATTTAAGTAATGTTTTCATGTAAACAATCCCCCATATCCCAACTTCTTTCACATTTGAAAGGCTGAAGTTATGCATCCTCAATTGACAGTTGGACAGATACAAAATCCAATATTCAATACAAGTTTTTTGACCCCGGCAGCAAGTCAAGCACCTTTGTTGAGTTCATAATATTCATCATATTAATCAACATTTCCAGAGTTGCATTAAAACCCATCAGAAAATCTACATTCTGCAGAAAATATAATCTCAAAATACATTGGAAGTACTTGTTGGATATGAGCATTAGTCATGAATAATTCAGCCATTTATTTGTTGAAAATGGAAATCAACCAATTTGAAGCATGTGTGACTTTCAGAAACACCAATGTGAGCAACTCTGAAACTGCTATTTCAAAGAGCCTACCTTTGAACTGCACAGAGATGGAGACCCTTGTCTATGAGCAGTGTAAACATGGTCCTATAAGTTACATTTCTTGCTTCATTTGCCAATTTAAACTGGAAGAAGCGAAGAAGAGCCATTGATACTATTTTCATCTGCCTGTAAGCATAGTCCTTTCCTAAGCAGGTACGAGGTCCGGCCTACAATCATTGCAAAGCTTAAGATAAGAAACCTGAAAAGAAATTCCTTAAAGTGCAAGTAATGTAGGATGAGACAGTGATACTAACATTGAAAGCTATGAATTTGAATGGAGATTCAGGTTGAAAAACCCCATCTTTGAGCCATCTTTCAGGTCGAAATTCCTCGGCATCATCCCCCCATATGTAAGTCATTCTGCCCATAGCATAGGGCATGTAGAATACTGCATCCCCTTTCTTCACTCTGTAGCCATCAGGAAGGATGTCATGTTTTTCTGCCATCTTCCCATCCTAGTACCACACCAGACACAAACACATGAAGAAATCACAAGTGATTCGAATTTAATGAAATGAAAGCCAATGAAGGCAATATCTATCATCTTGCAGATTATGCAGGTTCGGTAAGTTCAATTGTTGCAAGATCATGTCAGTTTGTGGATCTAATATAAAACAGCACAAGATATGTAAGAAGAGTGATACTGATCATAGTAGTTTATAATATAAAATGCATCATGGTTTTGCCTTTTGGGCATGTTTGTAGAACTCACCATAGGGGCTACAGGGTATAGTCTCATGGTCTCTGTCAGTGCTGCATGAAGATAATGCATTTCCTCAAGGGTGGAATTTGTTATGCTGTCCACAAACCCATCAATGTTTGGTTCATTTTCGTGGCTGCATGTGACATCTTTCACTTCTTGGAAAACCCTTTCCTGAACTAGAGGATGCTTGCAGAGCATGTAGAAGAACCATGACAGAGTGTTCCCACTTGAGTCCTTGCCAGCAAACAGAAAGTTCAGAGTTATATCCCTCAGATACTTATCATTCATATTCTCAGGGTCCTTCTTGCTCTCCATCAGAAACCTTGAAAGTATATCCATCTTATCACTCTGGGAAACACCACAAATTTTATAAATTATCAACATAGTAATTGCAATTTCAGGATTTGAGAAAATCATCTTTATGAACAGCATATATACTCCAAAATCTGCAAGGATAAAGCGCATCCGTAAAAGTACTGTTTTACATTAAATGAAATTGAAAACCAGATTGAGGATGCAATGGAAGTTATTGAACTCACAGAATCTTGGTGAGTTTCCAGTTGGTCCCTTCTTGTCTTAATTATTCCACGCACGAAATCGTCAATAAACTTGACGTTCTTCTTGAGGATGGCTTCACAACCAACGTTGAGAAGCCTCTTGAGCTGCCAAGATGGATCAACGTAGCGCCAGTAGATAATAGCATTTGAATCATCAAAGGCCTTCATGAATGCCCTTCCCTCCTGACTTGACTCCCCCAAGCAATCCAATTCCACCCCAAATCCAACTTTGAACATGGAATCCAAAGCGCATCTCATTAGTATATCCTACACCAAAGAACCAATTAAAGTTGCATCTCCTTCACATTTTTAGTTTTTTACCTACCTGGTTTGCTATCTAATGGAATACCAGCAATAGATTGGTGATATGACTCTTTAATTAAACTTGATGGACACTCAAAGAATATGTGATTAATCGTCTTCAATGTTTTAAATTAGACACTAATTTTATCGGATTTGCTTCGTGCACTTTTTCCTTAAGAACATGACATTTTCCTGTTGGGAAAGCCACAGAAACTAGAAGAGGGTTAGTGATAAGAAATTGGGTAGTTGGCAAGTATCCTTGTACAAAGTTGTGGGGACAAATGACTCCACTAAATAGAATTCCTAACATCAAAAGTAACATGCCATGATAAAATTATCTCATAAGTAACATCACTAACATGCCATTCTCCTATTCTTAAGAAGAAGATTAAAGAATCCAAATCCAATATTAGAGAAGCTAATGGTACAGCTAACCGCTTACTTGCATATCAAAAGCCAGACCCGCATGAGAAAATTCTGAGATAACTCCGACTAACTTCACCGAATGCTTTCTGAAAACAGAGCAGCTGAAGTCTCTGAGAGCCCTTGCAGACAATTCATAACTCGCGAGCTTCCTCTGCTGCCTCCACTTGTCCCCATCAACGGCAAAAATACCCTCGCCGAAAAGATCACTGGCAATATCCCTGTTATACTGTCCCTTGGTGTAACCATCGAAGTGGGTTTTCAGAATGTGTTCGATGTTTCGCGTGTCTGTGGTGTAGATCTCGCTGTGTCCCGGAGCAACGAGCCTGAAGGTTCGGTGAGTCTTGGCGATTTCTGTGAAGTAGTCGTGGAGTCTTGTGAAGTGGAAGAGCTGGCCTACCACTGTGCCTTTCACTGGGGGGTATCTTGGGTCCCCTGTGGATTTTCCAACGAAGCAAGAGAGAATGAGAAGGGAGCAAGCCAGGAAGAGGAGCAGCAACGAAAAGGCTGCGATGGCCATGAGAGTTAACAAGATGTCCATCTTTGGCTGTGTTTTTCTTCCGATGTTTTTGTGTCAGCGACTTCAAATTGCATTTATGTATACAAGAGCATGAAGTGGGGATAGACTTTTGGTCCATGAGTAATGATGAAACGGCAGGGAAAAAAAAATATCAACATTTCGCCTTGGCTCAACCAATTATTAGCGGGTCACCCAGTCAACGGTTGATTTGATAATCCAATTATTTTTTTATACATAAAAATTTAATTTAAAAAAAGATTCGTCTCAATCTTGAATCAAAGTCAAGGTTAAGACATATTTCTTTTTATTGGACACTTATAAAGTATTTATAAATAATTTATTAATAAAAAAATTTAAAAAAATAAACTCAATTTATAAAAATGTATGAGTAGATTAGAGGATGTATGCTACAGAGGATGAAGCAGTAAGTGGGGGATAGACTTAGGTCATTGAGTGACAGTGACACGGCACAGAAAAGAAAAAAAATATCATCATTTCACCTTAATATATGACTGTAAAGGTTGGGTCATCAAATTAACAGTTAAATTAATAATATAATTTTCTAACAAATTTTATTAAAAAATTACCTAATTTTCTGATTGGACCGATGAGATGATTGAATAACTAAATTTTTTGGTATGATTGGCTAAGCTAGTCCAATTCATAAAAGTTTGAAAATCAAGCAAACGAATTCCTTTAATTTTTTTGTTAGTTTAATTTTAATGTACTGTTAATATAAAATTTTTTATATATTATCTAATTATGTATTATTAAATTATTAAAAAATTATAAATATAATAATATATAATTAAATGATAATATAAAAAACTTTACATTAATAACAGAATAAAATTAAATATTTTTGGCAGTGGAGATGTATTCATTTTTTGGATGACTTTTGGCGTTACTTTTACGTCTTCCTTCCAAGGTGGATTTGCACAATTGCACTCTCAGAGTGGACGTGTACGAAGGTTGGAGGGAGAAAGGAATGTGCTACGAAAGCGAATGTGATGTTCATTTTTTTTTTCCTATTGAAGAAAAGGGAATGCACTTGGTTATTTATGATTTAGAATGTTTAGTAACTAGGAGGTAATAATAGGTATTTATATTTATTATTGAGATTCACTTAAAAGGTAAAAGAAAATAAAGGAATAGTTTATTTTTAAACAAAGTTTGGGAGCTTGGGTGGGAAAATAAAAATAGTTTACTTTTCATATTAGTTTATTTTTTGGTTAAAACCTTTTGATAAATGCAGATATTGTTAAAATAACCTCGTTGCCTATGGAAATTATTGCATTTGTAACGGTTAGTTTAATTTGTGTCATATATATATTGCTAAACACTAAGAAGTGCTTGATTATCATCATTAATAAAGGTTATAATTATTTGCTTATGATATTGTGATTTTGTAATGAGAAATGTTTATATGTACTGAGCGCATACAACAAATTTTGAAGATCATGATATTTGATTTCTTCAATTCGTAATGGTGTATGAGGAGACCAATTGATTGACTTGAAAATGAGTTTTAGAACAAAATTGAAACATTTTTGAAAGAAGAAGAACAGTCATTTGAAAAACTTATGTAAACAACTTTACTCTTAAAAGGAACGGAATTATCAAAGCACAAATATTCACAAGAATATAGTAATTAATTTACAGAATTGTTCAACACATTAAACTAAAATTAATTTATGTTCTAGCAGATCTTTATTTAAACACTAAAATTTTACATTATAACTATTGATATAAATATGAATAGCATACTTGCAGATGAGTTGATGATCATTCGTTCATTAGAAAGAATATTATGAAGTTAATCAAACGAAAATTATAAAATACAGTATTTCTACCACATATTTTATTATTAAATTGGTTTATAATATAAAATTTTATTAATTAACATGTAATTACTAGTAGAAGAACATTATACTTTTTTTTACTTTAATATTTTAATTATCAAGTATTAAAAACTTTAAGTATATAAAACTGCCTCCACCAACTTCAGAGTCATGATGATTCGTCAATGGTGCAACTATCATTCAACTCTATCCTGAAGCAACGAAAACATATAGTGATTAGATCACTATTAACTAAGAAACGGTTCAAACTTTTTGACTCACCATTTCTGTTATCTGCATTGGTGATGCTAATAAATGAGTAAAAGAGAACCAGAAATGGTAAGTGCACACACCGAAGGGAGATTGGAGTTTGAGGAGAAGCCTATATACACTGCAGAATCTTATGCAGACAACAACAATTCAGAACAATTTGTATCAATCAATTAAAATCAAAAACGTATCTTTACAATCTGCTGGCTCTCTTCTCTGTTTGCAAGACAGCAAGGAATTTAATACATGGAAAAGATACAAAAGCACCAATTAAAGCAACTAACCTGAAATAACACAGCGTAATAACATAAAGACTAACATTTTCTGCAAAGAGAAGTCTCTCAATTACTTACAAGGCAAATTCTTTATTTTGGCAGATAACAGCCTAACATTTAAGACAATTTTCACATAAATCAGATCTTTCAACTGACCAAGAAACTGAAAATAAGCATGCCTTGAAGTTCTGTGGAAGAAAAGAACACTGCAGATACCCCAGAATCCTACAGCAAATCCAGCCCCCATTCCCATAAAAAATTCTGATGTTGCTAAGAAACCTGCATCAGCATGTCCAACATAAGAAGCTCCCTCCAACTCTTTGTTGCTAGTACAGTTTTTGCTCACAGGGAGACCACAAAGTTCAGGGTTGCCGGTGTAGCTCAATGCATCAAAGCTCTGAAGTTGGGTGCTTGTGGGAATTCTTCCTGACAGGTTGTTGTATGATAGATTCAGGAAACTGAGAAAGGATAACTCAGACAAGCTTTGAGGGATTTCACCTAAAAGGTAGTTGACAGAGAGATCAAGGGCTTCCAGCAATTTCATGCCTCCCATGTCTTCTGGTATTTCTCCAGACAGATGATTTCTTGACAAGTTCAAGAAAATCAAAGCAGAAAGGCTGGAAACTTGGAGGGGAATATGTCCAGAAAGCTTATTACTGGAAAGGTCAATCATTCTTACCAGTATAAGGTTTTCTTTATATTCCAATTCATTTCCTTTTGGAACCAAAATTAGACTCTCTCTATAGTTGTCAACGCCAAGAATGTCAATATCATATTCGTAGTGTAAAGGGTTTGCAGAGATCTCATCTTCTACTGCCATTGCCTGTATATTATCCAAGCACGTTGGAATGGTTCCAGAGAGACTATTGTTGGCAAGATCTAGCACTATGAGGTAAGAAAGTTGACACATGTTTTGACTAATATCTCCTTTGAATTGATTGGATCTTAGACGAAGAACCATTAGATTTTTCATGTCCCACATCCAATGTGGTAACCCTCCAGAAAGTTGATTATCAGCCATGTCAATGAACCTCAACAAAGAGCAGTTGGTTAAAGTTGAAGGAATATATCCAGAAAAGCGATTATTGTGTAATCGCAAAGACTCAAGCACATTTGAGGAACCAATAGAGGCAGGAATTTCACCAGACAAAAGGTTCCTCCCCAAGTTCAAATGCTTTAAATCTTGCCAATGCATCCAACAGTGGCCAAGTTCACCAGACAAGAGATTTTTTGAAACATCAAGAACTACTAATTTGTTGCTGTCATTTCCACTTCCACAAAAAAACGGGGAAATTGGTCCTGATACTGAGTTGTTAGCAATATTCAGCACTTGGACATTTGCAGATACTCTTGGCAATTGGCCCTTAAAGAGATTAGAACTCAAAATTATGTTGCTGGAATTCAAAAACACATTGGTTAGGTCACCCCTGATCTGATTGTTGGAGAGATCAAGATATTCAAGTTGCAAAGTCCAATTCCAAAGCCAACTTGGAGCCTGGTCGGATATACCTGAGTTGGACATGGTCAACAACTTGAGCGATCTTTGCGTTTGTAGCCATGTTGGAAAGTTAATCCCCACTCTGCAAGAGCTCATCAAAAGATATTTAAGTTGAAAAGGTGGAATCCAACTAGAGTTGATGCTGAGAAAAATATTTGTTGAGGACAATCGTAGTTCCTTTAGTTTTGAGAGTTTAAAAAAATGCACTTCACCTACAGGCCCTTTTAATAAAGTATTCCCAAGGTCTAATGTCACTAAATTTGAGAGAAGTCCAAGGGTTTTAGGTACGCCACCGCTCAAGATATTATCTCCAAGAGATAACACCTGTAAATTCTTGAGAAACCCAAAACTCTTTGGAACAGTTCCGTTGAGTTTGTTTTGACCGAGATATAACATCCTCAGGGATGATAAATTTGCAAATGATGTGGGAATTGTACCAGTAAAATAATTATTACTGAGATCAATAACTTGTACAAGTTTAAGCCTCCCTAACTTATCTGGAATTTTCCCAGTGAGTTGATTGCCCTGCAGGTCTAGAATCTTCAAGTTCTCAAGGTTTGATATCATTTGTGGTACTTCACCTTGCAAAGAGTTTCCGTGCAACTCAAGCTGTACAAGCGATGCACTGAGATTGGAGAGCCAAGCAGGAAATTTTGGATTGAGATTGTTATTTGAAAGATCAAGAACTTGAAGAGATGTAAAGTTGGTTTGCCACTTGGTGGTAGCTACATCGTCAATTTGACAATTCTCCAAGTGCAACTCTGAGAGGGAGGGGAGAGTACTCAGTATAGGAAGCCAATCTTTTTCTTGAAGGTCAATGCCACTCAGGTCAAGGTATTTCAAGGAAGAAAGGCTTGGCAACCAGTTAAGGTTATCAACATGAAGGGCAAAGTTGTATCCAAGATTAAGGTATTGGAGGTCTGAGAGATTTCCAAGCTGTGAAGGGATCACTCCCATTAATGCACTATAGCTAAGGTCGATGTGAGTTAGGCTCTTCATTGAGCCAAGGAAGCTTGGTATTTCATTGCGGACAAAATAATTGAAACTCAAGTCTAAATGACTTAAACTTTCAAGTTTCAACAAAGAAGGACTTATCTTACCACTCAAATCCATGTAAGGAGAATCTGGTGGGTTGGTGAGATTGAGTTCTGTGACTCGACCAGTGATGTTGTTGCAGCGAATTCCGTACCATCTGCAGCAATCAACTTTGCCAGACCAAGATGAAAGCCTGTTTGAGGGGTCTATGAGTCCTCGCTTGAAGATGAAGAGTGCTGTTTTTTCTTGTTCATGGCAAGTGCTAGTGAGCTCTTCCTTGCTTAAGCAGATGTTGAGAGTTATTACAATGGAGAAAAGCAAGAGGAGAACTTGGGTGGTAAATGATGCTGTCAGCGCCATGAATAAGCATCAATTGCCACAGGAGAGAAAGGTATAGTGGAAAGTGGGTTATTGCTTATAGTTCCTAGCTCACGGTAAAGCACATATATTACTTACACAGAGAAAGGTTTAATCGAAAGTGGATTGTTGCATAGTCTCATTTAGTCATAGCGCAAGCAATAAAGCGCATATATTTGGAAAATTCTGTCAGCCACACCAACCCCAACTCATCACGTTTCTTTAGTTATTTTCCTTTTTTGCTTATTCTGTACTTGTTGCTAATGCGAAGATTTGGCTTTTCTCTTCATTTTTCTTCTTTCAACTGCTTTTTTGACTTTTGACTCTTAAGACTTCCACTAATTGCAAATTTTTTTCTTGACCTGTGCCTTACGACTAGGGTATGCTTTAGATGTACACCATGTGAGGCTGTCGATGAATTTTATGTAAGTTCTATAAATATTTTTGAATATATTTACCATAAATATTCTTTCAATCTGTGTATATATATATAGAAAGTTATTCCATTTGATTACTTTCCTTTCACTCCTGACGTGTTTGTTGATTCACTGCATTTGTCGGAAAAGGAAGACTTTAGATTGATGAAAAACTAGCTAGGCTGATTATATATTTAACATTCAATAAAAAGAAAGATGTGAATGATAATAATGTTTAAATTTTGAAGTAAAAATTGTTTTATACTTAGTTTACGTAAATGTAGTAGAAGTGTCCTATGGGTTCAACAGAAAAAATTGTAAAGAGTACAAAGTAAAAAAACTTACGAAACATAGTGTAATAAAAGTGAGTTATATCGAATGGAGAATCACAACTTTTTCATTTCAATCTTACTTTATGCCTCCTCTCCTCTCCTCTCCATTTTCTTCTGTCTAATTTTCCACCTTCGAATCCGAGTTAAACCTTTAAACTAGATCATCCAATGGAAATAATGTTGCAGTAATAATTTTCTAGTGCGCTGACTTTGCACATTAACATTATTCCATCAAGTTTACTTAATTCCTATTCTTGGCCAAAGTACTAGTCCATTTTCAATACAAGGGACTGCATCACAGGTATAAAAATCAATCAGTGAATATAGAATATAGAGGATATTTCACAAGGATAGGCGAATGGTTTTTTCCAAATTCCTCTTCATAAGGAAATTAATAGACTTTTTTGGGTCATTTGTCGGAAAAATTCTTATGTATTATTAAAGTAGTACACTTATCTAATAAATACATAATATATGATACTGTATAACTAATCAGATATTAGATTGAATTTATAATTTTAAATAATAAAATTAAGATAAAATTTAAACTCTTGAAATTCTCTTAAGACTATTACTTTCGAAGTATCTAAGAATTTCTACAGTAGTTGGGGCCTTTGGTTGTTTAACGGTAGTTTTCTAGTGCTAGGAAAGGTGGTGTACGGATTGGCTATGTCCAACTTTGGATTCAATTTTGGAGTGCTAAAGTGTAGGGTAGAGAAGAGAAAATTGCAAGTGGCAACTACGATATTGAAGGGTAATGTGGCCAATTTCCAAACCTTGAAAACACAACTGAAACTGAAAGTCTTGGTCCCTTTGGGTTTTCATTTGTTTTTTATTTGAAGTATGACAAGTTATCTAATTGATGTTATTATTGTGGAAAATTGAACGACGATGATAGAAATTGTGGTCTCAAGTTAGAGCATATGAGTTTAATTAACATTTTATGCTATATTTAGATAAGAGTTTTGAAACGAAAAATTAAGAGAGTAGGAGGTTTTATCATAAGTTTTTTTTTATAAGTATTAATTTTTATTAATACTTTAAAGTTCTTCTAATTTAAAAGATTTGGAAGATTTAAAAATTCAAATAATGAAAAGAAAATATATTAATTAATCTCCCATTATTTCTTCTCTTTCCTTTTTTTTTATTTTCTTTAAATCCTTTCTCTTTCATTTCTTAATCCCTTATCTTCCTTTTCCCTCCAAACTCCTAAACACCTTAAAGGAATAATACATTTGATCCTTGGCTCCAAGTCTTGTTAATATCTGATCATCGGAAACTTTCCTTTGTTTAATGTTAAAGTTATCCTTCCAATCAATACAAGATAAATATTACTCTTGACAGAATTTTCGAAGAAAATTTTTTTAAAAGTTTTTTTTAATCTTTTTAAAATATTATTTATATTCCAACAAATTTCTAAGCAACTAAATAATTGTTTTATATTTCGACAAAATTAACTTCTTATTTTTTTATATTTTCGATAATTTAGACAGAATAGAAAAAATATATTTAATTTTTTTAATTTTCATTATTAAAAATCTCAACAGCTGTTGCAATATCATTTTTTCATAACTTATATATTAAATTGGAATCTAACTCAACAAATTAAAAATATTAAACGGAAATAATAAAATATATATCAAAATAAAAGTTTCAATTTCGCTTATATAAACATCATCATCCTTATATTCAATTATAGTAAATTAAAAAAATAGTTTGAAGGTGGCTAAAGTCAGGTGTATCGTGTATGCAACAGTAGTAATCTGACTCTTCAGTAAAGATAGACAATTAAGTTTAAATATCCCATCTCCTAATTGATAAATGTTAACTTTTAAAGATTAAAAAAAAAAAGCACATACATCAGGAGCTAAATAAGTTGTCATAATAAAAAAATTCGCGGTTATATTACATGATCTAAAGTTAAAGATGTTAATGTAAATTTCCTACCATATAAAAAGTCACTGTTATTCCAAGATATTAACTTTGCATAATTAAACTTCAGATAAAATGGAATTCTAATTTATTTTGAAATTTTTTTTGTTAAGAATAAAATGACAATCCGCTGAATTCAATTTTTTACTTCTCTGTATTGACTGCAATGTGTAATTATAAGGAAAATAAACATAAATTTAATAATTAGTTTGGCATAATCATATATTATTTTGGGGAAAATAAAATTTTCATTCATCCAATACATCCCAACAGTAATTAGAACTCTTTTCAAAAAATTTAATTCTAAGTATATGTTTAGTATAAGAGAAAAATAAGAGGTAAGTTTTTATAAATAAAATTTATGTACAAAATTACACGCTCTATCCATTAAAATTTATTTCTTATTTTTATTCTCATACCAAACATATCAATTATATGTTTAGTACCAGAATAAAAATAAGAGTAAATTTTTATAGATGAATTTTATATCTAAATTATACATCAAAATTCATCCATAAAAATTTATCTCATTTTTAGTCTTGTATATTTAATACAAAAGTAAAAATAAAAGTAAAACTTTTATAAATAAATTTTATATACATATTTCACCTCTGTTTTTATCTTATACAAAACATACACTTATATGTATAATCCAGTAAAACCCACAGAGTATACAAAATTTGACAGATCTGATAAATTTGTCATTAACGAAAAGATACCAAAAAAAAAAAACAAATTGAAAGTATGGGGATGCATGTGAAAATATCAAAATAGGGAACAACAGCCCAAAATAAAATAACAATGAGAGGGGACCAAAAAGCGAGGTCAATGGTGAGAAAGAAATGGTAGGGGCAACGTAGGCCCTTAAAGATTTTTCAGATGTTGACAAATCATGTCTATGTCGTTGGGAGACGTCTTCCATACCCCGAGTCAGGCACGGTGTTTGGTTGCTCTAAATAATATCAGTCGTTGACTCAGAATATAAGCAAGTCAACGGCCATAAATGATAACCACATACCTGGACAGCAGGTTGATGAGCAAAAAGCTGAAATTACACTATAAGTCCTTTAAAATAACATTAAATATAACCAAATAACTGCAATTTGTGTCAAAATTTCATTAAAATTACAAAACTAATTTTTCTTATGTTAGCTCTCACAGGCTGTCCTCACTTTGACACCTAACAATACTCCAAGAAATTATTCTCTCCAGTGAGTGAGAGAATATCTTGAGAAATAAAAAATAATTAATTATGAAGAATTTTAATTTATTTTATTAATAATCATATATAAATTATATAAAATACCATTTGAAAATTTTTTTTTTCTTTAACTAAGATATCATCACAAATATTACAGTAAGATTAACTCTTTGAATCAATGATAGTTGTTAGGTAAAACCCTCTCTAAAATGACACATTTTTAAAAAAAGTATAACACAAGAATTTCTCAAGAAGTTATCAGTTCTAGTATTATTCTTGTCCAAACACCTTTTACTAATTTTAAACAATTTTATCCAAATTATTTCAAAAAAAATTATCAACAATATCAAATAATAAAGAATATGCTAAAATAAATATTTAACATAGCAAAAATATTACTCAAAAAATTATAAGTTATTTTTAAACAAAATAATTATTATGAAACAAAAAAATTTAGAATCTAATTGTTCTTATGTTAATTATTTATAAAAAAAATTAGTTTATTTCGTCAATAACTTTATTAATTATATGAAATATCACTTGGGGAAGCTTTTTTTTTTCTTTGACTAAGGTATCTCCATAAATATTACTGTAAGACTAACCCTTCAGGTTAAGAATAGTAATTAAGTAAGTCTTTTTTTAAAATAGCACATTTTTAAAGAAGTGTAAACAAAAACTTCTCAAGAAGTCATCAATTCTAATATAATTTTTGATCAATCATACTTTAATAATTTTAGACAATTTTTTATCTAAAATTATTTTTAGAAAATTATCAATAATATCAAATAATTAATAATATTCTAAAATAAATATTTGGTACAATGAAAATATTACACAAAAAAGGTAAAAAAATTATTTTAAAATAAAATAATAATTATACTACCAAAAACAGGAAAACATTTAGAATTTAATCTTTCTTATGTTAATTATTTATAAAGAATTTTAGTTTGATTCATAAATAATTATATAAATTATACAAAATATAACTTCGGAAAGGGTTTTTCTTTTTTTCTTTAACTAAAGTATCCTTACAAGTATTACTGTAAGACCAATCTTTCCGATTAGAGGTACTGGTTAGGTAAACTTTTTTTTAAAATGACATATTTTTAAAGAAATACAATATAAAGACTTCTTATGAAGTCATCAGTTCTAATAATATTCTCGTTCAAGCAGGTTTTACTAATTTTAGATAATTTTTGGTCTAAAATTACTTTTAAAAAATTGTCAAGAATATTAAATAATCAATAATATTCTAAAATAAATATTTGACATAACAAAAATATTACACAAAAAATTAAAAAATTATTTTTTAAAAAATAATTGTTATGACATCAAAAAAAGAAGAAAAAAATTTAGAATCTAATTTTTTTTATGTTAATTATTTGTGAAGAATTTTAGTTTGTTTCATTAATGATTATATAAATTATATAAAATATCACTTAATAAAGGTTTTTATTTTTATTTTTTTGTCTTTCACTACAAGTATTACTGTAAGACCAACTTTCAAGTTGGAGGAAGTGATTAAGTAAAGCCTTCTCAAAAATAACACTTTTTAAATAAGTGCACTACAAATACTTCTCAGGGGTCATCAGTTTTAATACTACTTTCTTCTAATTACACTTTACTAATTTTAGACAATTTTTGATTCAAAATCGTTTTCAAAAAATTGTCAAGAAAATCAAATAATCAAGAATATTCTAAAATAAATATTTAAAATAACAAAAATATTACACGAAAAAATTAAAAAAATATTTTTAAACAAAATAATAAATATGGCACTTAAAAAAAGAAAAAAAAATAGAATATAATTTTTCTTATGTTAGTTTTTTTATGAAGAATTTTAGTTTGTTTCATCAATGATTATATAAATTATAAGAAATATCATTTGAGGAAGGATTTTTCCTCTTTTTTTTTTAATCTTTGATCAGGGTATATTCATAGGCATTATTGTAAAACTAACTCTTTGACTTGAGATTATAAAATTTCAAATATATCTAATCTAAGTTATATAAAGATCAATTTATATAAATTTTTACATAATTCTTAAAATTACAAGCAATATATTCTCATATTTTTATTCTTACTCAACAAATAACTAACCAATCATGGTTAGTAAATAAACTTAAGGACATTTAAGAGCAAAAGCCACTTTTGACATTGGTTGATAACTTGCCTACAGTAGTTAATAACAGATGCTAGGTTAATTAATAACAAACGAAATATTTTAATAACCTTTTAGGTAATCAAGTAACAAGTTTTATAAATTTTTAACCACAGAAGGTATTCTCATATTCTTATTTTTACTCAACAGATAACTAATTAATCATGGTTAGTAAGTAAACTTAAGGCCATTTAAGAGCAAAACCCACTTCTGACATTGGTTGATAACTTGTCTACAGTAGTTGATAACAGATGCTAAGTTAGTTGATAACATACTAAATATTTTAATAACCTTTCAAGTAATCAAGTAAGAAGTTCCTTGAAATGTTAACCACAAAGGATGTATTATCATATTTTTATTTTTACTAAACAGATAACTAACCAATCATGGTTAGTAAATAAACTTAAGATCATTTAAAAGTGAAACCCACTTCTGTCTGACTTTAGTTGATAACTTGTCTATAGTAGTTGATAACATATGCTTGACTAGTTAATAACAAATGAAATATTTTAATACCTTTCAGGTAATCAAGTAATAAGTTTTATGAATTTTTAACTATAAAAAAGGTATTCACATATTCTTATTTTTACTCAACAGATAACTAACCAATTATGGTTAGTAAGTACACTTAAGGTCATTTAAGAGTGAAACCTGCTTCTGACAATAGTTGATAACTTGTCTACAAAAGTTGATAATAGATTCTAAGTTGGATGATAACAAACGAAATGATTTAATAACCTTTTAGCTAATCAAATAACAAGTTCCATAGATTTTTAACCACAAATAAGGTATTCTTATATTCTTATCCTTACTCAACAGGTAACTAACCAATCATAATTAGTAAGTATACTTAAGGTCATTTAAAAGCGAAACTCGCTTCTGACCTTGGTCGATAATTTAATTACAAAAGTCGATAACAGATTCTAGGCTGATTAATAATAAACGAAATATTTTAATAACTTTTCAGGTAATCAATAACAAGTTTCATAGATTTTTAATTACAATAAAAATATTCTCATATTCTTATTGTTACTCAACAGATAACTAATCAATCATGATTAATAAGTACACTTATGACCATTTAAGAGTAAAATTCACTTCTAACCTTTGTTGATAACTAGTTGGCATCAGTTGATAATCAATGCAAAAGTAGTTGATAACAAATAATAGATTTTAATAACTTTTTAAGTCATCAAGTAGATAGTCTAATATTTTAATAATATTTTATTCTCATATTACCATTCTTTTAAAAGAATTTACTAACTAAAAACGATTCATAGATACATGTAAAGTTAGTTATAAATGAAACCCAATACTGATCTTGGATGATAACTTTTATACAGAAGTTTAAGTAATGCAACAATGATTGATAATAAATGAACAATTTCAATAACCTTTTAGTTAAGCAAGAAGGAAGTTTTCGAAATTTTAACTATGTGTTATTCTTATATTCTCATTCTTTGATAATAACTTACTAATAAAAAATAATTCGTAAGTACATGTAAAGTCACTTAGATAATTTTTTATCTAAAATCATTTTCAAAAAATTATCAAGAATATCAAATAATCAAGAATATATTAAAATAAATATTTGGCATAACAAAAATATTGCACAAAAAATTAGAAAATTATTTTTAAATAAAATAATTATTATGAGACAAAAAAAGAAAAAATCAAAATTTAATTTTTTTATGTTAATTATTTATAAATAATTTTAATCTATTTTATTAATGATTATATAAATTATATAAAATATTAATTGGGAAAGATTTTTTTTTTGTCTTTCATCAGAGTATCTATATAAACATTATTATAAGATTAAACTTTTGAGTCAGGGATATTAGTTAGGTAAAATTTTTTTTTAAAATGACACATTTTTTAAAAAAGTACAATACAATGACTTCTCAGAAAGTTATCAGTTTTAATACTACTCTTGTTTAAGTACGTTTTACTAATTTTAAACAATTTTTTATGCAAAGTTATTTTTAGAAAATTGTCAAGAATATCAAATAATCAAGAATATTCTAAAATAAATATTTGGCACAACAGAGATATTATACAAAAATTTTAAAAAATTATTTTAAAATAAAATAATAATTACGACAAAAAAAATTAGAATCAATTTTTCTATTACATTTTTAATAATATACTAAAAGATAAATCAAAACTATTTTTTTTAATAAAAGGACAAAATAATTCATTTTTAAAAAAATGAATTGAATCATTTTGTTTTGTTAAAATAAAAGGATTAAAATTGAAAAAAAAATTGAGTCCTTCAAATTAAGATTGAATACAAACAAATAATTGCTACATGGGCCAAAATTTCATAAAAATAATAATAATGACTATGAATAAATTCAAAATAAATTAAAATGATAAAGATTATGAATAAATTACAGAGAAATGAAGAATAAAAAAAGCTGAACTTCTTAATAGTAACTAAAAAAATAAAAACTAAAAAAATTACATAATTTAAGTAACTAATGACTACTTTTTTTAGTTAAAAAAGTATATATGCATCTCATTAAAAAATCAAAGGGGATATCTTTATATTTAAAAAAAATGGAAGTTATCAGTAACTTTAAATAAAAAAAAAACTTGGTTTCCCGTTTCTAAAAAAAAATAAAAAAAGTTTGTTTCTCCTGCAAGTGAGCAACCTTCAGTAACCTTCAGCAACCTTAAGCATCACATTCTGCAACTTTAGATTAAAATATGTCTTAAAGAATACACATTAAAAAATAAAATAATATTTATTATCTTTAATTAAATTATCTTAATTATTTTTAAAAAAGTATTAAATATATTTTAAAATTTTAAGGCAGTAAATACTATTACTTTATATTTAACAAGTTTTAAATTTTTATTTTTTAACACGTTCTTTAAGGGAACATGTTAACAAAATTCTGAATTAATTAATAATTTTCTTTTGAATGTAGTTATCTTTTCATTGTGATAATATTTGTTTTAGAATACTATTGATTGTTTGATATTCTTAACAATTTTTTAAAAATAATTTTTAGTTAAAAATTATCTAAAATTAGTAAAGTATATTTAGACGAAAGTAATATTAAAACTGATGAGTTGTTGAGAAGTCGTTCTATTGTACTTATTTAAAAATGTGTCATTTTAAAAAAAAAAATTCTTAACCATTACCCTCGTCCAAATAATTAGTCTTACAATAATGCCTGTAAGAATATTTTGGTCAAAGATAAAAAAAAAACCTTTCTCAAATGATATTTCATATAATTTATATAATTATTAATGAAATAAATTAAAATTCTTCATAAATAATTAATATGAGAAAAATTAAAGCCGATGACTCATTGAGAAGTCTTGTATTACATTTATTTAAAAATATGTCATTTTGAAAAAAACTTTAGCTAACCATTACCCCCGACACGGATAGTTAATCTTATAGTAATGCCTGTAAGGATACCCTAGTTAAAGACCAAAAAAAATATATTTCTCAAGTGATATTTCATATTATTTATATAATCATTAATGAAATAAATTAAAATTCTTCATAAATAATTAACATAAGAAAAATTAGATTCTAAATTTTTTTTTTGTGTCATAAAAATTATTTTTTAAAAAAATAATTTTTTTTATTTTTTTGTGTAAAATTTTTGTTGTGTGAAATACTTATTTTAGAATATTCTTAATTATTTGATATTGTTGATAACTTTTTAAAAATGATTTTGGACCAAAAATGATCTAAAAGTTGTCTAAATGACTTTATATGTACCTACGAACAATTTTTTCTTAGTAAATTCTTATCTAAGAATGAGAATAGAAGAATAATATATGGTTAAAATTTTGAGAACTTCCTACTCACTTATCTATACGACTGTTACATTGGTTATCATTCATTGTATAAAATTTATCATTTAAGGTCAGTACTAGGTTTCACTTCTAAGTGACCTTACATGTGCTTATAAACCATTTTTTATTAGTAAATTTTTGTAACAGAATGGGAATATGAGAATAATGCATAGTTAAAATGTTAAACTATCTATTTGTTGACGTGAAAAGGTATTAAAATCTGTCCTTTGTTAAGAACCATTGTTGCATTGGTTATCAACCGATGCCAATGATTTATCATCCAAGGTCAGTACTGAGTTTCACTTCTAAGTGGCTTTACACATACTTATGAACAATTTTTATTTAGTAAATTATTGTATAAGAATGAGAATATAAGAATAACACATAGTTAAAATTTTGAGGACTTCTTACTTACTTGAAAAGTTATTAAAATTTTCCATTTGTTATCAACCACTGTTGTATTGGTTTTCAATGTCTGTATAAAAGTTATTATCTAAGGTCAGTATTGGGTTTCACTTCTAACTAACCTTATATATACCTATAAACTATTTTTAATTAGTAAATTCTTATAAAAAAAATAAAAATATAAGAATAATGCATGGTTAAATTGTTGGACTATCTACTTGTTGAACCTGAAATGTTTTTAAAATCAATCCTTCGTTATCAACCAATGTTGTATTAGTTATCAACCAACGTAAAGGTGTTATTAGCAGCTGTCAGTTGCGGGATTGCTTATAAGTTGCCTTACATGTTTAATATTGCATTACTATAGTAATTAAATTATTATAAAAGGATAGCAATGTAAGAATAATGCATGATTAAAATAATGGGCCATGAAACTTGTTGAAACTGAAACATTAAAATCTATCATCTGTTATCAACTAATGTTAAATTAGTTATCAACTGATGTCAATGAGTTATCATCTATGGTCAGTTCTGACATTTGCTTCTAAGTGATCTTACATGTACTGAGTAGCAATTTTTGGCTAGTAAAATATTAGAAGAGTGTGAAAATATGAGAATAATGCATGGTGAAAATGTATGGGAATGAATTTGTTGAACTTGAAACGTTATTAAAATATATCCTCTATTATCAGCTAATGTTGTATTGGTTATCAACTGACATAAAAGAATTACTACAGAGGTCCGTTGCATGATTTCCTTATAAGTTGCCTTACATGTTTAATATTGCATTACTATGGTTTATTATAAAAGGGTGACAATATGAGAATAATGCATAGTTAAAATGATGAACTTGTTGAAACTAAAACATTATTAAAAGCTATCATTTATTATCAACTAATGTTGTATTGGTTATCAACCGACATAAACGAGTTATCAACGGCGGGCAGTTATGGGATTTGCTTATACATGTACCAATCTTATTACTATTGGTTACTAAATTATTGTAAAAGGGTGACAATAAGAGAATAATGCATGGTTAAAATTATGGACTATGAACTTGTTAAAACTGAAACGTGATTAAAATCTTTTATCTGTTATGAGCTAATGTTACATTGGTTATCAACCAATGTCAATGAGTTATCTCTATATAACTTAATTTAGATATATTTGAAATTTTATAATTTCAACCTAAAGGATTAGTCTTACAATAATGTCAATGGATATATCCTGACAAAAGATTAAAAAAAAAAGAAAAACCCTTCCTCAAGTGATATATTTCATATAATTTATATAATTATTAATGAAGCAAACTAAAATTTTCATAAATAGCTAACATAAGAAAAATTAGATTCTAAATTTTTTTCTTTTTTCAGTGTCATAATTATTATTTTGTTTAAAAATATTTTTTAATTTTTTTTGTAATATTTTCATTATGCTAAATATTTATTTTAGAATAATCTTAATTAATTGATATTCTTGAAATTTTTTTAAAAAAAATTTTTGGCCAAAAATTGTTTAAATTTAATAGATGGTGCTTAGATAAGAGTAATATTATAATTGATGACTTTTTGATAAGTTCTTGTGTCACACTTTTTAAAAATATGTTATTTTGTAATTTAACCTCTACTCTTGACCCAAAGAGTTAGTCTTATAATAATGTCTGTGAGAATATCTTAGTCAAAGACAAAAAAAAATTTCAAGTGATATTTTATATAATTTATATAATCTTTGATGAAACAAATTAAAATTCTTCATAAATAATTAATATAAGAAAAATTATATTATAATCTTTTTCTTTTTTTGTATCATAATTATTATTTTGTTTAAAAATAATTTTTTGAATTTTTTGTATAATATTTTCATTATGCCAAATATTTATTTTAGAATATTCTTTATTATCTTATATTCTTGATAATTTCTTAAAATAATTTTGGACCAAAAGTTGTTTTTAAAATTAGTAGAGGATGCTAGGATAAAAGAAGTATTAGAACTTATGACCTTTTAAGAAATTCTTATATTGTACTTCTTTAAAAATGTACTATTTTAGAGAAAGTTTTTTTTAACCACTATCATTGACCTAAAGGATTAGTCTTACAGTAATGCCTGTGGGATACTTTGGTCAAAGACAAAAAAAAAAAAACCTTTCTCAAGTGATATTTCATATAATTTATATTATCATTGGTGAAATAAACTAAAATTTTTCATAAATAATTAATATAAGAAAAATTAGATTTTAATTTTTTTTGTGTCATAATTATTATTTTGTTAAAAATAATTTTTTATTTTTTGTGCAAAATTTTGATTGTGCCAAATATTTATTTTAGAATATTCCTGATTATTTGATATTTTAAATAGTTTTTTGAGAATTATTTTGGACAGAAAATTGTTTAAAATTAGTATAGAGTGCTTGAATAAGAGCAGTATTAGAATTTATGACCGTTTGAGAAGTTCTTCTATTGTGCTTCTTTAAAAATGTGCTATTTTGGATAATAATTTCCCTAATCACTACCCCCGACTTGAAAGCTTAATCTTACAATAATGCATGTGAGATACCTGGTCAAAGATAAAAAAATAAAAATTTTTCCTAAGTGATATTTCATATGATCTACATAATCATTGATAAAAACAACTAAAATTCTTCATAAATAATTAACATAAGAAAAATTAGAATCTAAATTTTTGTTCTAATTTTGTATCATAATTATTATTTTATTTAAAAATAATCTTATAATTTTTTGTGTTATATTTTCATTGTGTCAAATATTTATTTTAGAATATTCTTCATTGTTTGATATTCTTGACAATTTTTTGAAAATAATTTTAAACCAAAAAATGTCTAAAATTCATAAAGCGTGCTTTGACGAGAATAGTAGTAAAACTGATATTTTTCTGATAAGTCCTTGCATTGTATTTATTTAAAAATGTGCTCGTTTGGAGAAGGCTTGAACTAACTGATACCTCCAACTCGAAAGGTTAGTCTTACAGTAATACTTATAAGGATACTCTAGTCAAAGACAATCAAAAAATAAAAATCCTTCTCTAAGTGATATTTCATATAATTTATATAATTATTGATGAAAAACAAATTAAAATTCTTCATAAATAATTAACATCAGAAAAATTATATTCTAAATTTTGTTTTCTCTTTTTATGTCATAGTTATTATTTTGTTTAAAAATAATTTTCTAATTTTTTGTGTAATATTTTCCTTGTGCCAGATTTTTATTTTAGAATATTCTTCATTTTTTGATATTCTTGATAATTTTCTGAAAATAATTTTGGATAAAAAATTGATTAAAGTTAATAAAGCATGCTTGGATGAGAGTAGTATTAGAATTAATGACCTCTTGAGAAGTCTTTCTATTATACTTTTTTAAAATGTGTCATTTTGATAAAGGATTTACCTAACTACTACCCTCAACCTGAAGAGTTATTCTTATAAGAATGCTTATTGTGATACTCTAGTCAAAGATAAAAAAAAAATTCTAAAGTAATATTTTATATAATTTATATAATTACTGATAAAATAAACTAAAATTGGTCATAAATAATTAATATAAAAAAATAGATTCTAAATTTTTTTATGTGTCATAATTATTATTTTATTTAAAAATAATTTTTAATTTTTATGTAATATTTTTTTTGTGTCAAATATTTATTTTATAATATTCTTAATTATTTGATATTTTTGATTATTTTCTAAAAATAATTTTAGACCAAAATTAATTATTTAAATCCTTTATAACTTTTTAAAAATGTATATTTTATTTGATCATTGAGGGAGAGGGTGGTATCATTTTGCAAATAAATGCACCCAATTTGGGATCCATTGAAGGACCACTTTTTTAATTAACAGTTTTATAATAAAACATGCTAACTAGGCTGCAGGTTATCAAATCTAGCTATTGATTTGTTTTTCTTCTTGATCAATGGATGGCAAGCAATGGAGCACTGATACTCCATTCCAAACCTGGAGTATTTTCTTCCCTCATTTTCCACATCATTTTCCTTGAAATCTTGGTTTGCCAAGTCTTTCTAGTTTCTTCTGTCCCCACCTTGCTGACTTGTGCGGTCAATACGGTGCAACAAGAAGTCTTCCCAAATTAACCTTCCTAAAATACAATCACGACTTGGTTGTAAGTTTCAAAGTCAGCTTCGGCAAAAAAATAAAGGTGTCAAACAGGAGCATTTCACGGGTTCAGATATTGAACAAAGTTATTGTATTGAGCTTTTTTAAAAATATGTTATTTTGGATAAGACTTTTTATAATTATTATTTCTGATTTGAATGGTTAGTCTTACAATAATGTATGTGAGATACTTGATTAAAGTTTAAAAAAAAATTTTTTTTCAAGTGATATTTCATATAATTTATATAATTATTAATGAAAAAACTAAAATTTTTTATAAATAATGAACATAAGAAAAATCAGGATCTAAATTTTGAAAAATTGAAATCTAAATTTTTTTATTCATTTTTGTGTCATAATTATTATTTTGTTTAAAAATAATTTTATAATTTTTTGTATTATATTTTTGTTATGCCAAATATTTATTTTAGAATATTCTTGATTGTTTGATATTCTTGACAGTTTTTTTGAAAATAATTTTAGACCAAAAATTGTTTAAAATCCATAAAGCGTGCTTCAACGAGAGTAGTAGTAGAATTGATATCTTTTTGAAAAGTTTCTGTATTGTGCCTGTTTGGAAAAGGCTTTAACTAACTAATACTCCCGATTCGAAGGGTTAGTCTTACAGTAATACCTATAATGATACCTTAGTCAAAGACAATCAAAAAATAAAAATTCTTCCCCAAGTGATATTTCATATAATTTATATAAATATTAATGAAACAAATTAAAATTCTTCATAACTAATTAACATAAAAAAAATTAGATTCTAAATTTTGTTTTCTCTTTTTATGTCATAATTATTATTTTGTTTAAAAATAATTTTTTAATTTTTTTTGTGTAATATTTTTCTTGTGTCAGATTTTTATTTTAGAATATTCTTCATTATTTGGTATTTTTTAATAATTTTTTGAAAATAATTTTGGACAAAAAATTGTTTATTGTCATATATTGTTCTCTCTCTAAATTAATCAGGAGCTAGCAAATCATTTACGTATGATCACTTGGTAGTAATCAAACTTTGCAACTAATCATATATGATGTATCATATAATCGTTAGAATATATGTATAGCTCGTATAATCTTAGTTTTGGCTTCTTGGATATTATTGTAATTATAACACATTGATCCTTGCATAAATAAACGATACCCTCAAGGCAATTGACACGAGGGATTCATATTGATTTAGAATAATTACTAATATCAAACCAACGAAAATTTTAGTGCATGTTTGATGTAATAAAAAGAAAAGATATAGAATAAAATAGAATATATAAGATCTTTAATCTTAAAGTATAAATTTTTTTTCATTTTCATCTCTTTTTTTTTCCTTTTTCTCTCATTAAACATGTACTTAAGTTCATTACAAATAAGCACATTTTTTATAAAAAAAAAATCGAAAGAGGAGAGAAGAATGCCCATTCTAAGATGAGGATATGCTATAAGTGCCGGTGCATAAATTGAACCTAAGATCTTTGGTTGTTCAGCTCAGTCCTGGCCAACTTTCAATGGCACAAATAAACACACTTAACTTTAAAATATAATCAGTTCCATAAATCATATAGTGTAAAAAAGAAATAAACACTTGTAGGGAGACGACATTAGCAAAATGAGACATCTCTTGCACTGTTTGTGATATGCTGCACAGATGAGGTGATGATGGTGAGATAAATAGAAGGTTGACTCATGTTATGCAAAATAAGGTTGAGCAAGCTCGACTCATTTCCTTCAATCAAATGGTATAGAACCATTTAATCAGCCTTAGTAACTTTCTAAAAAATTACTACTCTAGGTAGCAAACAATGTGATACAACATTTTAATGTAGAAAGAGATTTCTAACTCCTAGAACCGTAGGCGTTGGCAGACCATAATCATAAAGGATATCATAATTCTCCCAAATTGCAAGCACAACATTAGACTTAATTTCTATCTCAAATCTATTTGATCCCATCATCCATTTTCGTTAAAGAATATAACATCAAAATCATTGAATCTCTAAATTTGTTTCTAAAACCCCTAGGTTCGCAACCATATCCACCTCCTTCAAAACACTGCAAATGGAGAGGAGATTCCAACTTACAATATTGCTAGCAGCATAAAATCCTTGTACTGACTTGTGAAAAACTACAGATTGCATGTTAAAGAAGTTTAAAATCCTTTTCTCGAACACCATTTCTTCTGCAGGGAAAAATCTTCTATTGATGAATGAGCAATGTGCAAAACTTGGAGAGAAACCAAATCTTGGTATCTGCATCCTTGAAGAATCTGTCCTTCAAAGGAGGGGATTCTCTCTTCCTTATATGAACTCTCGATTTTTTTACTTTATAGCTTTCTCTAAGAGATTGAGAGATTTCTTCATATTTCATTTAACATTTTCTATCAGAATTATCTTCTTTCTTTGATTTCTTCTTTTCTCAGGATCGAACTCTGTTTTTTTTTCATTTCTCTTTTTCTCTATTTTGCTTGAAATTGTTTCAACTTTTTTCATTGACCTAACCAACAGAATTTTTTTTTTGGTAACAAGAATTTGTTTTGAATGAGAGAATTTTCGATTATTGCTTTTTTCTTCTCTGGATTCATTAAGGTTTCTCAATTTGCTTGTTTAACTTGTAACAAGAAAGAATTCAAGTTCCCAAATCATACTCATCTCAAATTCACTTTTCATTTAGCTTAGAGAATTCCTTGTACGACTGCTGATCATTAGTAGATCCCAAAATTATATCATTTGCATGGTCGCTTCTTTGATACACTATCAATTCATAGTGTAAAAATGGCCCATTTACATATGTTTGTAAAATTGAGAAGTCAAGCTCGTGAGCTTTTGTAAAAGTGGAGTGTGAAAATTTTCTTTAATACAACCATTTTAAACCAACAAAAAAAAAGCTAGTACCAAACTTTAAGAGTATGTTTCAAACCACAGAGAGCTTTAGTGAGTTTTCAAACATTGTTTGGAAAATTTTCACTTCTAGAATTCGGAGGTTGCTCAACTCAACACTTTTGATTAGTGAAACTAAACAGAAATGCTCTTTTCATATCCAAATGAAGGAGCTTAAAACTTTTGAAAGATTTATATGTAAGCAACATATGGATCGCTTCAAGTCTAACAGTTAGAGTAAAAGTTTCATTAAAATCTATACTTTTTTGTTCATTGAAACCTTCAAGTGTTACAGTGATAGTATGAACTGTAGGTTGAGGTACCAATTGCCAAACTTGATTTCTATAAAGTTGATTGAGATCTTCTTGCAAGTATAAAATATCAAAGTTTTATTCCTCTCCGTAGTTCATAGGAAATCATCTTTAGAAGGGGCCTTATCAAGGATTTGTTCGAAATATAGCAAGATGTATTGACTGATTAATTCAGGCAAAAAATATTTTGAAAGGTCGTTTTCACAAAAAAAAAAAAAAGTGTTCTTATCATTTCTTGTAACGTAGTTATTTTTTTCTTTCAACAATGATTCAATTTGTTTTAGAGTTAATGGACAAAAAAATTGTGATAAATACCATTTTCTTCACAAAAATTTTCACAAATTTACCTCCATATTTTGTAGGAACTTTTTTTTTTTCTCTTTCTTTAATCCTTACATTTCTTCAAGAATCTTAAAATATACAATTAAATATTCAAATTTGGCTGTCATTACCAGTTGGAAATGGGTGTGTGGAAAAAAGATAGAATTATGGAAGAAAAGAAGAAGACACTTTAGCAACTTGTGCACTTGAGTCAAAAGCATGTCTTTTGATATATTGGAAGAAAAATTGGATAAGAAGGTGATGAGAAAGTGGGCTAGGGTACTGGTGCATTCAGATTGGGAAGAAGGGACAAGGAAAAACATGTTGTTACATATTCCATCATTTCACTTGTATTATACATAAATTATATCTAAGTTTTTTGTCTGATTTTATTTAGTAAAGTTAGTGTACGTGTTGTCTACATTCTCCACTTTCAATTACTACTATCTTTTTTAATAGTTTATGTATTAAGAATACTCAACTTCTTTCTGGGTTCATTAGTTCTAATTATTCACTTTAAATATAGTTTTTCATAAGTATTCATAGATTTATCTATATGATTGTTCTTATATTGTTATTATTATTATCATTATCATCATGGTCAGTTTCGTTAAAATTTATACTTTTATGTTCATTGAAATCTTCAGGTGGTACAATGATAGTATGAACTGTAGGTTGAAGTATCAATTGCCAAACTTGATTTCTATAAAGTTGATTGAGCTCTTCTTGCAAGTATAATATGTTAAGATTTTATTCCTTTTCGTAGTTCATGGGAAGTCTTCAACAACGGCTTGACAAAGGATTTGTTCAAAATATACCAAGAAGTATTGATTGATTATTAATTCTGCCCAAAAGTATTTTGAAAGGTAATTTTCACAAAGGAGAGTTGTTATCATTTCTTGTTACGTAGGATTTTTTTTCTTTTCACAATTATTCAATTTGTTGTGGAGTTATTGGACAAAAAAATTTGTGATAAATATCATTTTCTATACAAGAGTTTTCGTAAATTTACTTCCATATTTTGTAGTAACCTTTTTCTACATTCTTTAATCCTTACATTTCTTCAAGAATCTTAAAGTATGTAATTACAAAGTCAAACTTGGCTGTCATTTCTAGTTGGAAATGGGTGTGTGGAAAAAAGATGGAATTATGGAAGAAAGAAGAGGACACTTCAGCAACTTGTTCACCTAAATCAAAAGCATGTCTTTTGACAAATTGGAAAGAGATTGGATAAAAAGGTGATGAGAAAGTTCGTCGGGGTGGTGCATTCAAATGAGGAAGAAATGACAAGGAAATATTGTATTATATATTCTATCATTTCACTTGTTATACATTAATTATTTCTAAGTTTTTTGTTTGACTTTATTTAGTAAAGTTAGTGTACTTGTCGTCAACATTCTCCACGTTCAATTACTACTATTTTTTTTAATAGTTTATGTATAAAAAATAATTAATTTCTTTCTTTGTTCATTAGTTCTAATTATTCACTCTAAATATAGTTTTTCATAAGTATTCAAAGATTTATTTGCATGGTTGTTCTTATGTTATTATTATTATTTTCATCATCGTCATTGTTTATAATGAGAAATTTAGTTACAACGTAATTGGTTAACCACCTCTTCCATTCCCAAGGAAAAGGTAGTTTTACATATACCTATGAAATATCCTTTTGCACTCATGGTCATGCTCAAGTGATTACATGTTGGCATAATTTTGCAGTACCTTATTTACCAAGGACAGATCATCACACTCAGTCATACTCAAGTGACTCCACCTGTTATTATTAGTTCGCACTAGTCCTACAATTAAAAGATTGTGAGTTTTGTATATTATTTGGTGCACTAGTCCTACATCAATTGGCATTTAGAGTAAGGTTCTTCCAGCATCCACCCACAATTCTAGGTATAACTTTCAGTTTTCTACAATCTCGCAAGCCACAATTACCAACCAAGATACAAGAAATAGCTTCAATTAATGATTGATAATTGTGCATATAAAACTCATCCATAAAAATTTTACTTTATTTTTACCTTCATACCAAACATATTCTTAGTGAGACTCAATAGGTCCAAAGAAAATTATCTAAGATAAGACATATTTGTAAACATTATGCCCAATAACCTAGACCCATTAAATTAGCCCAATTCACAGTTTTCTAATAACTTGACTCAGTAAGTAATCATCAACTTGAAAACAAAAAGCAGATCAGGCCAGTGGTTTAATGATAAGTTGTATGCCTTGATAATCTCTACACCTATGTTCAATCCCCCTACTCTCTCCCCAAAAATCCCTTCCAAACCAAAACAAAAAACTTGAAGACAAGACAAAAAAAAAGTAATCATTGACTCAAGTAAGTAACTTTCATGTATATTGTTAAAACATGATCGAACAATAAACTAACAAAACTTTTCATTCATATTCAACCAATTTAATGATTTAAATCGGTTAGCTGAACCAGATGACAACATAAAAAAACTTATACACAATAATATAAAATTTATAAAAATATTCATAAAATTTGAAAAAAATATTAATTTTTTTAAAAAATTAATAAGTAACTGATTGAACGATTAAACCGGCCAATTCAAGCAATTTTAACTAGTTTTGTTTAGTTTAAATGGTCTGACCATAAATTTAATTATAAGATTGAACTATAACTGACTAAGTATTCGAAGGCTATGTCTATGTGCCCTCTATGAGATGCTTTTGGAGTTTCATATTTGCCCCCTCTTCCTACTCTTTCTCTCTCTTTCTCTAACTAGGGTTTGGATGCTTTGGTCTTTACTGGGCTTTTTATATTGAAGCCCACTACTTTGCTAGTGCAAAAATTGAAACAAAATCGAATTGGCCGAAGTGTCATTTTGTGAGAGTTCACAATATCTAACATGAATGGCGATAGCTCGCGATAAGACTAGTGGCCAAAATGGCAAATATGATGCCTTGAGAATGTTGGACCCCAAGTTTGATACTTTCCCCCACCCCGGAACCCTCAATTCTCCCCTCTTAAGACCCAAAAAAAAAGAAAAGAATGACGAATGCTTTTTGCTTTTCTATTTTCCTCTCTCTCTCTACCCGAACTCTTCTCTTTCTCTCTATTTTCTTCTTATGGCTTGTTTCGATTGGTGATATTTGATGAAATGAAATAGAATAAATTAATAAGACATACCATTATTTAAAATTTTAAAAGTAGAATAGAATGAAACGGAATTGGATGGACTTCATTCCATCACATTCACTTCATACTCTCATTTTTTTCTTTTCAAAATGGGAATAAAAGTTAGAATCAACTAATAATTTTTATCATTCTATGCATTTTCATTAGTTTCTATTGAAATTTCTAAACAATGAAATAGAAACTTTCTTTCACTCCATTGTTAAATATCTAAATAATAATACAAAAATTTCATTCCATTCAACCCATTCTATTTTATTGTTTAGATTTTTAAAAATAAGATGAAATAGAATGGAATTAGATAAATTTCATTCCATCCCATTTACTTCATATATTGATTTTTGTTCCCTCTCAAATTAGGGATAAAGGATATAATTAACTAATAATTCTTATTATTATATACATTTTCATTAGTTTATGATAGAATTTCTAAATAATAAAATAAAAATTTTTCTTCACTTTATTATTAAATACCCATATAATGGTATAAAAATTTCATTCTATTTTACTCGTTCCATTTCATCTTATCATATTCTATTCCATTCTATTCCACTTACCCTTAATGTTCAAACAAAACCTTAAAGCCTTAGGTTCTTCACTTGTAGGCATTTTGCAGCAGAGAAGAGAAAAAGAAAAAGTGGGTTCAACTTCTTCACTCATGGTCGGTATTTAAAATACAGAATAGGCATGGTATTTTACGTAGTCAAGAAGTAACAGACAACTAACCCAACGACTCACTCACTTAACCTTACTTCCATGAAGTAAGCTTGATAACTAACTTGAATGGAGCAGGTACAAAATATCAGCATTTAAATGGTACAAAAAGATAACTTAAACTAAGCTATAGTAAGTCATGTCAGGTCCCATTCATCAAAATTAAATCGAATTTAAAAAAAAAAACTACTAAAAAGACCTTAATTTATATTTTTATTAAAACTTTGATTTTTGATATAGTCTAATGTCCTCAATTAATTCATGTAGCTGATCTCATCTAATAAAATAAAATTTATTTTTGTTCTTAACGATTTTCTTTGTTTTGCCTGAGATTAATTAATGTAATAAAAAAAATTATTATATGTTTTTAAACTAATTTTTTTTGTACTATGTGCAAGTAGATGTAAAATAAATATATAAAAATGATATCAAATCTGACATTATATATTTATTTATTTTGCATCCACTTGTACGAAATAAAAAAAAAAAATACTTACTCCAAAGAGCATATAAAAATTTCCTGTAACAAGAAATACATTAACTCCATATTGAAGGCACGTACTGAGAAAAACTTGTGTGGCTTCAAGAGCCTCCTATGTTTTAAATTCAAGACTTTTTATATCTGTAATCACTTACAAATATAAACAAATAATCTTTTCATAAACAAAATGACACAAGTTTTTAATTTTTTTTCTCTTTATCCAACACCTCCAATTTCATTTGCATTTGAAAGGCTACAGTTATGCATCTTCACTTCTTGCAATACAGCAGTTAACGTCAAACTTATAGAACCTAGGAACTAATCCAGAATCTTTATTAAGTTCGCCATGCTCATCATATTCAGATCAGTCAACAGTTCTAAAGTCGTCATAAATACAATGTGAAATGTAACTACTTCAAAGACCCTGCTGGGCATGAGCAGAATTCATGGATAGTTTCCACTCTGAAGTTCTGCACTCTCATCAAAATCAAGGTTGTAAAAAGCCAAATTTTTCTTAATGTTACTGGAGGACTTAATTGTAAAATGAAACTTAGAAGCAAAGATTTAATACTGCATAAAATACCCTTCCAAATATACTGTATGATCCAATTACTGCGGAGAAACCAATGAAATAATAATGTCTAATAGACCATGGGATCATGATAGTTTTTCTTTTCATACAAAAGATCAAGATATGACAACAACTTATGATGCTAGAAATAGAAGGTAAAAAAACACTAGTAAATGGTCTTCCCAAATACATTACTTGGCTTCACTAGTTATGCTTCTCTTAGATCACCTTGGAACTGCACAGAGATGGAGACCCTTGTCTATGTGAAGTGTAAACATTGTCTTATAAGTTACATTTTTTGTTTCATTTGCCAATTTAAACCTGAAAAAGCGAAGTAGAGACATTGATACTATTTTCATCTGTCTGTAAGCAAAGTCCTTCCCCAAGCAAATACGAGGCCCAGCCTGAAATCATAGCATAGCTTCAGATATATACCAGATATAACAAGAACATGCAAGTAAATTTGGTGAAAACAATGTTACTAACATTAAAAGCTATGAATTTGAATGGAGATTCGGGTTGAAATACTCCATCTTTGAGCCATCTTTCGGGTCGAAATTCCTCAGCATCATCCCCCCAGATGTAAGACATCCGACCCATAGAATAGGGCAAGTAGAATACTGCATCCCCCTTATTCAATCTGTAGCCATCAGGAAGGGTGTCATCTCTTTCTGCCATTCTCCCATCCTAGTAGCACACCAAAAAAAACAAATACATCAAGATGTAGATTGCACTTGGTTCTATTTTTGTCACATCTGACATGTGATTGGAATCCAATGTAATGAAAACCAAGCAAGGCAATTTTCAATATACACTGATTAGGCAGATTCAGTTACATAGAATGACCTTGGCAAGATAGAAGAGTTTTACTGTTTGAGTAACTAAAATAAAAAGGAATCAATGGCATAAAATGCAAAAAATTTTCTGTCATAATACCTCTATGAGAAATCTGCAGAAGAATATTAACAAAAAGTTTACGATCTATACACTTCATGGGGGTTTTGTGAAAGTTTATAGAACTCACAACAGGAATTGCAGGGTAAAGCCTCAAGGTCTCCGTCAATGCTGCATGAAGATAATGCATTTTCTCAAGGGTGGACTCTGTGATGTTGTCCACAAACCCATCAATGGCTGGTTCACTTTCCTGGGTACAAGTGACTTGTTTCACTTCTTGGACAATCCTTTCTTGTATTAGAGGGTACTTGCAGAGCATGTAGAAGAACCATGACAGAGTGTTTGCACTTGTGTCTTTGCCAGCAACCATTAAACTCAGAATCCTATCCCTCAGATACCGATCATTCATATTCTCCTTATTGCTCTCCAATAAAAACCTAGAAAGTATATCATGCTTATTATCCTCCCCATCGATCTGAAACCATCACAAGATAGTCATCAAGTAAGAAATTTCAATATCAGGTCCTGAGAAAATCCTCTTTAAGAACACAACAAAATCTAGATTCCAGAGTTTCTTAAGTACTTGAAAAAACTGCACATATAGAAATGCATATAAATCTGGCTCCAATATAGCATTATTACAGTCATTTGCAAGAAGACCAGCAAGGCAATAATTGACTTCACCTTGTTCATGTTGACTTTATATTTTAAAAGTTGCAAAGGGGTTTGTTCAAATGGAATGAAAACAAGGTTGAGGAAACAATGTAAGTTAATGAACTCACAGAATGCTGCTGATTTGCCAACTGTTCCCTTCTTGTCCTAATTAGTCCATGCACGAAATCATCAATTAAGATGATGTTCTCCTTGAGGGTGGCTTCAGAACCAACGTTAAGAAACCTCTTGATCTTCCAGGATGGATCAACATAGCGCCAATAGACAATTGCATTTGAATCATCATAGGCCTTCATGAATGCACTTCCTTCCTTGCTTGATCCTTCCAAGCAATTCAGCTCCACCCCAAATCCAATTTTAAATATGGAGTCCGTTGTGCACCTCATTAGTATATCCTACACAAAGAACCAAAGTAATGTTACCAATTGAATTAAAAAAATAAAACATAAAAAAAGTACACGATCAAAGAAACTCATAGATTTCCTTTATATATGTATCTAGGTATTTTGCCTAGATTAACTGAAAAAATCAAACAAGTGAAGAACTACGTCTGCATTGTGTTATACATTTCTGACATAAAATTGATGTACAGTCAAGCACGTGCTCAGAAGCCTCATCAATATTTGATATATGGTTTTAAATTCCAGTCCACAACTGTAATTGCAAACGTAATATTGCTGTTATAAGAGTTTTCGCAACCGCAATATGGTGCATCAACTATATTTTTTTATAATTGTATGTAATTTCTACCATTGCAGTATAACCATATCTATAACCATAATCACAATTTAAAACCATAATTTGATAATTAAAACAGTAAGTTTGGAAGCCAATAATCAATTCAACCAGAATTAAACTATCCTGGAAAATTGAACCACTCACCTGGATATCAAACACCAGACCATCTTGGGAAAATTCTGAGACAACTCTGACCAATTTCCCAGAATTCCTTCTGAAAACGGAGCAGCTAAAGTCTCTCATAATCACTGTCGAGAACTCATTGCTTGCAAGCCTCCTCTGCTGCTTCCACTCGTCACCGTCAGCAGTGACAATCGCCTGACCAAAAAGATCCATCATGATATCCCAGTTATACTGCCCCTTGGTGTAATAATCGAACTGGGTTTTGAGTATGTGCTCAATATTCTTCGGATCAGTGGTGTACAACTCGCTGCGATCAGGAGCAACAAGCCTGAAGGTTCGATGGGTTTTTGGAGACTTCTGTGAAATGGTCATAGAGCCTGTGGAAGTAGAAGAGCTGGCCTACCACTGTGCCCTTCACAGGAGGGTATCTTGGGTCCCTTATGGATTTTCCTACGAAGCAAGAGAGCATGAGAAGAGACCAACCCAGGAAGAGAAACAGGAGGAAGCAAGCAGTGATGGTGAAGAGAGTGAACATGATGTCCATGTTTGGTTATGCTTTTCAGAAGATTTTGCAGAAGTGAATGTGAATTTTGCAATTTATGTATAGAGCAAAACGCCCATAGGAAGAGAAATTCTGAGTAATTCTGCAGGAGACAGGGGTGGCCTTTTGGTGAATTGGTGATGATGAAAGGAACAAAGAGAAAAACATGGGAAAGAGGAAAGACAAGCAGACAAACTCCTTCAATTCTTTGCATTTCGGATAGGTTGTGCGTAAGTTTTACGAGTCCAAGTCTTCCGCCATGGTGGAATTATGAGTCCCAATGCAAGGAAAATGTTATGTTCCATGGTATATTTTAGGGGGAAAATAATACAAACAACCTCATCAATTTTTTGGTTTGGATAAATAGATACTTTAAATTTTGTATTTGGTAATTAATTTCTTTATTTTAAAATATATTTTAGTAATTTATTTATCCTACAAAATTAACTAATTTTAGAAAATTGGTTTTAAGTATAAATATGTTTAAAAAAAATAATTTAAATATGAATCAATGAAAAGCTAAATGATAGTTAAAATTAATTTTCAATTTTTTAAAAAAATTATTGATAAAATTAAAAGTTTAGATACCTATTTATTAAAAACTAAAATTTGAAAGGATTTGTATACATTTTTCTTTATAATTTTTAATGTTAGGAAAGATAAGTAAAGTAATTGAGTTTTAAAAAATATTATATAGTTAGGATATTTTTGTCAAAAGATTTAACATAATAGTTTATAATATTTGTTAAGTCTCATATATGTAAATGATAGATGAATAAATGAGTAGTTTCTATCATTTTATTTTATTTAAGAATTACTCTTAAATTTAATTAAACTAATGAAATACTTGTGCGATGCATGAAAAATTTAAAAAGAGAATAAATTTTTTTAAGAATGATATATTATTTGAAAATTATAATATAATATTTAATTAAAAAAAATTATTTATAATAATTTTTAAAAAAATGATTAATAAATTATTATTTTTTAAATTTTATATAATTTAAAATTATATATTCATTACTTATTGTATATTCATTACTTATTTTAGGTTTATTTTAATATTTATTAATATCTTTAATATTATTTTAATATTTTTTATTCAAAAAATTTTAATAATAATTATGAGTTAATTTATACTGATAAAAAATAATTAAAATTTTAAATTTAATTTATAAAAAATTTAAAAGTAAAAAAAATATTTTTAAGTAAAAAGAAGTAATATAATAATAATAAAAAAATTTATAATTTAAAATTATGACCTATTAAATATCATAATAAATATATTATAATATTTAAAATTTATATTATCATTATTTATTATATAAATATTATTTATTAAAATAAAATATTAAAATAAAAATATTAAATAATATATTTAAAATAACATGTAATAAAGTCAAACCCTTCAATACCTTCTATATATAGAATAAATTCTATAAAAAATTTCTGTTTTTTTTTAATCTTTGTAGCATTAATACAGATAACTCATCGTCGAAAAGGTCTTATGTTTGGATATTGAGTCGAGTAATCTTGTCTTTGAGGACATGCTTTGAAAGTCTGACAAAGTGAACAGCTGTAAAATGTACAAGTTATAGAAAAATAAAATGAAATGAAATAACATAAAATAAAAAAATTTTATACGAATAAAATAACAATTTTTTAGTATAAAAAAATACATTTATATTTTTTTTATAAGTGACGTTCATATAAAACATATGGTATGATATTAATTAAAGAAAAAAGTAAACATTAATATATTTCACAATCGTAGACGTAAGATAAATATAATTAATTTAACAAAAAAATATATCAATATATCAAAAAAATGTTAATGCCAATATATCACTTGCCAAAATTCTATAATCTTAGACTTTTAAAATAATAATAATAGTAATATTATTCATTTATATCCTCCTCTTTTTTTTGTAAATTTTTGTGTTGATTACTCAATTTTATTAACAAAAAAGAAAAAGAAACAATGAAACAGAAGAATAGGGACCTACATAGCTTCATCTTTCATGCTCCAAAAAAGATTGGGAGCATCGATGCTCTAAATTCTATCAACCGTTGATTTATAATAAAAGAATAAAGGGTTAGAATTAAATAGCTGTGACCTGTTGGATAAGTTAAAAAAAACTAAAATAATTTCTAAAATAGGTTCTTCAAAATATATGAAATTAAAAAGTACATATTACAAAATGGGTCAATGAAATGTAGAAATTTACAAAGTTGGTAAGTGGATATTAACAAGCTTTCCTTTTTTATTAGAAAAATAATGTCTTACTATTATTTTTAAAATAAAAATTTAAGAGTATTTAAGATATTTTATTAATTTTAACTTTTTTTTCTCAATCATTATCTCTCTTTTTTTTTCTCAACTTATTAAAGAAGAGATAGTGAGTTGAAAATAATAAAAAATAAATTAAGAAAAAAAAGTATGAGAGAAATAATTATTAAAAAAAAAGAGATTAATCAAATGTCTTAAATATCTTTAAATTTTTTATTTTTAAAAATAAAAATTAGGACATTATTATCTAAATAAAAATGTAAAACTTGTTAATATCTACTAATATAAAAATCAATGAAAAGATGTTAGCAATTTCATATATATATATATATATATATATATGAATGCAATCATAAATTATTTTTCATTTTATATACATAATCAAGTAAATTTTACAACAAATATTAACTTTAAGATTAAGTTATTAACAACTATTATAAAAATTTTAATTATTTTTTCAAGTATTTTAAATGAATATGCAGCTTGCCGTCAACATAAGTCTAAATAGAAATCTAAATGTAAATCACAACCCCCTTGGGGTAAGTATGCAAAACTATATATGGTCTTTTATATGAAATCAACAGCAAGAAAAAAAAAATTAGTTCTTAAAATTTAAGAAAATCTTCTTTGGAATAATAACTTTGTGATAATTGTATGCAATAATTGGAACAACATTCCTCACATTCAATAAATTTACGTAAACAAACCACTTTGGTGATTAATATTTATGCAACTTAAAAAAATCATTAAGGGAAAAACAAAATGACCAAATACATAAAAAACCAACTAGTTAAAATGAGATACGTCATCTAGTAATAAACGAACTGAAATTGCATTCTGAAAGACAATTATTTTGTACAATCTATCAAACACATACTTAATGTTAATAACAATAAATTAAAGTAAAGAGTGTATAAAATATAAATAGATTTAAGAAAGGTATATATTGTCATTCAATTCAAAATATTTTTAACTAATTTTAAGTAAATTTTGGTCTAAAGTTATTTTCAAAAAATCGGCAAAGATATTAAATAATCAAAGAATATTTAAAAATAAATATTTAAGAAATTATATAAAAAATATAAAAAATATTTTTAAACAAAATAATACTTTTGACAAAAAAAAAAATCTGGTTGCGCATGCACCTAACACACATAAGAAGCGCGTGGGCCTTGCAATGAAAGGGAGGCCAAGAACCAATGTTCTGAAAACCGGACCGGAAACTGGTTATTTGGCCGGTTCGGTCAGGCTCACAGAGTCGGAAGTGTTGAAAACCGGTAATAAACCGTCGAACCGGCTCACAGAGTCGGAAGTGTTGAAAACCGGTAATAAACTGTCGAACCGGAGCTAAACCGACCAAACCGCGTGACTGGTTCCCGGTTCAAATGTACATTTTTGAAACCAAAACGGAAGCCACAAGGTTCGAACACGGGTCGTGAGAATTGCCTCTCACATTGCCAACCACCAAACCAACATGTTCTGTTACACATATGGTGCCTTTACTTTTTTATATACTATAAGAAAATAATTAAAATACTTAACATCCTTTGTCAACCAAAATTCTATTTTTCTTAACTCTTAGTATCAACAAAAGGTACATGACTTCTTAGTATGACCTTTCATGAGAAATATATTTATAAAATATATAAAATGTTTAAAAAAGTATGTGTGTGTGTATATATATATATATATATATATATATATATATATATATATATATATTAATTAGTATATATTTAAAATTTTAATATATATAAATATAAATATAATATATTTAATTATATTACTAGTTTCACTACAGTAAAACCATTGAATAATGAATTAGCTCATTCACTGGTTTAATGACTAATTCGAATTTTAGAACTTTGTTAATGATATACAAATTGAGATTTAGTTAATTTGCTTATTTTATAAGTATTTTCTCTTTTGATGGAATATTGTTAAATTTGTATTGTTTACTTGTTTAATATTGTTATTGTTAGTATGATTGACTATGATGATAGATTAATATTATGTTAGTATAAAACTATAAGTTGTGAACTATGTAGATTATATTTATTTTAGTTAATTTGTATGTTATGTAAGTTAATATTGTGTTACCTATATGAATATAATATTTTTTACTTTATGACACTATTTTTTAATGTTTCAAATAATTTTATTATTAATTTGTATTATATTTTTATAATTTGTATTTATTTTTATTAGTATATATATATATATATATATATATATATATATATATATATATATATACTTATATTTATATATAAATATAAATATATATTTAATTATATTTCAGTTCGACCACGGTTGAACCACGGTTGACCATTAAACCTTAAATCAGTACCTCGACTGGTTTAGTGACCGATTCGATTTTCAGAACCTTGCCAAGAACCCCTTCTTCTCCAAGGGGCCTTCTCCAGCGAGCTACGCTCAGCATAGTCATGGCAGAAAACCACCATTAAAGCTCTAGTGAAGCTCCAAAGAGCATATGCTTCAGCCATTTAATCATCACACAAAACGAAGGATTTCAACCTCCACAATCAAATCCAAGCATTATTTTCGAAAAAGCATGGGGATTTTGATGAGTTTGAGATGCGGTTTTAGTAGTGAATTTTTGCAAAGAGATAGTATGATTTCGACATGATTTTGCATCACAATTCTGTCCAATACACTCACGAGAATGATATATATTAGACCTAAGCATCAAAACGCATTCAAATGGATCAATGTGCTTTAATTTAAGGTGATAGAAGTCGAAGTAATTTAGTTGTTGATTTCCATTAGGTCAATGCTTCATCCATGGTGGGGACAAAGAAGGCAATTGTTGATGTAATTTTGGTTGTTGATTTCCATTAGATCACTACTTCGGCCATGGGGAGAAAGAAAACAATTGACGTGCAAAGGTAAAAATGGGTTGGCTTCAGGTTGTAGAGGGACAAACTCTGCAAATATTTTCTTGCTAAATCATAAAATTAAGATTGAAAAAAAAAAACACAAAATTGCAGCAACCGGTTGTCACATGTTAGTTTTAAGGAGCATGGATGCCCAAAGCCTTTTAGGAGCATTGTAGAACGCTCCAAAACTACAATCCTTTCAAATAGGACAAGAGTTATATGAGCAAGCAAATTAGGAAAAAGGGAAGAAGACCACCTCTTGAAGAACAAGAACAATTAGGCAATCAGCGCAAGCGTTGGTTTCCCTGAAGGGGTGTAAAATATAGGCAGAAGGAATGGTGCACAAGAGAGGGCCAATACATGGATTAGATGAGCGCAAGGATGGACACTTTCTACCCATTTAGATATAAGCTGAATGGAGCAAAGAGAATCCACTTGTATTATAAGTTGTTGAATTACCACCCAAAGACAAAGCCAAATGAAAGCCAAGGAAAATCTCCCAAAGCAAAATCGAACAGTCCAACTATTACCATGCCTCCAAAACAAGTAATTATGAACTCCTTGCCACCATTTAGAAACTTCTTTCCAGAGAATAGACTCATCTCTATTATGATTAATCATTGGATCCAAGTCATTGCCATTGTTAACACCTAATTTTGTCCATGACATAATTACATTTTTAAAAAAATAAAAAAATTCTATTTGAAGTAAACAAAATCTAAAAAAATATTTATTTTTGATTAATAAAAAATAAAAAATATCTTCATTGTCTTTATCTGTTTTACTTTATTTTGTACATTTGCTTTGCCCCTCACGTTGCTATTGCTTCCATTCTTGTGTAACAAAAGCTAGCATCCCTCTTTTGCTTGTGATTTTGTTTCCGTTGAATTGTCTCAAAATTGTAAATCTATTGGTTGTAAATGAATTTTCAAAACAAACAAAGATTGTTTTAAAATTATTATGGCACTAATAGCTCATTTTGATATAGAGTTACATCAAATGAATGTCAAAATAACTTTTCTTATTGATGATAATTGCATATTCCCTACCATTGCTAAGAGAGTTGAAGCTCCTATTGAAAATGTAATTAATGATCCTGTTTCAGTTGCTAATCCAAATCCTCTTGCTTTGGTTGTTGCTTTATAACCTGTTAAGCTTATTGTGCAAATGTCAGTGAAGAGTTCAGTTAGACAAAGACAGGCTGTCATTTTTTATTATTTCATGGTATACCTCAGGAAATATATCGCTAATATCATAACTAATTTTAATTTATCTTTCGTAGAAATCTTAATTCATTATCGGATAACAATTAAGATGAAAAATATAAAATAATGATTCAAGATTTTTATCAGCTACCTCTAAAATTCTGCCAATACCCATGACTAAAATTAAAGAGATATTCAAACCTCAAGAATAATTAAAATATCGTTAATACCACAGTTAATTTTAATTTATCCTTCGTTGGAATTCTTAATTTATAGTTAATGATAAAATATACAAAAATAAATGACATTAATTAAACATGAAGCAAAATTATTTAATTAATTCTTTCAAGATGCCAAATTAGCAACAAATCTGATGTGACATTAAAAGGTTTGTAAGAGTTAGCTTTAATAATAGGAAGTATACAGATCTATTATAACGTATTTTTGATCTCCAAATTTTTGAACTCCCCGGAACATATTGGTGTTTATGATGTCTGAAATTCCTTAAAGTGCAAATCCATTAATATAAATAAAAATAAAATAGATAGGTATAGATTCTATGTGATATTAAATATGGAAGTGCATCAAAATTTTGCAATCCAAAATACCCAAAGCAAGTTGTGTGGAGTAAATTTATGCAATAATTTCTTCAAGAATCAGATAAAATATAGCCCAGACTCTTTAAATTTGTAATTACTCATGCGCATATTTAAGTAATGTTTTCATATAAACAATCCCCCATTCTCCCAACTTCTTTCACATTTGAAATGCTGAAGTTATGCATCTTCACTACACTCAATTGACAGTTGGACAGATACAAAATCCAATATTCAATACAAGTTTTTTGTCCCCAGCAGCAAGTCAAGCACTTTTGTTGAGTTCATAATATTCATCATATTAATCAACATTTCCAGAGTTGCATTAAAACCCATTAGAAAATCTACATCCTGCAAAAAATAAAATCTCAAAATACATTGGAAGTACTTGAAAGACTGAGTTGGATATGAGCATTAGTGATGAATAATTCAGCCATTTATTTGTTGAAAATGGAAATCAACCAATTTGAAGCATATGTGACTTTCAGAAACACCAATGTGAGCAACTCTGAAACTGCTATTTCAATGAGCCTACCTTGCAACTGCACAGAGATGGAGACCCTTGTCTATGAGAAGCGTAAACATGGTCCTATAAGTTACATTTCTTGCTTCATTTGCTAATTTAAACTGGAAGAAGCGAAGAAGAGCCATTGATACTATTTTCATCTGCCTGTAAGCATAGTCCTTTCCTAAGCAGGTACGAGGCCCGGCCTGCAATCATTGCAAAGCTTAAGATAAGAAACCTGAAAAGAAATTCCTTAAAGTGCAAGCAATGTAGGATGAGACAGTGATACTAACATTGAAAGCTATGAATTTGAATGGAGATTCAGGTTGAAAAACCCCATCTTTGAGCCATCTTTCAGGTCGAAATTCCTCGGCATCATCCCCCCATATGTAAGTCATTCTGCCCATAGCATAGGGCATGTAGAATACTGCATCCCCTTTCTTCACTCTGTAGCCATCAGGAAGGATGTCATGTTTTTCTGCCATCTTCCCATCCTAGTACCACACCAGACACAAACACATGAAGAAATCACATGTGATTGGAATTTAATGAAATGAAAGCCAATGAAGGCAATATCTATCATATTGCAGATTATGCAGGTTCGGTCAGTTCAATTGTTGCAAGATCATGTCAGTTTTGTGGATCTAATATAAAACAGCACAAGATATGTAAGAAGAGTGATACTGATCATAGTAGTTTATAATATAAAATGCATCATGGTTTTGCCTTTTGGGCATGTTTGTAGAACTCACCATAGGGGCTACAGGGTATAGTCTCATGGTCTCTGTCAATGCTGCATGAAGATAATGCATTTCCTCAAGGGTGGAATTTGTTATGCTGTCCACAAACCCATCAATGTTTGGTTCATTTTCGTGGCTGCAAGTGACATCTTTCACTTCTTGGAAAAACCTTTCCTGAACTAGAGGATGCTTGCAGAGCATGTAGAAGAACCATGACAGAGTGTTCCCACTTGAGTCCTTGCCAGCAAACAAAAAGTTCAGAGTTATATCCCTCAGATACTTATCATTCATATTCTCAGGGTCCTTCTTGCTCTCCATCAGAAACCTTGAAAGTATATCCATCTTATCACTCTGGGAAACACCACAAATTTTATAAATTATCAACATAGTAATTGCAATTTCAGGATTTGAGAAAATCATCTTTATGAACAGCATATATACTCCAAAATCTGCAAGGATAAAGTGCATCCATAGAAGTACTGTTTTTATATTAAATGAAAATGAAAACCAGATTGAGGATGCAATGAAAGTTATTGAACTCACAGAATCTTGGTTAGTTTCCAGTTGGTCCCTTCTTGTCTTAATTATTCCATGCACGAAATCGTCAATAAACTTGACGTTCTTCTTGAGGATGGCTTCACAACCAACGTTGAGAAGCCTCTTGAGCTGCCAAGATGGATCAACGTAGCGCCAGTAGACAATAGCATTTGAATCATCAAAGGCCTTCATGAATGCCCTTCCCTCCTTACTTGACCCCCCCAAGCAATCCAACTCCACCCCAAATCCAACTTTGAACATGGAGTCCAAAGCGCATCTCATTAGTATATCCTACACCAAAGAACCAATTAAAGTTGCATCTCCTTGATATTTTTTAGTTTTTCACCTACCTGGTTTGCTATCTAATGGAATACCAGCAATAGATTGGTGATATGACTCTTTAATTAAACTTGAAGGACACTCAAAGAATACGTGATTAATCGTCTTCAATGTTTTAAATTAGACACTAATTTTATCAGATTTGCTTCGTGCACTTTTTCCTTAAGAACATGACATTTTCATGTTGGGAAAGCCATAGAAACTAGAAGAGGGTTAGTGACAAGAAATTGGGTAGTTGGCAAGTATCCTTGTACAAAGTTGTGGGGACAAATGACAAATGACTCCACTAAATAGAATTCCTAACGTCAAAAGTAACATGCCATGATAAAATTATCTCATAAGTAACATCACTAACATGCCATTCTCCTATTCTTAAGAAGAAGATTAAAGAATCCAAATCCAATATTAGAAGCTAATGGTAAAGCTAACCACTTACTTGCATATCAAAAGCCAGACCCGCATGAAAAAATTCTGAGATAACTCCGACTAACTTCACCGAATGCTTTCTGAAAACAGAGCAGCTGAAGTCTCTGAGAGCCCTTGCAGACAATTCATAACTCGCGAGCTTCCTCTGCTGCCTCCACTGGTCCCCATCAACAGCAAAAATACCCTCTCGCCGAAAATATCACTGGCAATATCCCTGTTATACTGTCCCTTGGTGTTACCATCGAAGTGGGTTTTCAGAATGTGTTCGATGTTTCGCGTGTCTGTGGTATAGATCTCGCTGTGTCCCGGAGCAACGAGCCGGAAGGTTCGGTGAGTCTGGGCGATTTCTGTGAAGTAGTCGTGGAGTCTTGTGAAGTGGAAGAGCTGGCCTACCACTCTGCCTTTCACTGGGGGGTATGTTGGGTCCCCTGTGGATTTCACCTTGGCTCAACCAATTAGCAGGTCACCGAATCTACGGTTGAATTGATAATCCAATTTTTTTTTTTTTCATACATAAAATTTTAGTTTAAAGAGAATATTTGTCTTAATTCAAGGTTAAGATCAAGGTATATCTTTTTTTTTATTAAATACTTATAAAATATTTGTAAATAATTTATTGATAACAAAATTTAAAAATCAAACTCAATTTACGAAAAAGTATGACTTTATTAGAGGATGCATGCAACAAGAGATGAAGTACTAAGTGGGGGATAGACTTTAAGTCATTGAGTGACGGTGAAACAGCACCGAAAAGAAATAAATAACATCATTTCACCTTAGTCTATGATTGTCGGGTCATCAAATTAACAGTTAAATTAATAATCTAATTTTCTAACAAATTTTATTAAAAAATTATCTAATTTTCTGATTGGACTGATGAGATGATTGAATAACTGAATTTTTTTGGTATGATTGGCTAAGCTAGTCCAATTCATAAAAGTATGAAAATCAAGCAAACGAATTCCTTTAATTTTTTTTTGTTAGTTTAATTTTAATATACCGTTAATGTAAAAAAATTTATATACCATCTAATTATGTATTATTAAATTATTAAAAAGTTATAAATATAATAATATATAATTAAATAATCATATAAAAAACTTTACAAAATAAAATTAAATCTTTTTAACAGCGGAGATGTATTGATTTTTTGCGATGACTTTAGGCGTTACTTTTTCGCCTTCCTTCCAAGGTGGATTTGCACAATTGCACTCTTTCAGTGTCGACGTGTACTCACTTTGTGCCAGGAAAGCGGATGTGATGTTCATTTTTTTTTCCTATTGAAGAAAAGGGAAATGCACTTGGTTATGTATGATTTAGAATGTTTAGTAACTAGTAAATAATAATAGGTATTTATATTTATTATTGAGATTCACTTAAAAGGTAAAAGAAAATAAAGGAATAGTTTATTTTTAAACAAAGTTTGGGAGCTTGTGTGGGAAAATAAAAGTAGTTTACTTTTCATATTGGTGTGGTTTTTGGTTAAAACCTTTTGATAAATGACAGATATTGTTAAAATAACCTCGTTGTCTATGGAAATTATTGCATTTGTAAGTGTTAGTTTAATTTGTGTCATATATATTGCTAAACACTAAGAAGTGCTTAATTATCATCATTAATAAAGGTTGTAATTATTTGTTTATGATCTTGTGATTTAGTAATATGAAATTTTTATATGTACTGAGCGCATACAACAAATTTCGAAGATCATGCTATTTGATTTCTTCAATCAGCAACAGTGTATAAGGAGACCAATTGATTGACTTGAAAATGAGTTTTAGAACAAAGTTGAAATATTTTTGAAAGAAGAAGAACAGTCATTCCAAAAACTTATGTAAACAACTTTGCTCTTAAAGGAACGGAATTATCAAAGCACAAATATTCACAAGAATATAGTAATTAATTTACAAAATTGTTCAACACATAAAACTATAATTAATTTATGCTCTAGCAGATCTTTATTTAAACACTAAAATTTTACATTATAACATTTGATATAAATATGAATAGCATACTTGCAGATGAGGTGATGATCATTCGTTCATCAGAAAGAATATTACGAAGTTAATCAAACGAAAATTATAGAATACAGTATTTCTACCACATATTTTATTATTAAATGGGTTTATAATATAAAATTTTATTAATTAACATGTAATTACTAGTAGAAGAACATTATACTGTTTTTTACTTTAATATTTTAATTATTAAGTATTAAAAACTTTAAGTATATGAAACTGCCTCCACCAACTTCAGTGTCAACTATCATTCAACTCCATCCTGAAGCAACGAAAACATATAGTGATTAGATCACTATTAACTAAGAAACGGTTCAAACCTTTTGACTCGCCATTTCTGTTATCTGCATTGGTGATGCTAATAAATGAGTAAAGAGAACCAGAAATGGTAAGTGCACACACCGAAGGGAGATTGGAGTTTGAGGAGAAGCCTATATACACTGCAGAATCTTATGCAGACAACAACAATTCAGAACAATTTTCATCAATCAATTAAAATCCACAACGTATCTTTACAATCTGCTGGCTCTCTTCTCTGTTTGCAAGACATCAAGGAATTTAATACATGGAAAAGACACAAAAGTACCAATTAAAGCAACTAACCTGAAATAACACAGCGTAATAACATAAAGACTAACATTTTTTGCAAAGAGAAGTCTCTCACTTACTTACAAGGCAAATTCTTTATTTTAGCAGATAACAGCCTAACATTCAAGACAATTTTCACATAAATCAGATCTTTCAACTGACCAAGAAACTGAAAATAAGCATGCCTTGAAGTTCTGTGGAAGAAAAGAACACTGCAGATACCCCAGAATCCTACAGCAAATCCAACCCCCATTCCCATAAAAAATTCTGATGTTGCTAAGAAACCTTCATCAGCATGTCCAACATGAGAATCTCCCTCCAACTCTTTGTTGCTGGTACAGTTTTTGCTCACAGGGAGACCACAAAGTTCAGGGTTGCCTGTGTAGCTCAATGCATCAAAGCTCTGAAGTTGGGTGCTTGTGGGAATTCTTCCTGACAGGTTGTTGTATGATAGATTCAGGAAACTGAGAAAGGATAACTCAGACAAGCTTTGAGGGATTTCACCTGAAAGGTAGTTGACAGAGAGATCAAGGGCTTCCAGCAATTTCATGCCTCCCATGTCTTCTGGTATTTCTCCAGACAGATGATTTCTTGACAAGTTCAAGAAAATCAAAGCAGAAAGGCTGGAAACTTGGGGGGGAATATATCCAGAAAGCTTATTACTGGAAAGGTCAATCATTCTTACCAGTATAAGGTTTTCTTTATATTCCAATTCATGTCCTTTTGGAACCAAAATTAGACTCTCTCTATAGTTGTCAACGCCAAGAATATCAATATCGTATTCGTAGCGTAAAGGGTTTGCAGAGATCTCATCTTCTACTGCCATTGCCTGCATATTATCCAAGCACGTTGGAATGGTTCCAGAGAGACTATTATTGGCAAGATCTAGCACTATGAGGTAAGAAAGTTGACACATGTTACTAATATCTCCTTTGAACTGATTGGATCTTAGACGAAGAACCATCAGATTTTTCATGTCCCACATCCAATTTGGTAACCCTCCAGAAAGTTGATTATCAGCCATGTCAATGAACCTCAACAAAGAGCAGTTGGTTAAAGTTGAAGGAATATATCCAGAAAAGCGATTATTGTGTAATTGCAAAGACTCAAGCACATGCAAGGAACCAATAGAGGCAGGAATTTCACCAGACAAAAGGTTCCTCCCCAAGTTCAAATGCTTTAAATCTTGCCAATGCATCCAACAGTGGCCAAGTTCACCAGTCAAGAGATTTTTTGAAACATCAAGAACTACTAATTTGTTGCTGTCATTTCCACTTCCACAAAAAAATGGGGAAATTGGTCCTGATACTGAGTTGTCAGCAATATTCAGCACTTGGACATTTGCAGATACTCTTGGCAATTGGCCCTTAAAGAGATTAGAACTCAAAATTATGTTGGTGGAATTCAAAAACACATTGGTTAGGTCACCCCTGATCTGATTGTTGGAGAGATCAAGATATTCAAGTTGCGAAGTCCAATTCCAAAACCAACTTGGAGCCTGGTCGGATATACCTGAGTTGGACATGGTCAACAACTTGAGCGATCTTTGCGTTTGTAGCCATGTTGGAAAGTTAATCCCCACTCTGCAAGAGCTCATCAAAAGATATTTAAGTTGAAAAGGTGGAATCCAACTAGAGTTGATGCTGACGAAAATATTTGTTGAAGACAATCGTAGTTCCTTTAGTTTTGAGAGTTTAAAAAAATGCACTTCACCTACAGGCCCTTTTAATAAAGTATTCCCAAGGTCTAATGTCACTAAATTTGAGAGAAGTCCAAGGGCTTTAGGCACACCACCGCTCAAGATATTATCTCCAAGAGATAACACCTGTAAATTCTTGAGAAACCCAAAACTCTTTGGAACAGTTCCGTTGAGTTTGTTTTGACCGAGATATAACATCCTCAGGGATGATAAATTTGCAAATGATGTAGGAATTGTACCAGTAAAATAATTATTACTGAGATCAATAACTTGTACAAGTTTAAGCCTCCCTAACTTATCTGGAATTTTCCCAGTGAGTTGATTGCCCTGCAGGTCTAGAATCTTCAAGTTCTCAAGGTTTGATATCATTTGTGGTACTTCCCCTTGCAAAGAATTTCCATGCAACTCAAGCTGTACAAGCGATGCACTGAGATTGGAAAGCCAAGCAGGAAATTTTGGATTGAGATTGTTATTTGAAAGATCAAGAACTTGAAGAGATGTAAAGTTGGTTTGCCACTTGGTGGTAGCTACATCGTCAATTTGACAATTCTCCAAGTGCAACTCTGAGAGGGAGGGGAGAGTACTCAGTATAGGAAGCCAATCTTTTTCTTGAAGGTCAATGCCACTCAGGTCAAGGTATTTCAAGGAAGAAAGGCTTGGCAACCAGTTAAGGTTATCAACATGAAGGGCAAAGTTGTATCCAAGATTAAGGTATTGGAGGTCTGAGAGATTTCCAACCTGTGGAGGGATCACTCCCATTAATGCACTATAGCTAAGGTCGATGTGAGTTAGGCTCTTCATTGAGCCAAGGAAGCTTGGTATTTCATTGCGGACAAAATAATTGAAACTCAAGTCTAAATGACTTAAACTTTCAAGTTTCAACAAAGAAGGACTTATCTTACCACTCAAATCCATGTAAGGAGAATCTGGTGGGTTGGTGAGATTGAGTTCTGTGACTCGACCAGTGATGTTGTTGCAGCGAATTCCGTACCATCTGCAGCAATCAACTTTGCCAGACCAAGATGAAAGCCTGTTTGAGGGGTCTATGAGTCCTCGCTTGAAGATGAAGAGTGCTGTTTTTTCTTGTTCATGGCAAGTGCTAGTGAGCTCTTCCTTGCTTAAGCAGATGTTGAGAGTTATTACAATGGAGAAAAGCAAGAGGAGAACTTGGGTGGTAAATGGTGCTGTCAGCGCCATGAATAAGCATCAATTGACACAGGAGAGAAAGGTATAGTGGAAAGTGGGTTATTGCTTATAGTTCCCAGCTCACGGTAAAGCACATATATTACTTACACAGAGAAAGGTTTAATCGAAAGTGGGTTGTTGCATAGTCTCATTTAGTCATAGTGCAAGCAATAAAGCGCATATATTTGGAAAATTCTGTCAGCTACACCAACCCCAACTCATGACGTTTCTGTAGTTATTTTCCTTTTTTTTTTTTTGGTGCTAAGTTATTTTCCTTTTTTGCTTATTCTGTACTTGTTGCTAATGCGAAGATTTGGCTTTTCTCTTCATTTTTCTTCTTCCAACTGCTTTTTGACTTTTGACTCTTAAGACTTCCACTAATTGCAAATTTTTTTCTTGACCTTGCCTTACAAGGGTATGCTTTAGATGTACACCATGTGAGGCTGTCAACGAATTTTATGTAAGTTTTATAAATATTTTTGAATATATTTACCATAAATATTCTTTCAATCTGTGTATATGTATAGAAAGTTATTCCATTTGATTACTTTCCTTTCACTCCTAAGGTGTTTGTTGGTTCACTGCATTTGAGTTAAAAGGAGGTAAAAGAAATTTAAGAGTTGATAGAGGTCAAGGAAATATGTCTCTTTCTTAATTTTGACTATTTGATTTCAAACTTCAGACTAGAACATAGAAAAATTAATCTTCTCTTAAATGTACTAAGTCCACGTAAAAACTACACTTTAAGTTTGTCGGAAAAGGAGGACTTTAGATTGATGAAAAAAACTAGCTAGGCTGATTATATATTTAACATTCAATAAAAAAGAAAGATGTGAATGATAATAATGTTTAAATTTTGAAATAAAGATTATTTTATACTTAGTTTACGTAAATGTAGTAAAAGTGTTCTATGGGCTCAACAGAAAAAATTGTAAAGAGTACAAAGTGAGAAAACTTACGAAACATAATGTAACAAAAGGGAGCTATATCAGACGAAAAATCACAACTTTTTATTTCAATCTTATGTTATGTCACCTCTCCTCTCCTCTCTATTTTCTTCTGTCTAATTTTCCACCTTCCAATCCAAGTTAAACCTTCAAACTTGATCATCCAATGGAAAAAATGTTGCAGTAATAATTTTCTAGTGCGCTGACTTTGCACATTAACATTATTCCATTAAGTTTACTTAATTCCTACTCTTGGCCAAAGTACTAGTCCATTTTCAATACAAGAGACTGCATCACAGGTGTGAAAATCAATAAGTGAATATAGAATATAGAGGATATTTCACAAGAATAGGAGAATGGTTTTTTTCCAATTTCTCTTCATAAGGAAATTAATAGACTTTTTTGAATCATTTGTCGGAAAAATTATTGAAAACTATTAAAGTAGTACACTTATCCAATAAATACATAACATATATAATATTCTATAACTAGTCAAACATTATATTGAATTTATAATTTTAAATAATAAAATTAAGATTAAATCTGAACTCTTGAAATTATATTGAGACTATTACTCTCGAATTACCTAAGAATTTATGCATTAATTGGGGCCTTTGGTTGTTTAAGGGTAGTTTTCTAGTGCTAGGAACGGTGATGTACGGATTGGCTATGTCCAACTTTGGATTCGATTTTGGCGTGCTAAAGTGTAGGGTAGAGAAGAGAAAATGGCAAGTGGCAACTACGATATTGATGGGTAATATGGCCAATTTCCAAACCTTGAAAACACAACTGAAACTGAAAGTCTTGGTCCCTTTGGGTTTTCAATTGTTTTTTATTTGAAGTATGGCAAGTTATCTAATTTATGTTATTATTGTGGAAAATTGAACGATGATGATAGAATTGTGGTCTCAAGTTAGAGCATATGAGTTTAATTAATATTTTATGCTATATTTAGATAAGAGTTTTGAAAGAAAAATTAAGAGAGTAGGAGGTTTTATCATAAGTTCTTTTTTGGAAGAATTAATTTTTATAATACTTTAAAGTTACTTCAATTTAAAATTTTTTGAAGAATTTAAAAGTTCAAATAACGAGTAAAAAATCTATTAATTAATCTGTCATTTTTCATTTTTTTTGTTCTTTTTTATTTTTTTTAAATCCTTTCTCTTCCATTTATTAATCCCTTATGTTCTTTTTCCCTCCAAACTCCTAAACACCTTAAAGGAATAATACATTTGGTCCTTGGCTCCAAGTCCTGTTAATATCTGATCATCGGAAACTTTCCTTTGTTTAATGTTAAAGTTGTCCTTCCAATCAATACAAGATAATATTACTCTTGACAGAATTTTCGAAGAAAATTTTTTTTAAAGCTTTTTTACTTTTTTTAAAATATTATATATATTCCAACAAATTTCTAGTGCAAATAAATAATTGTTTTATATTTCAACGAAATTAACTACATATTTTTTTATAATTTCGATAATTTAGACAGAATAGAAAAATATATTTAATTTTTTTAATTTTCATTATTAAAAATCTCAACAGCTGTTGCAATATCATTTTTCATAACTTATATATTAAATTGGAATCTAACTCAACAAATTAAAAATATTAAACGGAAATAATAAAATATATATCAAAATAAAAGTTTCAATTTCGTTTATATAAACATCATCATCCTTATATTCAATTATAGTAAATTAAAAAAATAGTTTGAAGGTGGCTAAAGTCAGGTGTATCGTGTATGTAACAGTAGCGGCAGAGTAGCACTTAATCTGACTCTTCAGTAAAGATAGACAATTAAGTTTAAATATCCCATCTCCTAATTGATAAATGTTAACTTTTAAAGATTAAAAAAAAAAAACGCACATACATCAGGAGCTAAATAATTTGTCATAATAAAAAAATTCGTGGTTATATTACATGATCTAAAGTTAAAGATGTTAATGTAAATTTCCTACCATATAAAAAGTCACTGTTATTCCAAGATATTAACTTTGCATAATTAAACTTCAGATAAAATGGAATTATAATTTATTTTGAAATTTTTTTGTTAAGAATAAAATGACAATCGGCTGAATTCAATTTTGTACTTATCTGTATTGACTGCAATGTGTAATTATAAGGAAAATAAACATAAATTTAATAATTAGTTTGGCATAATCATATATTATTTTGGGGAAAATAAAATTTTCATTCATCCAATACATCCCAACAGTAATTATATCATTTTCTTATGTTAAGAATAAAAGCGTATCACCGGCCATGAATGATAACCACATACCTGGACGCCAGGTTGACGAGCAAAAACCTGAAATTACACAATCAGTCCTTTAAAATAACATTAAATATAACCAAATAACTGCAATTTGAGTCAAAATTTCATTAAAATTGCAAAACTAATTTTTCTTATGTTAGCTTTCAAAGAGCAAATATCATTAGGCAAGATTTCTGCTTTGCTACCTAATAATATTTTAAGAGATTAATCTCTTATCCAGTGAATGAGTGAGTGAGAGAATATCCTGAGAAACTTAAAATAATTATTTATGAAAAATTTTAATTTATTTTATCAATAATTATATAAATTATATAAAATATCATTTCGAAAAGTTTTTTTTTTCTTTAACTAAGATATTCCCATAAATATTATAATAAGACTAACCCTTTAAAGTCAATGGTAATTGTTAGGTAAAGTCCTCTCCAAAATAACATATTTTTAACAAAGTACAATACCAAAACTTTTTAAGAAGTTATCAATTTTAATATTACTCTTATCTAAGCATCTTTTACTAATTTTAGATAATTTTTTATCTAAATTATTTTAAAAAAATTGTCAACAATATCAAATAATTAAGAATATTTTAAAATAAATATTTAGCATAACAATAATATTACACAAAAAATTATAAAATTATTTTTTAAACAAAGTAATTATTATAAAAAAAATTAGAATCTAATTTTTCTTATGTTAATTATTTATAAAAAAATTTAATTTGTTTAATCAATAACTCTATAAATTATATAAAATATTACTTAGGAAAACTTTTTTTTTTTGTTTTTGACCAGGATATCTCTATAGATATTACTGTAAGACTAACCATTCAAGTTAGGAATAGTAGTTAGGTAAAGGGTTTTTTTTTTAAAATAGCACATTTTTAAATAAGTGCAATACAAAGACTTCTCAAGAGGTCATCAGTTTTAATACAACTTTAAATCAATCATACTTTACTAATTTTAGACAATTTTTTGTTTAAAATTTTAAAAAATTGTCAAGAATATTAAATAATCAAGAATATTCTAAAATAAATATTTGAAACAATAAAAATTTTACACAAAAAAGGTAGAAAAATTATTTTAAAATAAAATAATAATTATACCTCCAAAAAACAAGAAAACATTTAGAATCTAATTTTTCTTATGTTAATTATTTATAAAGAATTTTAGTTTGATTCATCAATGATTATATAAATTATATAAAATATAACTTGGGAAAGGATTTTTCTTTTCTTTTCTTTTTCTTTGACCAGAGTATCCTACAAGCATTATTGTTAAACCAATCCTTCGGGTTAGGGATAGTGATTAGGTAAAGTTTTTTTTAAAATGACACATTTTTAAATAAGTGTAATATAAAGACTTCTCATCAGGTCATCAGTTCTAATATTATTCTCGATTAAGTAGGCTTTACTAATTTTAGATAATTTTTGACCTAAAATTACTTTTAAAAAATTGTCAAGAATATCAAATAATCAATAATATTTTAAAATAAATATTTGGCATAACAAAAATATTTCACAAAAAATTTAAAAAATATTTTTTTAAAAAAATAATAATTATGACACCAAAAAAAAGAAGAAAAATATTTAGAATCTAATTTTTCTTATGTTAATTATTTGTAAAAAATTTCAGTTTGTTTCATTAATGATTATATAAATTATATAAAATATCACTTCAGGAAAGTTTTTATTTTTAATTTTTTGTCTTTCACTAGGGTATCCCAATAAGCATTATTGTAAGACTAACTTTCAGGTTAGAGATAATGGTTAAGTAAAGCCTTCTCCAAAATAGCATATTTTTAAATAAGTTCAGCGCAAGTACTTCTTAAGATATTATCAGTTTTAATATTATTCTCATACAAGTACGCTTTACTAATTTTAGACAATTTTTGGTCCAAAAAAATTTTCAAAAAATTGTCAAGAAGATCAAATAATCAAAAATATTCTAAAATAAATATTTAAAATAAAAAAAAAATATTACACAAAAATTAGAAAAATATTTTTAAACAAAATAATAAATATGGCACTTAAAAAAAGAAAAAAAAAACTTAGAATATAATTTTTCTTGTGTTAGTTTTTTATGAAGAATTTTTGTTTGTTTCATTAATGATTATATAAACTATAAGAAATGTTATTTGGGGAAGGATTTTTCTTCTTCTTTTTAATCTTTAATCAGGGTATATCCATAGACATTATTATAAAACTAACCCTTTGATTTGAAATTATAAAATTTCAAATATATCTAATCTAAGTTATATAGAAATCAATTAATATAAATTTTTACATAATTCAAAAAAATTATAAGGAACGTATTACCATATTCTTATTCTTACTCAACTAATAACTAACCAATCATGGTTAGTAAGTAAACTTAAGGTCATTTAAGAGCGAAACTCGCTTCTGACATTGATTGATAACTTGTCTATAGTAGTTGATAACAGATGCTAAGCTGGTTGATAACAGTTGACAATTTTTTGAAAATGATTTTGAACCAAAAATTGTCTAAGTCTCTTTATATGTACCTACGAATCATTTTTTTCTTAGTAAATTCTTATCTAAGAATAAAAATATAAGAATGATACATGGTTAAAATTTTGAGAACTTCTTACTTACTTATCTGAAAAGTTATTAAATTTTTCATTTGTTAGTAATCACTGTTGCATTAGTTATCAACCACTGTATAAAAGTTATCATTTAAGATCAGTACTAGGTTTCACTTCTAAGTGGCCTTACATATGCTTATAAATCATTTTTTGTTAGTAAATTTTTGTAAAATAATGAGAATATGAGAATAATGTATGGTTAAAATGTTGAACTATCTACTTGTTGATATGAAAAGTTATTAAAATCTGTCCTTTGCAAGGTTCTGAAAACCGAACCGGTCATTGAACCGGTCGAGGTACTGATTCAAGGTTTAATGGTCGAACCGTGGTCGAACCGTGGTCGAACCGGAGTATAATTAAATATATATTTATATATAAATATAAATATAAATATATATATAATTATTTATATATTTATTTTTTTCATTCTAAATACTGATAGGATAATTTAAAAAACCTGTCCATTAAGCTAAATGCCTTCTCTGCTTTTGTCCTTCTCCACCAATCTAGAGTTGATGATTTATACAAAAGTAATATTATTTTAAAATAATATTTCTTTTACTTTATTTATATATTTTTATTATTTTCATTTATTATTTTTTTTCTTTTTAACACAATTAATAATTTATAATTTTTTAATATAAATTACAGAAATTTATTTTTATATACAATAAACATTTCCTACGACAGAATGCAGAAATCATTGAGAGTCAGAACAATTGAAGGACACGATAAGAGAACAATACTAATTAAAAAGAAGAAAATCAAATAACTATAAAAAATTAAAAAAAAAAAACTTCAAAAGGCACCCTAAAAAAGTGGACTATCCGACTATGTAGCACAGTAGCAGAAGCACTTAATTGTTAATTCAATTGTAGTGAGCTTAGGTTGCTCAGCGCCTCAGCCTATGCCTTCTCACGTCACCTCAGACTTGCAGCAGCTGGGAGCTGGAAGCCTGGAACACCGAACAGGCGAACACGGATCCATCTTCGACTGCCTGCTCCTCTGCTCTTCTCCTCTGCTCGTCTCCGCTCCGCTCCGCTCTCCGCTCTCCGCTCCGCTCTCCGCTCTCCGCTCTGCTCCGCTCCGCTCCGCTCTCCGCTCCGCTCTCCGCTCCGCTCCGCTCCTCTGCTCGCCGCAGTCTTTGCCGGTCGCCGCTGAAACCGACCCATCATCGGCGCTAATCGCCTCCGCCAAAGCTCGCTTGATCCTCTCCAAGCTCTCCGAGTCTTCGATCTTGTTCCCATTGGAATCGGTGACGAAGAACTTCTTGATAAAGAAGTCGCCCTCAAATTTAGCGGTGGCCTTGTCGATGCTGAGGCCGAGATCATTGAAAACCTTGGTGATGACCTGAAGGAGGCCGATCCGGTTGCGAGCTCGGATCACGAAAGCAGTGGAGTCGTCGAAATCAGAGTTATCGACGGCGATGGTTGACGTGGAGGGGGCTGATTCGCCGGTACTAACTCGCACACAGTTGTTTCCGGCTTCCAGCGAGCGATGCAGCGCGGCACCGACGCCGTTTGGCATTTTTTTTTTTTTTGTAAAATCAGAACCGGTAACCGTACGGACCGGTACCGGTTTGGCCGGTTCACCCGATTTGGTACCGGTTTACCGGTTTTTGACCGGTTTTTTGACTTCTCCGATTTTGAGAAACAGCCCGAACCGGAGAAGAGACCGGGTCCCGGTCCGACCGGTTGAACCGGCCGGTCCGGTCCGGTTTTCAGAACATTGGTCCTTTGTAATGAATCATTGTTGCATTGGTCAGTGAGTTATCATCCAAGGTCAGTATTGTGTTTTGCTTCTAAGTGACCTTACATATACTTATAAATCATTTTTTGTTAGTAAATTCTTGTATAGGAATGAGAATATAAGAATAACACATGGTTAAAATTTCGAAGACTTCTTACATACTTACATGAAAAGTTATTAAAATTCTTCATTTGTTATCAACCACTGTTGCATTGGTTAACAATCTTTGTATAAAAATTATCATCTAAGGTCAGTATTGAATTTCGCTTCTAACTAGCCTTATATGTACATATGAACCATTTTTAGTTATTAAATTCTTATAAAAAAATAAAAATATGAGAATAATGCAGGTTAAATTGTTGGACTATCTACTTGTTGAACCTGAAACGTTTTTAAAATCTATCCTTTATTATCAACTAATGTTGTATTGGTTATCAATCGACGTATAGGAGTTATCAGCAGAGGTCAGTTGCAGGATTTGCTTATAAGTTGCCTTACATGTTTAATATTGCATTATTATGATTATTAAATTATTGTAAAAGGATGGCAATATGAGAAAAATGCATTATTAAAATGATGGGCCATAGAACTTGTTGAAACTAAAACATTAAAATCCATCATTTGTTATCAACTAATGTTACATTGGTTATCAAATGATGTCAAGGAGTTATCATCCATGGTCAGTTTTGATATTTGCTTCTAAGTGACCTTACATGTACCAAGTAACAATTTTTTGCTAGTAAAATATTGGAATAGTATGAAAATATGAAAACAATGTATGGTGAAAATGTATGGGAATGAACTTGTTGAATTTGAAACGTTATTAAAATCTATCCTCTGTTATCAACTAATGTTATATTGGTTATCAACTAATATACAAGAATTATCTGTAGAGGTCAGTTGCATGATTTGCTTATAAGTTGCCTTACATGTTTAATATTGCATAACTATGGTTATTAAACTATTATAAAAGGGTGGCAATATGATAATAATGCATAGTTAAAATAATGAGCTATGAATATGTTGAAACTGAAATGTTAAAATCTGTCCTTTGTTATCAACTAATGTTATATTAGTTATCAACCAATGTAAAAAAGTTATGAGCCGAGGTCAGTTGCGAGATTAATTTGCTTAGAAGTTGCCTTATATGTTTAATACTGCATACTATGATTATTAAATTGTTGTAAAAAGGTGTTTATATGAGAATAATACATAGTTAAAATAATTAGCTATGAACTTGTTAAAACTGAAACGTTATTAAAATCTATCCTTTGTTATCAACCAATGTTGCATTGGTTATCAACCAATATAAAAGAGTTATCAGCAGAGGTCAGTTGCGAGATTTGCTTAAAAGTTATCTTACATGTTTAATATTGCATTACTATGGTTTATTGTAAAAAGGTGGCAATATAAGAATAATTCATGGTTAAAATGATGAACTTGTTAAAACTGAAACATTATTAAAAGTTATCATCTGTTATCAACCAATATTGTATTGGTTATCAACCGACATAAACGAGTTATTAGCGGATATCAGTTGTGGGATTTGCTTATAAGTTACCTTACATGTTTCAATCTTATTACTATTGGTTATTAAATTATTATAAAAGGGTGACAATATAAGAATAATGCATAGTTAAAATTATGAAGAATGAACTTGTTAAAACTGAAAAGTTATTAAAATCTTTTATCTATTATGAACTAATGTTACATTAGTTATCAACCAATGTCAACGCGTTATCTCTATATAACTTAATTTATATATATTTAAAATTTCATAATCTCAACTTAAAGGATTAGTCTTACAATAATGCTTATAGGTATATGCTGATAAAAAATTAAAAAAAAAGAAGAAAAACCCTTCCCCAAGTGATATTTCATATAATTTATATAATTATTGATAAAATAAACTAATATTTTTTTATAAATAACTAACATAAGAAAAATTAGATTCTAAATTTTTTTATTTTTTTAGTGTCATAATTATTATTTTGTTTAAAAATATTTTTCTAATTTTTTGTGCAATATTTTCGTTATGCTAAATATTTATTTTAGAATAATCTTGATTATTTGATGTTCTTGACAATTTTTTAAAAATAATTTTTGACCAAAAATTGTTTAAATTTAGTAGATGGTGCTTGGATAAGAGTACAATTAAAATTGATGACTTCTTGATAAGTTCTTGTATTGTATTTTTTTAAAAATATGTTATTTTAAAGAAAACTTTTTTTAACCACTACCCTCGATCAGAAGAATTAGTCTTACAGTAATGTCCGTGGGAATACTTAGTCAAAAATAGAAAAAAAAACTTCCCCAAGTGATATTTCATATAATTTATATAATCATTGATGAAACAATTTAAAATTTTTTATAAATAATTAATATCAAAAAAAGTATATTCTAATCTTTTTCTTTTTTTGGTATCATAATTATTATTTTTTTTAAAAATAATTTTTTTAATTTTTTGTATAATACTTTTATTGTGCCAAATATTTATTTCAGAATATTCTTTATTATTTGATATTCTTTTAATTTTTTAAAAATAATTTTGGACCAAATTTTTTTTAAAATTAGTAGAGGATGTTAGGATAAGAGTAATATTAGAACTTATGACCTTTTAAGAAATTCTTGTATTGTACTTCTTTAAAAATATACTATTTTGGAAAAAGCTTTGTCTAACCACTATCCCCAACTCAAAGAATTAGTGTTACAGTAATGCTTATGGGATAACTTGGTCAAAGACAAAAAAAAGACCTTATCCAAGTGATATTTCATATGATTTATATAATCATTGACGAGACAAACTAAAATTTTTATAAATAATTAACATAAAAAAATTAGATTCTAATTTTTGTGTGTCATAATTATTATTTTGTTTAAAAATAATTTTTTATTTTTTGTGCAATATTTGGATTGTGCCAAATATTTATTTTAGAATATTCCTGATTATTTGATATTCTAAATAGTTTATTAAAAATAATTTTGGACAAAAAGTTGTTTAAAATTAGTAGAGAGTGCTTGGATAAGAATAGTATTAGAATTGATGATATTTTGAAAAGTTCTTGTATTACGCTTTTTAAAAAATGTGCTATTTTAGATAAGGTTTTCCCTAACCACTAACCCCGATCCGAAGGGTTAGTCTTACAGTAATACATGTGATATACCTTGTCAAAGATAAAAAAAAAAATTTTCTCAAGTAATATTTCATATAATTTATATAATCATTGATGAAAAAACTAAAATTCTTCATAAATAATTAATATAAGAAAAATTAGAATCTAAATTTTAAAAAATTGGAATCTAAATTTTTTTTTGTCATAATTATTATTTTGTTTAAAAATAATTTTATAATTTTTTGCTCCCAAATATTTATTTTAAAATATTCTTAATTGTTTGATATTTTTGACAATTTCTTGAAAATAATTTTGGATCCAAAATTGTCTAGCATCCATAAAGCGTGCTTCGATGAGGATACCTTATGTGCTCGTTTGGAGAAGGTTTTAACTAACTAATACTCCCAACCCAAAGTGTTAGTCTTATAATAATATCTATAAGGATACCTTAGTCAAAGACAATCAAAAAACAAAAATCTTTCCCCAAGTAATATTTCATATAATTTCTATAATCATTTATGAAACAAATTAAAATTCTTCATAAATAATTAACATAAGAAAAATTAGATTCTAAATTTTATTTTTCTCTTTTTATGTCATAATTATTATTTTGTTTAAAAATAATTTTTTAATTTTTTGTGTAATATTTTTCTTGTGTCAAATTTTTATTTTAGATTATGCTTCATTATTTGATATTCTTGACAATTTTTTGAAAATAATTTTAGATAAAAAATTATTTAAAGTTAATAAAGCATGCTTGGACGAGAGTAGTATTAGAACTGATGACCTCTTGAGAAGTCATTATATTACACTTCTTTAAAAATATATTATTTTGGTGAAGACTTTACTTAACTACTACCATCAACCTAAATAGTTATTCTTATAGGAATACTTGTTGGGATACCCTAATCAAAGATTAAATATTTTTTTTCTTAAGTGATATTTCATATAATTTATATAATTATTGATAAAACAAACTAAAATTCTTCATAACTAATTAATATAAAAAAATAGATTCTAAATTTTTTTATGTGTCATAATTATTATTTTATTTAAAAATAATTTTTAATTTTTTATGTAATATTTTTCTTGTGCCAAATCTTTATTTTATAATATTCTTTGATTATTTGATATTTTTAATTTTTTTCAAAAAATAATTTTGGACAAAAATTGATTATTTAAAATTTTTATAACTTTTTAAAAATGTATATTTTATTTGATCAATGAAGGAGAGGGAGGGATCATTTTGCAAATAAGTGCACACAATTTGGGATCTGTTGAAGGGCCACTTTTTTAATTAACAGTTTTATAATAAAACCTGCTAACTAAGTTGCAGGTTATCAAATCTAGCCATTGATTTGTTTTTCTTCTTGATCAACGGATGGCAAGCAATGGAGCACTGATACTCCATTCCAAAGGTTTCTTCCCTCATTTTCCGTTTCATTTTCCTTGAAATCTTGGTTTGCCAAGTCTTTCTAGTTTCTTCTGTCCCCACCGTGGGGACTTGTGCGGTCAATACGTTGCAACAAGAAGTCTTCCCCAATTAACCTACCTAATAACAATCACGACTTGGTTGTAATTTTCAAAGTCAGCTTCGACAAAAAATAAAGGTGTCAGACAGGAGTATTTCACGGGTTCAGATATTGAGCCAGATATTGAGCTCTATGGTTCACTCCAAAGTCATTTTGAACAAAGTATTTGTTTTAAAAATAAAATTACTTTTTTTTTTCAAATTGAGGAATGTTGAAATCTTTCTTAAAATGAGCTGTCATTAATTGTGAAGTTTTATTTGTTAAAAATTGACCAATTGTATAACAAACTTTTAAAAAGGTATGATAAACTCAATATCCTTAATAATTAATTTATCGTGAGTTGTGCATATTTTATGGAGTTGGTGTGGTTAAGTGGCACTAGTGTACGTCATGACCCAATAGTTTTTTATTCATTTTTATTAAATGTATAACAAGCCCGTTCCATCTAAAGGAGACCCATTTGCCTACTAATGTTGAGTGAGTGGACTCAATAATTTCAACAAATTAAAGTCAATGTAACTTCATTCCTCCCATTTCTACGCCTCACTCCATTTGTGTGTAGTCAAGAAATGCTGCTAAAAATGGGCTATGACAAACAGTCCGCAAGACTTACCAAACATGCTTTTTTTGGTCCATTCCTTCTAATTTGGTTTGTGACTTCATAGCAAAATTCTTAGAAAAAAGCTTCTTCGCCCAATAATGTTCCTAATGTGTAACGAGTTATGTTTGATGAATTGATACCACCGTAAAAGTGCTGAAATGTAGAATCACTCTCTATAAAGACTACCCAAATTACCCAAATAGCTCAACAGCATATACTTCTCTGGCCAAACATTAATTCTTGGAGCACCATCAAACATGGCCTTCATGTCCCTCAGAACTGGTGCAGCTTTGGTGCCATTTCTAGCACTGTTGCTGACCAGCCACGCAGTGGCAGATTCAACCCAAGAGAAACAGAAGTGCGTGCAGCAACTGGAAGGGATCACAACGTGTCTGCCTTATGTTGGGGGAGAGGCCAAGGCACCCACACCAGATTGCTGCAATGGCCTGAAAGAAGCCATCAAGAACAACGGCAAGTGCCTGTGTCTCATGGTCAAAGATGGGAATGATCCTGACCTGGGCCTCAAGATTAACATCACACTGGCCATTGGCATGCCTTATATTTGCAAAGCCCCTGAAAATTTGTCCCAGTGTCCAGGTAAATTATTCTCTTGACCAGTTTTGATTTGAGGACTCTATTTGGTTCTATTGCGAAAGAAAATGTTAAAAAAGAAAAAAAAATTAATGGAATTTTTCTTTCTTCTTCGTTTGTTGGAGCAGCCCTTCTGCACTTGGATCCTAATTCTGCAGAAGCTCAGATTTTTAATCAGTTAAATAAAAACATGACTAGTGGGACCCCTCCAAGTGCTGGCTCGAGTCCTGATGGTAATCCTCTTCTTAAAAACTCTTTCTTTCAAAGAAAACTAGAGAGAGAGAAGTTTAATTTATGACTGTTTCTTTATATTTTGTTGCTTCAGAGCAAGGAAGTTCCCCAGGATACGAAAGAACTAGTGCCCCAGCAAAGAGCGAGGCTTGTTACAATGGAAAGAGATTGTTAGCAATAGAGTTTTTGGGCGCAGCGTTTCTTATTTGGTTTTCTATTTGCACTTGGGCATAAACCGAGCTATTTGTACTTTCAATGCAAACCTCTATTTATTTTAAAGTAAAATTTCTTTTCATTTCTTGAAAATATTTTATTATCAATTTTATTTTTTAAAAATTAATTTTATTAATTAAAATTTTTAACTTTTAAGTTACCTATAAATTTTATTATTTTTTAATTTTATTAATTTATTCCTTTAAAAAATCAAAAATTATAAGTGACTTAAAGTTTGAATATTAAATCAACAAAATTAATTTTTAAAGAATAAAATTGATAAATAAAGTATCTTTTAAAATTAAAAATGATTTTATGCTTTATTTTATTAGCTTAATTAAGTTTTTGTTCCCTATATTTTTGTTTCTGCATTCATTGTAACTTATTTTTTTCATTTATATTTTAGTTTCTAAATTTAATAATTACATTTAATGTTGTTCTCACGTACGATGAATTAAGTCAACAAAATTAAGACTAAAATATAAATAAAAAAATAAGGACTAAAATAAACACAAAATAAAATTGTAGATCTTATGCTTTCCACATGAGTGCTAGACTAGTCAGTCAACGGGACACCACAATACTATGAATTTATATTGGTCAGAGATATATTGTGTACAATGTATGAGATTGATATTTGGTCCTAGATAATTTCAATTTCCAAAGGCTGTAATTTAACTCCTATGGAGCATTGATTTTTAGATCTGGCTGTGCCTTGATTTCGTCTTTAAATGTATCATTTCGTAATTTTCATTATGCGTGTATGATATATGCATGATGAATTTATCATTGGGTGGCGTAATTATCAATTACAGATATACATATAATGTCATTTATTGTTCTCTCTCTAAATTAATGAGGAGCTAGCAAATCATTTACATATGATCACTTGGTAGTAATCAAACTTTGCAACTAATCATATATGATGTATCATATAATCATTAGAATATATGTATAGCTCGTATAACCTTAGTTTTAGCTTCTTGGGTATTATTGTAATTATAACACATTGATCTTTGCATAAATAAACGATACCCTCAAGACAATTGACACGAGGGATTCATATTGATTTAGAACAATTACTAATATCAAACCAACGAAAATTTTAGTGCATGTTTGATGTAATAAAAAGAAAATATATAGAATAAAATAGAATATATAAGATATTTAATATCAAAGTATAATTTTTTTTTCATTTTCATGTCTTTTTTTTCTTTTTTATCTTATTAAACATGTACTTAAGTTCATTACAACTAAACACATTTTTGGTTAAAAAAAAATTAAAAGAGGAGAGAAGAATGCCCATTCTAAGATGAGGATATGCTATAAGTTCCGGTGCATAAACTGAACCTAAGATCTGTGGTTGTTCAGCTCAGTCCTGGCCATCTTTCAATGGCACAAATAAACACACTTAACTTTAAAATATAATAAGTTCCATAAATCATATAGTGTAAAACAGAAATAAACACTTGTAGGGAGACCACATTAGCAAAATGAGATATCTCTTGCACTGTTTGAGATATGCTGCACAGATGAGGTGATGACGGTGAGATAAATAGAAGGTTGACTCATGTTATGCAAAATAAGGTTGTGCCAGCTCGACTCATTTCCTTCAATCAAATGGTATAGAACCATTTAATCAGCCTTAGTAACTTTCTAAAAAATTACTACTCTAGGCAGCAAACAATGTGACACAACATATTAATGTAGAAAGAGATTTCTAACTCCTAGAACCGTAGGCGTTGGCACACCATAATCATAAAGGATATCATAATTCTCCCAAATTGCAAGCACAACATTAGACTTAATTTCTATCTCAAATCTATTTAATCCCATTATCCATTTTCGTTAAAGAATATGACACCAAAATCATTGAATCTCTAAAATTGTTTCTAAAACCCCTAGGTTCGCAACCATATCCACCTCCTTCAAAACACTGCAAATGGAGAGGAGATTCCAACTTACAATATTGCTAGCAGCATAAAATCCTTGTACTGACTTGTGAAAAACTACAGATTGCATGTTAAAGAAGTTTAAAATCCTCTTCTCGAACATCCATTTCTTCTGCAGGGAAAAATCTTCTAGTGATGAATGAGCAATGTGCAAAACTTGGAGAGAAACCATATCTTGGTATCTGCATCCTTGAAGAATCTATGTCCTTCAACGGAGGGGATTCCCTCTTCCTTATATGAACTCTCGATTTTTTAACTTCATAACTTTCTCTAAAAGATTGAGAGATTTCTTCATATTTCATTTAAGATTTACTATCAGAACTCTCTTCTTTCTTTGATTTATTCTTTTCTCAGGATCGAACTCTGTTCTTTTTTTCATTTCTCTTTTTCTCTATTTTGTTTGAAATTGTTTCAACTTCTTTCGTTGACCTAGCTAACAGAATATTTTTTTTGGTAACAAGAATTTGTTTTGAATGAGAGAATTTTTTATTATTGTTTTTGTCTTCTCTGGATTCATGAAGGTTTCTCAATTTGCTTGTTTAGCTTGTAACAAGAAAGAATTCAAGTTCCCAAATCATATTCATCTCAAATTCACCTTGCATTTAGCTTAGAGAATTCCTTGCACGACTGCTGATCATTAGTAGATCCCAAAATTATATCATTTACATGGCCGCTTCTTCAATACACTATCAATTCATAGTGTAAAAATGGCCATTTACATATGTTTGCAAAATTGAGAAGTCAAGCTCGCGAGCTTTTGTAAAAGTGGAGTGTGAAAATTTTCTTTAATAAAACCATTTTCAACCAAAAAAAAAAAAGCTAGTACCAAACTTTAAGAGCATGTTTCAAACCACAGAGAGCTTTAGTGAGCTTTCAAACATTGTTTGGAAACTTTTCACTTCTAGAATTCGGAGGTTGCTCAACTCAACACTTTTGATTAGTGAAACTATATAGAAATGTTCTTTTCATATCCAAATGAAGGAGCTTAAAACTTTTAAAAGATTTATATGTAAGCAACATATGGATCGCTTCAAGTCTAACAATTAGAGTAAAAGTTTCATTAAAATCTATACTTTTTTGTTCATTGAAACCTTCAGGTGTTACAGTGATAGGATGAACTGTAGGTTGAGGTACCAATTGCCAAACTTGATTTCTATAAAGTTGATTGAGATCTTCTTGCAAGTATAAAATGTTAAAGTTTTATTCCTTTCTGTAGTTCATAGGAAATCTTCTTTAGAAAGGGCCTTATCAAGGATTTGTTCGAAATATAGCAAGAAGTATTGACTGATTAATTCAGCCCAAAAATATTTTGAAAGGTCATTTTCACCAAAAAAAAAAAAAGTGTTCTTATCATTTCTTGTAACGTAATTTTTTTTCTTTCGACAATTATTCAATTTGTTTTAGAGTTCATGAATAAAAAAATTGTGATAAATACCATTTTTTCTTCACAAAAATTTTCACAAATTTACCTCCATGTTTTGTAGGAACTTTTTGTTTTTTGCTTTCTTTAATCCGTACATTTCTTCAAGAATCTTAAAATATATAATTAAATAGTCAAATTTGGCTGTCATTACCAGTTGGAAACGGGTGCGTGGAAAAAAGATAGAATTATGGAAGAAAAGAAGAAGACACTTTAACAACTTGTGCACTTGAGTCAAAAGCATGTCTTTTGATATATTGGAAGAAAATTGGCTAAGAAGGTGATGAGAAAGTGGGCTGGGGTACTGGTGCATTCAGATTGGGAAGAAGGGACAAGGAAAAACATGGTGCTACATATTCCATCATTTCACTTGTATTATACATAAATTATTTCTAAGTTTTTTGTCTGATTTTATTCAGTAAAGTTAGTGTACGTGTGGTCTACATTCTCCACTTTCAATTACTACTATCTTTTTTAATAGTTTATGTATTAAGAATACTCAACTTTTTTTTTGTGTTCATTAGTTCTAATTATTCACTTTAAATATTTTTTTTCATAAGTATTCATAGATTTATTTGCATGATTGTTCTTATATTATTATTATTATTATTATCATTATCATCATCGCTAATTTCATTAAAATTTATTCGTTTATGTTCATTGAAATCTTCAGGTATTACAATGATAGTATGAACTGTATGTTAGACGTATCAATTGCCAAACTTGATTTCTATAAAGTTGATTGAGCTCTTGTTGCAAGTATAATATGTTAAGATTTTATTCCTTTCCGTAGTTCATGGGAAGTCTTCAGCAACGGCTTGATCAAGGATTTGTTCAAAATATTCCAAGAAGTATTGATTGATTATTAATTCTGCGAAAAAATATTTTGAAAGGTCATTTTCGCAAAGAAGAGTTCCTATCATTTCTTGTTACATAGGATTTTTGCTTTTCGCAATTATTCAATTTGTTGTGGACTTATTGGACAAGAAAATTTGTGATAAATACCATTTTCTTTACAAAGGTTCTTTGTAAATTTACTTCCATATTTTGAGGAACCTTTTTCTACTTTCTTTAATCCTTACATTTCTTCAAAAATCTTAAAGTATGTAATTAAAAAGTCAAATTTGGCTGTCATTTCTAGATGGAAATGGGTGTGTGGAAAAAAGATGGAATTATGGAAGAAAATAAGAGAACACTTTAGCAACTTGTTTACGTAAATCAAAAGCATGTCTTTCTGACAAATTGGAAAGAGAGAATGGATAAAAGGTGTGAGAAAGTTCGCTGGGGTAGTGCATTCAAATGAGGAAGAAAGGACGAGGAAATATTGTGTTATATATTCCATCATAGAATTATTGGGCAAGAAAATTTGTGATAAATACCATTTTCTTTACAAAGGTTTTTTGTAAATTTACTTCCATATATTTGTAGGAACCTTTTTCTACTTTCTTTAATCCTTACATTTCTTCAAGAATCTTAAAGTATGTAATTAAAAAGTCAAATCTGGCTGTCATTTCTAGTTGAAAATGGTTGTGTGGAAAAAAGATGGAGTTATGGAAGAAAAGAAGAGGACACTTTAGCAACTTGTTCACCTAAATCAAAAGCATTTCTTTTGACAAATTGGAAGGAGAGATTGGATGAAAAGGTGATGAGAAAGTTCGCTGGGGTGGTGCATTCAAATGAAGAAGAAAGGACGAGGAAATATTGTGTTATATATTCCATCATTTCACTTGTTATACATTAATTATTTCTAAGTTTTTTGTCTGATTTTATTTAGTAAAGTTAGTTTACTTGTCATTAACATTCTCCACTTTCAATTACTACTATCTTTTTTTAATAGTTTATGTGTAAAAAATAATTAATTTCTTTCTTTGTTCATTAGTTCTAATTATTCACTCTAAATATAGTTTTTCATAAGCATTCATAGATTTATTTGCATGGTTGTTCTTATGTTATTATTATTATTATTTTCATCATCATCATCATTGTTTATAATGAGAAATTTAATTACAACATAATTGGCTAACCACCTATTCCATTCCCAAGAAAAAGGTAGTTTTACATATACCTATGAAATATCCTATTGCACTCATGGTCATGCTCAAGTGATTACATGTTGGCATAATTTTGCAGTACCTTATTTACCAAGGGCAGATCATCACACTCAGTCATGCTCAAGTGACTCCACCTGTTATTATTAGTTCGCACTAGTCCTACAATTAAAAGATTGTGAGTTTTGTATATTATTTGGTGCACTAGTCCTACATCAATTGATATTTAGAGTAAGGTTCTTCCAGCATCCACCCACAATTCAGTATAACTTTTAGTTTTCTACAATCTTGCAAGCCACAATTACCAACCAAGATCCAAGAAATAGCTTCAATTAATGATTGATAATTGTACATATAAAACTCATCCATAAAAATTTCACTTCATTTTTACCTTCATACTAAACATATTTTTAGTGAGATTGAATAGGTCCAAAGAAAATTAACCAAGATAAGACATGTTTGTGAATATTGAGCCCAATAACCTAGACCCATTAAATTAGCCCAATTCACAGTTTCCTAATAACTTTGACTCAGTAAGTAATCATCAACTTGAAGACAAAAAGCAAATCAGGCCAATGGTCTAATGATAAGTTGTATGCCTTGATAATCTCCACACCTGTGTTCAATCCCCCTCCTCTCTCCCCAAAAATCCTTTCCAGACCAAAACAAACAACTTGAAGACAAAAAAGAAAGTAATCATCAACTCAAGTAAATAGCTTTCACGTGCATCAAATCTCCTAGTAATATTATTAAAATAGGATCGAACAGTAAACTAACAAAACTTTTTATTTATATTCAACTAACTTAATGATTTAAATTAGTTAGTCGAACTAGATGACAGCACAAAAAATTCATACATAATAATATAAAATTTATTAAAATATTCATAAAATGTGAAAAATATTAATTTTTTAAAAAAATTTATAATTAACTGATTGAACGATCAAATCAACCAATTCAAATAATTTTGACTGATTTTGTTATGTTTAAATAATTTAATCATAAATTTAATTATAAAATTAAATCATAACTGACTAAATATTCGAAGGCTATGGCTTTGTATCCTCTGTGGGGTGCTTTTGGAGTTTCATATTTGCCCCCTCTTACTAGTCTCTCTCTCTCTAACTAGGGTTTGGATGCTTTGGTCTTTATTGGGCTTTTTATATTGAAGCCCACAACTTTGCTAGTGTGAAAAACGAAACAAAATCTAATTGGCCAAAGTGTCATTTCGCGAGAGTCCCCGCAATATCTAACATGAATGGCGATAGCTCGTGATAAGACTAGTGGCCGAAATGGCAAATATGATGCCTTGAGAATGTTGGACCCCAAGTTCGATACTTTCCTCCGCCCCCGAACCCTTAATTCACCCCTCTTGCGACCGAAAAAGAAAAAACAAGAATGACCAATGCTTTTTGCTTTTCTCTTTCTCTCTCTCTCTACGTGAACTCTTACTTTCTTTCTATTTTCTTCTTACAACTTGTTTCCATTGATGGTATAAGATGAAATAAAATAGAATAGATTGATAAGACACATTATTGTTTACATTTTTAAAAATAGGATGGAATGAAACGGAATTGGATGGACTTCATTCCATTCCATTCACTTCATGCTCTCATTTTTTTTTTCTTAAATTGTGGGTAAAAGATGAAATCAACTAATAGTTCTCATCCTTCTATATATTTTCATTAGTTTCTGTTGGAATTTTTAAATAATGAAATAAGAACTTTCCTTCACTCCATTGTTAAATATCCAAATAATAATATAGGAATTTCATTCCATTCAACCCATTTCATTTCATCATTTAGATTTTTAAAAATAGGATATAATGAAACGGAATTGGATAAACTTCATTCCATCTCATTCACTTCATATTTTTATTTTTGTTCCCTCTCAAATTAGGGGATAAATGATAGAATCAATTAATAATTCTTATCATTATATACATTTTCATTAGTTTCTGTTAGAATTTTTAAACAATAAAATGAAAACTTTTCTTCACTCCATTATTAAATATCTAAATAATAATACAAAAATTTTATTTCATTCCACTCATTCTATTTCATCTTATTATATTCTATTCCATTTTATTTCACTCGTCGTAAATATCCAAACAAAAACTTAAAGCCTTGGGTTCTTCACTTGTAGGTATTTTGCAGCAGAGAAGAGAAAAGGAAAAAGAGGATTCAACTTCTTCATTCATGGTCGGTATTTAAAATACAGAATAGGCATGGTATTTTTACGTAGTCAAGAAGTAACAGACAACTAACCCAACGACTCACTCACCTAACCTTACTTCCATGAAATAAGCTTGATAACTAACTTGAATGGAGGAGGTACAAAATATCAGCATTTAAATGGTACGAAAAGATAACTTAAACTAAGCTATAGTAGGTTATGTCAGGTCCCATTCATCAAAACTAAATCGAATTTAAAAAAAAAACTACTAAAAAGACCTTAATTTATATTTTTATTAAAACTTTGATTTTTGATATAGTCCAATGTCCTAAATTAATTCATGTAGCTGATCTCGTCTAATAGAATAGAATTTATTTTTTTCTTAACGATCTTCTTTGTTTTGCCCGAGATTAACTAATATAATAAGAAGAAAAATTATTATATGTTCATAGACTAATTTTTTATAAATATAAAATAAATCTATAAAAATAATATTAAATCTGATATTATATACTTATTTATTTTACATATATTTATACAAAATAAGAAAAAAATACTTACTCCATAGAGTATATAAAAATTTCCCGTAACAAGAAATACATTGGCTCCATATTGAAGGCTCGTACTGAGAAAAACTTGTGTGGCTTCAAGAGCCTCCTATGCTTTAAACTCGAGACTTTTTAAATCTGTAATCACTTACACATAAACAAATAGTCTTTTCATAAACAAAATGACAAAAGTTTTAAATTTTTTTCCTCTTTATCCAACACCTCCAATTTCATTTGCATTTGAAAGGCTAAAGTCATGCATCTTCACTTCTTGCAGTACTGCAGTTAACGTCAAACTTATAGAACCTAGGAACTAATCCAGAATCTTTATTAAGTTCGCCAAGCTCATCATTATTCATATCAGTCAACAATTCTAAAGTCGTCATAAATACAATGTGAAATGTAACTACTTCAAAGACCCTGCTGGGCGTGAGCAGAATTCATGGATAGTTTCCACTCTGAAGTTCTGCACTCTCATCAAAATCAAGGTTGTAAAAAGCCAGATTTTTCTTAATGTTACTGGAGGACTTAATTGTAAAATGAAACTTAGAAGCAAAGGTTTAATACTGCATAAAATACCCTTCCAAATATACTGTATGATCCAATTACTGCGGAGAAATCAATGAAATAATAATGTCTAACAGACATGGGATCATGATAGTTTTTCTTTTCATACAAAAGATCAAGATATGACAACAATTTATGATGCTAGAAATAGAAGGTGAAAAAACAATAGTAATGGTCTTCCCAAATACATTACTTGGCTTCACTACTTGTGCTTCTCTTAGATCACCTTGGAACTGCACAGAGATGGAGACCCTTATCTACGTGAAGTGTAAACATGGTCTTATAAGTTACATTTTTTGTTTCATTTGCCAATTTAAACCTGAAAAAGCGAAGTAGAGACATTGATACTATTTTCATCTGTCTGTAAGCAAAGTCCTTCCCCAAGCAAATACGAGGCCCAGCCTGAAATCATAGCATAGCTTCATATATATACCAGATATAACAAGAATCTCTAACATGCAAGTAAATTTGGTGAAAACAATGGTACTAACATTAAAAGCTATGAATTTGAATGGAGATTCGGGTTGAAAAACTCCATCTTTGAGCCATCTTTCGGGTCGAAATTCCTCAGCATCATCCCCCCAGATGTAAGACATCCGACCCATAGAATAGGGCAAGTAGAATACTGCATCCCCCTTATTCAATCTGTAGCCATCAGGAAGGGTGTCATCTCTTTCTGCCATTCTCCCATCCTAGTAGCACACCAAAAAAACAAATACATCAAGATGTAGATTGCACTTGGTTCTATTTTTGTCACATCTGACACGTGATTGGAATCTAATGTAATGAAAACCAAGCAAGGCAATTTTCAGTATACACTGATTTGGCAGATTCAGTTACATAGAATGACCTTGGCAAGATAGATGAGTTTTTACTGTTTGAGTAACTAAAATAAAAAGGAATCAATGGCATAAAATGCAAAAATTTTCTGTCATAATACCTCTATGAGAAATCTGCAGAAGAATATTAACAAAAAGTTTATGATCTATACACTTCATGGGGGTTTTGTGAAAGTTTATAGAACTCACAACAGGAATTGCAGGGTAAAGCCTCAAGGTCTCCGTCAATGCTGCATGAAGATAATGCATTTTCTCAAGGGTGGACTCTGTGATGTTGTCCACAAACCCTCAATGGTTGGTTCACTTTCCTGGGTACAAGTGACTTGCTTCACTTCTTGGACAATCCTTTCTTGTATTAGAGGGTACTTGCAGAGCATGTAGAAGAACCATGACAGAGTGTTTGCACTTGTGTCTTTGCCAGCAACCATTAAACTCAGAATCCTATCCCTCAGATACCGATCATTCATATTCTCCTTATTCGCTCTCCAATAAAAACCTAGAAAGTATATCATGCTTATTATCCTCCCCATCAATCTGGAACCATCACAAGATAGTCATCAAGTAAGAAATTTCAATATCAGGTCCTGAGAAAATCCTCTTTAGGAGAACACAACAAAATCTAGATTCTAGAGTTTCTTAAATACTTGAAAAAACTGCACATATAGAAATGCATATAAATCTGGCTCCAATATAGCATTATTACAGTCATTTGCAAGAAGACCAGCAACGCAATAATTGACTTCACCTTGTTCAAGTTGACTTTATATTTTGAAAAGTTGCAAAGGGGTTTGTTCAAATGGAATGAAAACAAGGTTGAGGAAACAATGTAAGTTAATGAACTCACAGAATGCTGCTGATTTGCCAACTGTTCCCTTCTTGTCCTAATTAGTCCATGCACGAAATCATCAATTAAGATGATGTTCTCCTTGAGGGTGGCTTCAGAACCAACGTTAAGAAACCTCTTGATCTTCCAGGATGGATCAACATAGCGCCAATAGACAATTGCATTTGAATCATCATAGGCCTTCATGAATGCACTTCCTTCCTTGCTTGATCCTTCCAAGCAATTCAGCTCCACCCCAAATCCAATTTTAAATATGGAGTCCATTGTGCACCTCATTAGTATATCCTACACAAAGAACCAAAATAATGTTACCAATTGAATTAAAAAATAAAACATAAAAAAGTACACGATCAAAGAAACTCATAGATTTCCTTTATATATGTATCTAGGTATTTTGCCTAGATTAACTGAAAAAATCAAACAAGTGAAGAACTAGGTCTGCATTGCGTTATACATTTCTGACATAAAATTGATGTACAGTCAAGCACGTGCTCAGAAGCCTCATCAATATTTGATATATGGTTTTAAATTTCAGTCCACAACTGGAATTACAAACGTAATATTACTGTTGTGAGAGTTTTCGCAACTGCAATACGGCGTATTTTTTTTGTAATTATTTTCAATTTCCACCATGACAGTGTAACCGTATCTATAACCACAACCTCAATTTAAAACCATAATTTGATAATTAAAACAGTAACTTTGGAAGCCAATAATCAATTCAACCAGAATTAAACTATCCTGGAAAATTGAACCACTCACCTGGATATCAAACACCAGACCATCTTGGGAAAATTCTGAGACAACTCTGACCAATTTCCCAGAATTCCTTCTGAAAACGGAGCAGCTAAAGTCTCTCATAATCACCGTCGAGAACTCACTGCTTGCAAGCCTCCTCTGCTGCTTCCACTCGTCACCGTCAGCAGTGACAATCGCCTGACCAAAAAGATCCATCATGATATCCCGGTTATACTGCCCCTTGGTGTAATAATCGAACTGGGTTTTGAGTATGTGCTCAATATTCTTCGGATCAGTGGTGTACAACTCGCTGCGATCAGGAGCAACAAGCCTGAAGGTTCGATGGGTTTTGGAGACTTCTGTGAAATGGTCATAGAGCCTGTGGAAGTAGAAGAGCTGGCCTACCACTGTGCCCTTCACAGGAGGGTATCTTGGGTCCCTTATGGATTTTCCTACGAAGCAAGAGAGCATGAGAAGAGACCAACCCAGGAAGAGAAACAGGAGGAAGCAAGCAGTGATGGTGAAGAGAGTGAACATGATGTCCATGTTTGGTTATGCTTTTCAGAAGATTTTGCAGTAGTGAATGTGAATTTTGCAATTTATGTATAGAGCAAAACGCCCATAGCAAGAGAAATTCTGAGTAATTCTGCAGGAGACGAGTGGACTTTTGGTGAATTGGTGATGATGAAAGGAACAAAGAGAAAAACATGGGAAAGAGGAAAGACAAGGACACGTACTCATTCCATTCTTTGCATTTCGGATAAGTTGTGCGTAAGTTTTACGAGTCCAAGTCTTCCGCCACGGTGGAATTATGAGTCCCAATGCAAGGAAAATGTTACGTTCCATGGTATATTTTAGGGGGAAAATAATACAAACAACCTTTTCAATTTTTAGGTTTGGATAAATAGATACTTTAAGTTTTGTATTCGGTAATTAATTTCTTTATTTTTAAATATATTTTAGTAATTTATTTATCCTACAAAATTAACTAATTTTAGAAAATTGGTTTTAAGTATAAATATGTTAAAAAAATAATTTAAATATGAATTAATGAAAAACTAAATGATAGTTAAAATTAATTTTCAATTTTAAAAAAATTATTGATAAAATTAAAAGTTTAGATACCTATTTATTAAAAACTAAAATTTGAAAGGATTTGTATACATTTTTCTTTATAAGTTTTAATGTTAGGAAAGATAAGTAAAGTAACTGAGTTTTAAAAAATACTGTATAATTAAGATTTTTTGTCAAAAGATTTGACATAATAGTTTATAATATTTGTTAATTCTCATATATATAAATAATAGATTAATAAGTGAATAATTTTTATTATTTTATTTTATTTAAGAATCACTCTTAAATTTAATTAAATTAATAAAATACTTGTGTGATGAATGAAAAATTTAGAAAGAGAAAATAAATTTTTTTAAGAATGATATATTACTTAAAAATTATAATATAATATTTAATTAAAAAAATTATTTATAATAATTTTAAAAGAAATATTAATAAATTATTATTTTTTTAATTTTATATAATTTAAAATTGTATATTCATTATTTATTTTAAGTTTATTTTAATATTTATTAATATCTTTAATATTATTTTAATATTTTTATTTAAAAAAGTTTAATAATAATTATGGGTTAATTTAGACTGATAAAAAATAATTAAAATTTTAAATTTAATTCATAAAAAATTAAAAAATAAAAAACAATATTATTAAGTAAAAAGAAGAAATAAAATAAAAATAAAAAAAAGAATAAAAGAAATTTTTTTTTAATTTAAAATCATGACCTATCAAATATCATAATAAATATATTATAACATTTAAAATTTATTTTATCATTATTTACTGTATAAACATTATTTATTAAACTAAAATATCAAAATAAAAATATTAAATAATATATTTCAAATGATACATAATAAAGTCAAACTCTTCAATACCTTTTATATATATAGAATAAATTCTATAAAAAATTTCTGTTTGTTTTTAATCTTTGTAGTATTAATACAGATAACTCAACACCGAAAAGGTCTTACGTTTGGATATTGAGTCTAATAACCTTGTCTTTGAGGACATGCTTTGAAAGTCGACAAGGTTAGCAGCTGTAAAATATACTAGTTATAGAAAAATAAAATGAAATGAAATAACATAAAATAATTATTTTTTATGCAAATAAAATAACAATTTTTTACTGTAAAAAAATACATTTATATTTTTTTTATAAGTGACGTTCATATAACAACATATGGTATGATATTAATTAAAGAAAAAAGTAAACATTAATATATTTTGCAATCGTAGATGTAAGTTAAATATAATTAATTTAAAAAAATATATATCAATATATCAAAAAAATGTTAATGCCAATATATCACTTGCAAAAATTCTATAATCTTAGACTTTTAAAATAATAATAATAGTAATATTATTCATTTATATCCTCTCTTTTTTTGTAAATTTTTGGGCTGATTACTCAATTTTATTAACAAAAAGAAAAAGAAACAATAAAACAGAAGACTAGGGACCTACATAGCTTCATCTTTCATGCTCCAAAAAAGATTGGGAGCATCGACGCTCTAAATTCTATTAACCCTTGATTTATAATAAAAGAATAAAGAGTTAGAATTAAATAGCTGTGACCGGTTGGATAAGTTAAAAAAAACTAAAATAATTTATAAAATAGATTCTTCAAAATATATGAAATTAGAAACTACATATTACAAAATGGGTCAATGAAATGTAGAAATTTACAAAGTTGTTAAGTGGATATTAACAAGCTTTCCCTTTTTATTAGACAAATAACGTCTTACTATTATTTTTAAAATAAAAATTTAAAATTATTTAAGATTTTTTATTAATCTTACTTTTTTTTCTCAATCATTGTCTCTCTCTTTTTTTCTCTGCTTATTAAAGAAGAGATAGTGAGTTGAAAAATAATAAAAAATAAATTAAGAAAAAAAAGTATGAGAGAAATAATTATTAAAAAAAAAGAGATTAATCAAATGTCTTAAATATATTTAAATTTTTTATTTTTAAAAATAAAAATTAGGATATTATTATCTAAATAAAAATATAAAACTTGTTAACATCTACTAATATAAAAATCAATGAAAAGATGTTAGCAATTTCATATATATATATATATATATATATATATATATATGAATGCAATCATAAATTATTTTTCATTTTATATACATAATCAAGTAAATTTTACAACAAAATATTAACTTTAAGATTAAGTTATTAACAACTATTATAAAAATTTTTAATTATTTTTTCAAGTTTTTTAAATGAATATGCAGCTTGCCGTCAACATAAGTCTAAATAGAAATCTAAATGTAAATCACAACCCCTTTGGAGTAAGTATGCAAAATTATATATGATCATTTAAATGAATCCACAACAAGAAAAAAAATTAGTTCCTAAGATTTAAGAATATCTTCTTTGGGATAATAACTTTGTGATAATTGTATGCAATAATGGGAATAACATTCCTCACATTCAATAAATTTACGTAAATAAAAGACTTTGGTGATTAATATTTATGCAACTTAAAAAAATCATTAAGGGAAAAACAAAATGACCAAATACATAAAAAAACTAACTAGTTAAAATGAGATACTCAAAAATATGTGTCATATAGTAATAAACGAATTAAAATTGCATTCTGAAAGACAATAATTTTGTACAATCTATCAAACACATACTCAATGTTAATAACAATAAATTAAAGTAAAGAGTGTATAAAACACAAATAGATCTAGGGAAGGTATATATTGTCATTCAATTCAGAATATATGTAACTAATTTTAGGTAAATTTTGGTCCAAAGTTATTTTCAAAAAATTGCCAAAGATATCAAATAATCAAAGAATATTCAAAAATAAATATTTAAAAAATTATATAAAGAGTATAAAAAATATTTTTAAACAAAATAATAGTTTTGACAAAAACAAATTAAAAAAAATCTCGGTGCGCACGCACCCTAACACACTTGAGGAGCGTGTGGGCCTTGCAACGCAAGGGAGGCCGAGAACCCCTTCTTCTCCAAGGGGCCTTCTCGAGCGAGCTATGCCCAGCGGAGCCATGGCAGAAAACCACCATTAAAGCTCTATCGAAGCTCCAAAAAGCAGATGCTTCAGCCATTTAATCACACAAAACGAAGGATGTCAACCTCCACAATCAAATCCAAGCATTATTTTCAAAAAAGCATGGGGATTTTGATGAGTATGAGATGCGGTTTTAGTAGTGAATTTTTGCAAAGAGATAGCATGATTTCGACATGATTTTGCATCACAATTCTGTCCAATACACTCACGAGAATGATATATATTAGACCTAAGCATCAAAACGCATTCAAATGGATCAATGTGCTTTAATTTAAGGTGATAGAAGTCGAAGTAATTTAGTTGTTGATTTCCATTAGGTCAATGCTTCATCCATGGTGGCGACAAAGAAGGCACTTGTCGATGTAATTTTGGGTTGTTGATTTCCATTAGGTCACTACTTCGGCCATGGGGAGAAAGAAAACAATTGACGTGCAAAGGCAAAAATGGGTTGGCTTCGGGTTGTAGAGGGACTAACTCTGCAAATATTTTTCTTGCTAAATCATAAAATTAAGATTGAAAAAAAAAAACACAAAACTGCAGCAACCGGTTGTCACATGTCAGTTTTAAGGAGCATGGATGCCCCAAAGCCTTTTAGGAGCATTGTAGAACGCTCCAGAACTACAATCCATTCAAATAGGACAAGAGTTATATAAGCAAGTAAATTAGGAAAAAAAGAAGAAGACCACCTCTTGAAGAACAAGAGCACCAAACCAAGCTCCTTAGGATACCCCTTCTAGGTTAGGCAATCAGCGCAAGCGTTGGTTTCCCTGAAGGTGTGTAAAATATAGGAAGAAAGAATGGTGCACAAGAGATGGCCAATACATGGATTAGATGAGCGCAAGGATGGACACTTTCTACCCATTTAGATATAAGCTGAATGGAGCAAAGAGAATCCACTTGTATTATAAGTTGTTGAATTACCACCCAAAGACAAAGCCAAATGAAAGCCAAGGAAAATCTCCCAAAGCTTATCCCGGGTAATGGAACAGACCCCCAAATTGCAGGAAAAACCAGTAACAAAGTTGCCCGAATCATCTCGAATAAGACCACCACAGGAGTCAAGCATAACATCACTTCTGAACTATCCACCTGCATTCAGTTCACCTTATGCCATCCAGAGGGCGAAGGTTGCCAGTGGCCTTGGATCATACGTGGAGGTTCCAGTTCTGAGCTGCATGAAATCTCCAAATCAAAAGCACCGCAACACTCCCAAACTCTACTCCAGATAGTCAGGACTAAATCATTCTCTTCACTAGATTGATTTTCAAAAACAATCCTGCTGTCCAAACAACCGCCACAGAAGTTGCAAAAATATTAGATCCATAGTTAGATCCAGCCAAGTATATGTTTAGAAGTTAAGAGAAGGATGGAATGGAGTGGATCATAATGGAGTCATTTGAAACGAAGTGGATGGAGTGAAAAAGTAAAAGTATATCACTCTATTATTTGAAACTTGAAAGTTCTAATAAGGAAATCCTTCTTCATTTGTAACTCATAAAGTTATTAATGGAGTAAAGCTGATTGCAAATTTAACTTTCAATAATTCCATTTTTAATTCTTATTGCCCATTTCATGGTTAGTTAGGAAGGTTAAAAAGATAATTACTTATCCAAAAAAATAAAGGGAACCATTTCAGGAATTTAAATGGTATGGAATAATTTGAGTTCCCGTCTTAACCATTTTACTACATTACTTAAAATCTCTCAAATAGTGAGTAAGGTCCCGTTTACCACTCGGCCACTCCATTATAACCTTTGTGATCCATCCATCCAAACATATTCAAAGACACATACTAAAGAACTCCAACCAGTGCCTAAACGCCATGTCTGTGCCTGACCAAAGCAAACTTCAAGCAGTTTCGAAGGATGTTGAGAGTGAATTAGACAGTCAAGCCACACACACAGCAAAGGTTGTCTTAGCTAAGATGTCTTTTGTGCCTGTTCTTTTTTTTTTTTTTTTTGGTAATTCCTGTTCTCATTCGTTAGTAAAGCATTTTGTGCCGCAAGCCAAAGAAAATAACGATTTCTTTGTGGACCTTATAATTTCCAAATCCTCATGAATATAGGTATAGAATTCATTCTAGAAGTACCATTTTCACCTTTTAAGGCTCAAAGTGATGTAGACACAATCATTAGAGGATCAAATTATGAATTTATTTTATTTTTTAAATGTACAAACATTTTGAACAACTTGTAATTGAATTTGAAATAAACTAATATTCAAATAGAATAATAATGATAGGTACCGCCCTAGTTTAATCCTCTATTTAGAGAAATTTTAGGTCAAGTCTAATCTTCTACAAGTAAATATGAAAAGATTATTTTAGATGATAACAGACAAAATATTTCAAAATAACAGCGAAAATACCAATCCATAATTTTAAGGCACAAAGTCAAATCATTTTAACAAAGAATTATTATTAGATCAAAATTACCATCCCCTCTTATGATTTATTCTTATTTTTGAAAAAGAAAGGCCCAATACCTTGTATCTCTTATGCATAGGAGATCCAATCTTCACACAAGCCCCAAAAAACAAAGCAATCAGGTTTCATTTCTAAAATCACCGGCATCCTCCTTCCTCCTTCAATGCGTGCACGACCGTGTACATTCATCCAACTGTTCTTTCTTTTTTCTATTTGTTTTCCTCTTTCTCTTCGATTGTTTCAAAAGCTTTTCTCTCTTTTCTCCACCACTCTTCTTTCTTCTCTTAGACCAACTACTCAGACTTTTATCTAAAATTATCTTTTTTTTCCTCATGTGTACCTACTATCTTTAAAATTGATTTACAAAATGCACATATGCTTTCAAGGATCTAGGCTTGGCTTTCCCTAATTCCCTCTTCCATTGCGTATCTCCTTCCATAGCAAACAAAGAGGCATGAATGAAGAATGGAATAGAATGTTAACAATTCCTGTATTCATGGCATTCATTTTATAGTTATAAAAGAAACTCATGAAAAGAATGGAGGGGAAGATAAAAAGGAAAAGGAAAAATAATGGAATGAAAGACAGGATGTCCACATCAGCATTTTGATTAGTGCCTAAAAGAGAATATGAGGAGTCAACGTGACAATATATTAAATAATGAAAATGTTGAGATAGCAGTACCACAGCCTATGCTTTAGAATTAATATATTATAGATAGATTTTTTTTTCTAAAATTAGTCGGAAAATTACCATGACTTATAGCGATTTCAACTAATTTTTTGAAAATATTTTAAAAAACTAAGATAGGAAGTTGCATTCTTAACTGAGTAAAAAATAAAAGTTCAAGTTGATAAGTTATCCTAGGCTAAGGCTACTTCTTATCATGAATCAAAGTTTTCTCATGAAATTTTTTTTCTATAAACTTTTTCAAGTCAGGTGGAAAGTTGCCCTAACTTAAGATAATTTCTTACCTATATTTTCAATATATGTTCAATAAGTCGTTGAAAAGTCAGCCCCAAGTTGGGATGACTTTCCAGAATTACAAACACTAGCATATTAATTTGGTAATTAATCAAAAAGAGTGTAAAATGAAAAATAAAAAATAAAAAAACATTATCTATATAAAAAAGCAAGCAAATAAGAAATAACATGTTCTAATAATAACCTATATATATGTAGTTAAATACAAAGATTGTTACATTAATTGATTAATTTATCCTAAGGGAATTAATCTAATGATTAATTTTATATTATTATTTAATTAAATTAAGATATATCATTTTTTTGTTATATTATTCTTTGAATAATTAAAATATTTTATTTAATGAAATTAAAATATAATAGTTGAAGAAGTAAAATCAAGGGATTTTACTTTTCTTTTCTGCAGCCGCACGTCGTTCCACTCTTTTATTTTCTTCTCCTGGACATCTGTTGCTGTCCCAAATAAATTAATAAATTGAGGCTTCAAACTTAATTTGGAGAGAACCTTTAATAAAACAAAGCCAAAGACCAAACATTAAAGCCTTTCAAAACATACTTCTCTTCTTTTTGTACCTTTTGCCCATAAAAGATTGTGCGCGATTCTCAATTAAGAGACTTTTCTAGAAATCCAATTGAAATAGTATGTTAATAGGTTCTTTGGAATTAAATTCAATTTTAATTATTTAGATTTTGAAAGTATAGCCATGAACTGAAGGCTGTTGAGGTGTTGATGGCCTTTAGGTGCAATGGCCATGTTCATAGCGAATGGCAGTATAATGACGAAGCCTGAGGAAAAAACTTTGAAAGGATGAAGAAGATGATTGAGGCAGCAGATGTGGCTGTGGACAAAACTCTTTTAATTTTACTTTTTTAAACTACTATGCTTTAATTTCATTAAATAAAATATTTTAATTATTTAAAAAATAATATGACAAAAATAATAATATATCTTAATTTAATTATATGATAGTATAAAATTATTTTATACTGTCAATAAATAAAAATTAAATTAAAAAAAACAAGCAAAAGAAAAAAAGCTGATAAACAGACAAAGAAAAAAAATTAATACAAGTAGAATTTTAATATTTATTAAAAGTTGATGAAAAGTTGCTCAAAAAAAGGGTGGGCTAATTTTTTAAAACTTATTCTTTTAAGTCATTTATTAAATTCTGTACTTATGTACTTTAATTTAGTAATTATAAATTAAAATAAAAGAAATTTCTTCTAAAATGTAGAATTTATTATAAATTTTGGTTGAAAATAATTAATTATATAGGAACTTTCTGGCACATATTTCTTTATTAAAATAAGTTCAATTTCGTTAGGATGGATACAGTACGTGTGCTTGAATTTTCTAAATGTGTTATTTATTATTATTCTTCTTATTTTGTATAGAATTGTCTCTAGAATATTGTCTAGCTCACATTAAAATTATTTATTCATATATATGACTTGACTAATAAAAAAAAAGATTTCATTGTCTTTTTTATTTCTTTGACTCTATTTTGTTCACTTCCTCTTCTCCTGTAAAGAGTCTTTTTTTTTTCTCATTCTTATTTCTGTTTTTTTTTTCTTTAATCTATCGTACATAAATTACTGTTAAGTTTTAATTATTTTTGTTCATAAACCAACTACACAATACACACTACACAAAACACAAAGAGAAAAGGGAAATCAAGAAAAAAATAAAAAAAGGGGGATTGAGACCGAAGTTAAGATGTGATTTACTTGTTCTTAAAAAATATATATAATAAGAAAAGAAGAAGAGAGAGTGACACATTAAACGAGAGGAAAAGAGTTAAAGAAGAGAAAGAAGGAATAAGAAAAATAAACTTAGAAAATGTTGACATAGATTGATGAGAGAAAAAATGTTAAGAAAGATTGATGTGAGATTATTTTAGGTAAAAGATTATCTTTTTTTCTTTTTTTCAAAAACTTCATATGTGAGATTTTGATTATTTATTATTTTAATTATAAAATAAATTAATTTAATTATATATAAAAATAATAAAATAATAATCTAAGAGTTACGTTTTTTTAGTCTCTTTTTTCATCCTCTTGATGTTTCATTTTTTCTTTTTTAAAAATTTCTTTCCCTCAAAAGATTTTCATTCTCTCTCTTAGTCCAAGTTTTAAAGTTGCCGTGTAACAATGGGTCTAGCAGTCTTAGGGTGGCTTGTGGGAAGAGTGTAGGCTTAATAAAGTACTTCTATAAGTGAGATGCAAAGCTACATAATAACAAAAAAGGAAAGAAAAAAAAAACATCAACTTGGTTATAGCTAAATATAAAAGGTTGATAATGTGTATTAATAACGAGAAAAAGATAAAACAGACAATGAAAAAAAAAGAAAAAAGACAACTGGTTGAAGAAGAAAGTAAAGCATTAAACAGGAATTGCTTTCCTGAACGTGAATGTGAAAGAAAATGAATATTAACTTTTAGAAAAATAGAGTCAAATGAAATGGGACTTCGAGTGAAGCCCAGCCTTTCATAACATCATTTGCTTCAGATGTCGCCCTCCACAATTGTTCCATTTTTTATTTTTGTTTTCATTATAATTATTTCTTTTATGTTAGTTTTTTTTTCTTTTTTAAATTATTTTTTAGTTTCTTATTATCACTTTTTAGTTGTATGTAACTTTAGCTGAACAATTTTATAAATATTTTATTATCATTTGTTGCTCATTATTTTATAAATATTTTTAATTTAATTTATTATTTTTTATTTTATAAATATTTGTAATTTGTTTCTTTAGTCTTTTATTTTTACTTTTATTTTGTGAGATTAATTAAATTTATTTAGGTTATTAATTATTTATAAAATTAATTTTAAAGTGACTGTTCTATGACGGATGCATAAGGGATATAGCAAAATGCAGTTTTCACACTTTTCTAACATAAATGGACTCCTAAACTTGATTTTCTTTCACAAGCTTACATTGTGTAGCAAATAGGATATGGATTTTACACTTATTTTATGGACAATCTAATGTGTTAACAAAAGTTTACAATCATTAATTATTATTTTCATGATTGAACTTGACATGTTTGTAAGCTTAATTATTAGTTCATATTTATACATTAAGCACTATTTAACTATGAATAACTCAATGTTATAACTCTTTGGTCTATAATTTTTACTTTTCTAATAAATCAGTAATAACTAATTAAATATAAATAGAAAAAGGGATAAAATTATAAATATAAATATTTTTTATAATTATATTCTATAATTATAATTATTTTAAAATACAAAGAGTTATCTTTTTACTTTTTCTCAAAACTATTTTTCTAACTAATTAATTTATAACTATATTAAAATTATAATTAATTAATTGATAAAATAATTATATAAGCAACAAATTAAAAAAATACAAATTGAAAGGCAGAAAGTGCCACTCAAAACGTTAGTACCTATAAAGTAAGTATATTAAGCTAGCACCAATCAATCAATGAATGATTATAAGTATAAGATTGATTATAAGTATAAGATATTAAATTTATACTTTATCCTAATTACATACTAATGAGTAATTTCAAGTACATATACAAGTGGATTTCTTAAGCACGAATTGATCAATGAATTGTTATACTTATTCCAGTTCCTAAGTGAAATTCTCCTTTTCTAAAATACATTTTGAATGTAATTTGTGCTACAACATTTTTTTATGCAATGGGTTTTTTTAAAGTCTTTTTAGAACAAATTATCTTAATATTTTTAAAACTAAGTTGATCTATTTTTAATTAAAGTTTCAAAGTAACTCAATTTTTTTTAGTGTTCAATTATTTTTTAAAAATTACATACTTATAAATTAATCGTAATATGTTTTTTAATATTCAAAATAATTACCATGCTCTACTTTACTTTATAAGGTACATCCCTCACTTTAAAGCATTCAAATTTTATATATACAACATTAATAGATTTGAAACTAAGTGACATTCACCTCTGTTAAAATTATAGAGTAATATATCAGCAATTCAATTCTAACAATTTTCATTAATTTTGATTGAAATCAAATCATAAATTAATTTTTCAATAAATTAAAATTAGTCTTCTCAAATTATCATAATTAATAAGACATTAATTTCTTAATTTTAAAATTAAAAAGTGCATGCTAAAAAAAATTTCTTAACTTTGGAGGAATCAAACAGACTAGCACAATTCGGGCACGCAACGGTGGCGTCCTCCGTCTGCGGTGGTTGAGGTGGTTGATGTTGGGTAGCGGCTTCGATGTATTAATTTTTGAAGATGCTCAAGCTTGTCTGTGTCGTTTTTGGACATTAATTAGGGTCCATAATTCAAAGATTTATGTCCCTCTCGTGGATTGTTGGTCTCTCTTCCCTAGGTTGACCTTGTACTGCATAACTTTACCCGGTAAATGTAATTCAATAAAAAATTGTGAATCAATTTCGATTTTTTCAGAGGCATATAATGTCTGGTCAAAATATGTTTATTAGTGGTTGTGGTTTGAATTTCCTTCTAGCCAATGTATGCATAATTAATAAATTAAACACTAAACCATCCTTCTTCTTCTGTCACAGTTTGACTTTCATCTTCTTATAATGGCTGTTTAAAGAGTAATAATTGAATGTAAAAGGGTTCAAGCTGCTGGAGTGTGATGCAATTGCACGTTCTTTTTCCTCCCACATTGAATAGAAGAATAGTTCCACTTAGATTTGATAATATTAGTTATTGGTATGGTTCCATCAAACATATTATTGCCAATAATGAAAATAGTTTATATTGTAAGGAGTGTCTTGTTTGAGAGAAAAAAATATAATTAGAATAAAATTATAATTAGTAAACTTTATAATTTATCAGTGTAGATTTTTGAATAAATTTTGTATTTATCTCTTTTTAACACAATGATCCTATGACAAGAGAAGGTCTATCACAAATGTTCCAAGAAGGTGTCACAAAGTTAGTGGAACAAATTAAATAAAAATATGAAACTCCTACCAATTTTTATTTATGGAAAAAAAATTAGAAAAACCCTTAAAAAATGAAAACTAGTTTACGAAACAAAGTTAGATTTGGAATTCTATTTATGCATAGAAAAGAGTAAAAACTTAATCCTATTGTATTCCTGATTCATTCGTCCAAAAATGATTACTCTAAAACTAATTGTGCCAATTATTAATAACATTAAAATATTTAATCTACTTGAAAAATAAATAAACACAAATTAAATAAAAGAATTAAATTAAAATATTTACAAATTAAAAAAATTATTTACAAGTTATATTACCAAAAAAGTTTATTTATAAGTTTGGCTTGTTCGAAATACTTAAGTTTTCCCAAAATGAGAAGTTAAAGCATCATAGTTCGTCTAAAACATAATTGTAGGTTGGTAGATTTTAATTAAATTTCATGATAATAATTAAATAAAAAAACTAATTGATTAATTAAATTATTGATTGATTTATTTAAAAAAATATTTTATTATTAAAGAGCCATCACAGTAATATTGATAATTAAAAATTTTAAATTTATTTTTAAAATCCAAGAGCCATCATAGTAACATTAATCCCAAATAATTTTACTTTTCAAACATGATTAAAAGTTATTTTAAGATTAAAAAGTCATCACGGTAATATTAATTCTAATTAAATTATTTTTTAAATATAATTAACATTTGTTTTAAAACTAAAGATCCGTCGCGATAACATTAATATCAATTAATTATTTCTTAAGTCAAAAGCTGTCATAGATTGTTAATTATTAAATTTTAGACAAAATGAAGATCAGTGTCACTCTAAAATAGCCAAAGAAATATGTAACTCTGTTTACTGAACACAACAATTATTCATAATTTAATTTGTTATACCTTAATCACAAATTTAAGAATTGTCAAGATCACAAATGAGATTAAAAGTCATATCAAAATATTTCAAGAGATACCAACAATCTATCAATAAACGAACTAGTCAATAAAATCTTTTTTTTTTTGTCACTTTTATTTCATCCCACATAGAAAAATGCTTATTTTGTTATACATTCCCTTCAATGAAAGGATATGCTACAACTTTAAGAAAATGAATTGAACAAGTTAACTCACATAAAATAGTTATAGTCCAAATATATTCAACTATGAACCCCCCCTGGTGTTTCGGTCAGCCTAGAGCAAATGGTCACATAATTCATGCATGAAAGAAGCTTTATGAAAAGAAATCTAAATTACTTTATTATATTTCATTTTAGGATAAGAACATGAATGAAAATTTACAAAGCCATTCCAATGATATATGTCAAAGAAAAGTCTTAGCAGAACTTTCCTTGGATTTTCAAATGCAATAAGATACTATGACATGCGGACCGAGTCTCTTTACGAATACAACACTCACAAGGAACGAAAAATCTTATAGAGACATTTCTTGCTTATTTTAGTTTCTCATATTCTTTCTGTATATCATGTGTACTTCTTTTCCTTTTTTATGTTTTCTCAAATTTTTAAATAAAATTAAATTCTAAACTAAATGGAGTCTTATTTCAAGCAAAATATAACATAATTTATTTTAATTTAATTTGAATTTTTCTATTTTAATTGATAAGTTAATTTTTTTTAATTTGATGATCAAATTTTAAGATTAAAATAATTGATTTGTTTATCCTTTTATATTTATTTTTTTGAATTTTTTATTATTTAAATTTTTTATAATTTTTTATTAAAATAATCAAATCAAATAAATAATCTTTTTATTATTTTTTAAAATAAATTTAAATAATTAGACAAAATTGAATGCTGAGTCTAAATCCGTTTATATTATATAACATCCCTTTCTCCCTGAAAGAAATTGAGCTTCAGAGATGGCTACCTACAAACAATGGACAACCCTCAATGCACTTGTTTCCCTCTCTGTGTTTGCGTTGCTGAGCTTGGCAACCCAAGCAGCTCCTACTTACAGTGGCTCTTACTGCAACGACAACACCACATACGCAACCAACAGCACATTTGGTCGCAACTTGAATGTCCTCCTCTATTCTCTCACCACCAACGCCTCCAACCAACAGGACGGTTACTACATGACCATCACGTCGGCTTCGGAACCACTGAAGCCGTCAACGGCCTCTTTCTCTGCCGTGGCGACATCAACACCACCTCGTGCCAACAGTGCGTCGCCACCGCCGCCACAGAGATAACACACCGTTGCCCCAACCAAACAGAGGCCGTCATCTGGTACGAGGAGTGCATGTTGCGTTACACGAACAAGTACTTTAAGTTCTACAGCGTCGTCCCCGGATTGAACCTGCAGGATGGCAGGAACATCTCCGGCGTGGACTTGGAACGGTTCAACGAATCGTTGTTCGGCTTGTTGGATGATTTGGCAACGAAAGCGGCGAATTCCCGGACGGCGAAGAAGTTCGCCACAGGCGAAGTGGAACTAACGAGCAACCAGACGCTGTATGGGTTGGAGCAGTGTACCCCGGACTTGACGAGTTCTCAGTGTGAGACTTGTCTGCGAAATGCCATCGGAACTCTTCCGACGTGTTGCGCCGGCCAACAAGGCGCAAGAGCTCTGCTTGCGTCGTGTAATGTCAGATACCAACTGTACCCGATTTACAATATAACTGCCATGTAATGGTTACGTGTCGTTGTGTCAGCCGTTAGATTTAAAAATAAACGGCAGTTGATTATGGCATGTGCCACGTGCCATAATAAGAAACTTGTTACTTAAGAGCATTTTCATTAATTCTTCTAAATTATATAAAATTGCAAAATGACTCTTTCACTTTTTCTTTAGTATTTTCATCGTCTTCATTTAATCTTTTGACTTGTTCCTTTTCCATCTTTACCTTGTATGGTTCTTGATTCTTTTCCATCTCCATTTTGTTTTTCAAGTTGTTCCTTTTCCATCTTCAACTTTCATGGGTTTTATGGTGGTGCTTCCATGGATTCAAGAGGCTATTTTGCATCTCCATTTCGTCTTTCAAGTTGTTACTTTTTTATCTTCAGCTTTCATGGACTTTGTAGTGGTACTTCTATAGATTCAATAGTCTATTTTTGTATTTCCATTTTGTCTCAAGGTTGTTCCTTTTCCATCTTTAGCTTATATGTGGTTCTTATTCCTTTTTCCATCTCCATTTTGTCTTTCAAGTTTCTTTTCCATCTTCAACTCCTTGGACTTTGTGGCGGTGCTTTGATGGATTCAAGAGTCTATTTTTGCATCTCCATTTCGTCTTAAAGGTTGTTCCTTTTCCATCTTCAACTTCTGTATGGTTCTTATTCCTTTTCCATCTCCAGTTCATCTTTCAAGTTGTTCCTTTTTAATGAGAATCAGTGAGCAGAGTAAAGAAGAAGAAGAGAGGGTAACAGCAGAGAAGAAAAACGTGTATAATCTTGCATTCATCTCTGGAGTGTTACAATACAGTTTATATACAAGTGCACACCTTAACAACAATACTAACTACCTGTAACAGAAATCCACATCAGCTAACAGAATTGCCACATCACTTGACACATCATAATTATATACTAACACTTTTCCATCTTCAACTTCCATGAACTTCGTGGTGGTGCTTCCATGGATTAAGAGTCCATTTTTGTATCTCTATTTCATCTTAACATTGTTCCTTTTCCATCTTTAGCTTTCATGGACTTTGTAGTGGTGTTTCCATGGATTCAAGAGCCTATTTTTGCATCTCCATTTTGTCTTAAAGGTTGTTCCTTTTTCATCTTCGGCTTGTGTATGGTTCTTATTCCTTTTCCATCTCCATTTCGTCTTTCAGATTGTATAATTATCCATCATCTTAAATATTCATGTGAAATTAAAAAAAAAAATTAAACACACACGATGATATTAATATAGGAGACAGGTCAAAATGTTGCAGCAGGCAACACAGCATTTTTAAATATTTAATTTAATTGTTTATGTAAGATTGGGATCCAAAAAGGATAGAATAGAGTAGGGAGACAAAAGATATAAATGTCCAAATGAAGGTGTACCCTTGCAAGGAATGTGAATATTTTTCTATCCTTATAATATTATTATTACAACAAAAAATGTATGGTTGTGATTACAAATATTTAAAGGAAGAAGTTACCCTTTTTACTTTTTTTTTTTTAAAAATTAAAGCCCTAGCTTACCCATTATGGAAGAAAAGTTTACTTATATTTTCAATTACTTTAAATTTGGAAAAAGAATAAGTTGAGCTACAAAAGTTCTATTACTGATGCGTGTGACGTGTGTCGCTATATTTTTAATTCTCTTAATTAGGATTCACATGAGTGAAAGGATTGAAATCTTTCTCTTTTTATGTTTTTAATTTTGTTCTCTAATTAAATACTGTAAAATAAGAAAAAAAAAATTTACGTCTCTTCCTTAAATTTTAGTATTTATCTTTTAGCTGATAACAATTTTTTATTTAGATGACAGTAATTTTTTAGTTATTATTTTTTTATTAAAAAATAATAATAACATGAAAAGATAACATGAGATTTAAATGCTAAGACGAAAGAGGGTGTTAAAAGCTTCTTCTTTTTTAAGTCCTTAAAGCTAGCTTAATTAATAGTGAAGTCCACCTTAATACACAAATTTCGCTAGATATGCTACTTTGGTCAAATTGACCAAATACTATTGGGTTTAATTATTTTGCCAAGTATTAGTAGGAGATTTTTTATCCAAAACTTACACTATGTAGTAAATAGGAGATGGATTTTATACTTATTTTATGAAATATCTAAGGTGTTAACAAAAAGTTTACAATTATTATTTGTCATTTTGATAGTCGAATTTCACATATTTGTAAGATTAATTGTTAGTTCATATTTATACCTTAAGCACTATTTAGTTATGAATGATTCAATATTATAACTCTAACTATTAATAAAGTAATAATTATACAATTGTATGCTTACAAAGTATGTATAATAAGCTAGCACTAATCAATTGTTGAATGATTATAAGTAACACATTAAATTTATACTTATCCTAATTACATACTAATGAGTAATTTCAAGTACCTTCAATAGTCTACATGTAGTTCGTAAGTTCCTTAAGTACTAATTGAACAATGAATTGTTTAGTGTAACACATTAAATGTAATAATGTATACTTATCCAAGTTCTTAAGTGAAATTCTCTATTTCTAGAATACAATTTGAATATAACTTGTGATACAACTCTTTTTTTAGATAATAGTTTTCTTTTCTTTTTTTTATCTTTCCAGAACAAATTCTCTTAATATTTTCAAAATCAAGTTAATACTTAAGTCAATAATTCTATTGATTCGGTATTTTATAAAAAAACGTATTGATTTTATTTGAATCCTTTTGTTGTTAAAATTATTTAAATATTAAGTCACTATGATTCTAATTACCATGTGGTAGTGTGCGCTGGAGATATTTTTAAAATTATTTGAATATTAAGTGACAATAATTTTTCTTTTTAATTAAAATTAAACTACTTAATTTATTTGATATATTATTTATTTAATTGAATATACCCTTAATATATATACATATATATATATTTCTAAATTCATGAATGTGAAATTCAAATCTCTCTTATAAATTAAAAGACCCAAATAAATGATTTAATATGAAAATAATCGATGAGTGAAATTTTAAAAAATTATTTTAATGTTAAGGGATAATAGTTCTTTTTCCTAATTAAAAGTAAACTACTTAATTTAATTGGTATATACTTAATGTAATTGACAATACCCTTAATATAAATATTTCTAAATTCATGAAATTGTGCAATTCAAATCACACTTATAAATTGAAAGATACAAATAAATGCTTTAATATAAAAATAATTTATAAGTGAAAATTTGAAAAATTATTTGACTACTAAAGAATAATAATTCTTTTCTTAATTAAAAATAAACTATTTAATTTAATTAATATAAAATTAATATAATTGATAATACCCTTAATATATTCTTTTACCTTTTAATAATTATTAAAAGTTATGCATGATCCCATCATACTTTTTCTTCAGAAGTTATGCAAGGTCATATCACATTTTGTCCTCAATAATTATGCATGATTATTATCATCTTTATTCTTTAAAAGATGTGCATGGTCATTATCATTTTTATTCATCAAATGATATTTATAGTTATATAATCTTCTGTCTTTGAAAGGCTTGTATGGTGGTAATATTTTTTTCTCTTAAAAGATGTGCATGTCACATAATCTTTTTTTAAAATTGTATATCATCATATTATCTTTTGTTTTTAAAAAGTGTGGATGGTCAAATTATTTTTTTTTTTAAATTGTGCATGATCAGATCATCTTTTCTTTTAAAGATATGCATGATCATATCAATATTTTTTAATTTACTTTTAAGTATATTTAAAATCTCAATCCTTAAGTGTAAGACAAAATAGAGTAAAACAAAATATATTTTAAATATGTTTTCCACTATAGTCATGAAGCATGAACATATTTTAACAAAATAGAATAAACAAAATATCACAAAACAAATTTTGTCCTAAATTGATAGGAAACACTATAGATGCTTGCTTTAAGACCATGCTAATGTTATCTTAATGAATGTTGTTCTAAATCATAGAAAAAAAGTTGTCCACAATGACTGTTTTCTTCAAACTGTGTATTCAAAAAATTTATCCTCAGTCTTTGCTTCGGACACCCTTACAAACAGTTATTATTATTATTATTATTATTATTATTAGTAACTGTTATATAAAGTATTTTAAAAATAAACAAATCACTTAAAACTAATCTCCCTACAATTCGAAACTTCAAAGCTTCCCTCGATATCCAGTGAAAAATGATTAGACTCGTGGGTTACCATCAAAAGAAATGACTATTATTTCATCGTCATTTCATCAACTTTTGTGAACTTATTTCCATTCTTTTTGGACCCTATTGACATATATGACCAAGAATCAAAGAAGACAACATAAAAAAATGGAAACTTATGAAAGGAGGAATAAAATCAAAGAGTTTACCTTTAGTCCTTCAACAATCTTAGGAATGAAATAAGAGACCTTCACTAATATTGGATTGATATCTGCACAGATATTTAAGGAAGATACTTCCGTTAATGCCTACTTGCTCCCCACTTCACTGCACATATTGCACCTCTTCTTTACGAGCTTCACCATCCTCTACATATACCCACAGTGGAACCAAGAGAGATAAAAAAAATCATCAAGCAAAGAGAAAAATTGAAAAATAGAGAGGGGACGTGAACAGAAGAGGAGGGAGATTTTGAGAGAAATTTATTTTTCCTGTACATGTCATATAAATATCATATCATATTTATTTATTTATTTATTTATTTTTGTGCAACAATCAATGACATTGATTATATAGTTATACTATCCTTAAATATCATTAGTGTCGTAAGGATTTATCGTATAGCATGGTGCTATCTTAAACTCTATGCAATGGTGGTTTTTTTTTTTAAACTTATAAATATTTTTAATTAATTCTTTAATTTTTTATTATTGAAGGGGTAAAATAAATATTTTTAAAGTTATTAATAATTTACATAATTAACTTTAGGATAACCGTTTCAGAACATATGTATTAAGAGTACAGTAGAATTAAGTTCTTTCCCTTGCTTGTACATAATTAAACTCTTGAACTTGACATGGTTCATAAATCATTTTTCTATTTATTTAAAGGATTTTTCTAATAAATTTCTTATTCAATAATTATTGATAATGACTTCATTTTATTTTAATTTCTTCTACTAATTTCGCGATACTTTCGAAAACGGTTGTAACACTGATCATATTATCTTTTACTTTTAAAAGATGTGCATAGTCATATCAATATCATGTCATTTTTAGGGAGATTTAAATATTTTAGCCATAAGTACAAGACAAATTATCTTCTTTAAGACTAAAAGTGAAATAATAAAGATAGTTTTTTTATATTTTCATCATTATTGAAAGTTGTAATTGGTAATATCATCTTCTATTTCCAAAATTTGTGCATAATCGTATCAATATGAAGTCATGTAACTTTTTCTCACACAGCTTAAAAAGAAATTCAGTATCGATTTACAACTATATAAAAAATCAAATGTTAAATGCACTAGATATTATTGTTCTTTATTACTCCAACCCCATCTTGATCATATGCATTTTAGGAAAGAGTAGCTAAAATTAAAATGACCTAGACTTTCATTTAAAACATGAAAATTTAGTCATCTGAATATAAAATTTGGGTTATACATTTAGTTGCGCAAGACCGACCTATGTTTATATTGCATATATATTCAATCAAAAAAAAAAATATTGCATATATATTTGGTCCACATTGTAAAAACGCCAGCATTTGATTCCTGCACAGAATTTGTTGCCGTAACCCTCGAAAGGCATGTCATAATCAACTTTAACCGGCGCAAGCTCCTCGGCTGATTCCACTGCATCCCATTACACCCACCACCATTTTTCTCCGTCACAGATGAAGAAGAGCCCATGTTCATCAGGAGGAAGAAGGAGGAATTGATAGATTGATAAAAAAAAAAAAGGGGGTATATAATTAAAAAAAAAGTGCTGGGGTCATATTACAATTTTTGTAAACCGGTTAACTCACAACTCATTTGTCTATATGGATCTTGCATTCTGTCTATGAAGATGTATGTCATCACCTCATTATGCACCATAAATAACAACCAGGGGTGGGGGGGAATGAACACAAATAAGGAACAAGAGAAGAAGTGGAAATGAAATAGAACAGCTCCACCAGCTATTCAGCCTCCTTCTGCCAAATTCCATAACTAACTGGCTGCTGATCACGTGATGCATGAAAATTTGAAGGTCATCTATGAAAACGGGTCTAATAAGAGGGCCTCTCCTCTCTGCACTGCACAACACATTCTGTACATAATAAAAGTACTGCCTCAAACACATTGCTTTCCGTTCCTTTCTTGGCTTCTTCAAATTATTTGCTCATTTTCAAAACCAAAACTGTAAGAGATCACAAAAGAGACATAGAGAGAGACACTGAAACATCATGGGTTCAGCGTGCGTCGGAGACCGTTTGTGTTACCGGGGCTGCCGGTTTCATCGGGTCCTGGCTTGTCATGAGACTCCTCGACCATGGCTAAACGGTTCAAGCCACCGTGCGCGACCCAGGTTCATTCCAATTCTTACATCATCTTTAAATTTTTTGTTTTAATACAACGAAAACATATGTTGAAATTAGGGTTTTAAATAGCAGACTCTATAATCTAATATAGTTATAACATACCCGTGTCTCGAAGCTCATCAATGGACAACCTAACCGCAATTTAAAACTTTAGTTGAAATCTAAGATCAAATAAATCCAAATACTCGGTTAGCTAGATTCACCATTTTACTAACAAATATGCTAAAAGCACCTTTTTAATATCAAAATATATACTAAATAATTAAATATAACATGAACGCATGCACTATGCAGCTAACATGAAGAAGGTAAAGCATTTGCTGAAACTGCCAGGTGCAAAGACGCACCTATCTCTGTGGAAGGCTGACCTTGCGGAAGAAGGAAGCTTTGACGAAGCCATTAAAGGGTGCACCGGTGTTTTCCATCTCGCCACTCCCATGGATTTTGAGTCCAACGACCCTGAGGTAAATTTTTAATTACATGCACTATCTCATCTCTCCTTCAAGGGAAAATGAATATTACATTTGGAAAATTACTACAACTGCATATCCAAAACATTTTGTTTTTTTTTTTAATTTAAAAGTGGACAGATTCTTGCACAACTAAGATAGGACACACCACAATTAACGGATGTTTTACAGTGAGGGATCAACAAAAATGGAATATGAGATCATTGTAACCAAAGCAATTAGGCAACAATTTATTCGTGTAAAACATTTTGTTAAATGCAAATGTTACCCCTATACATACTTTTTTTTGTTTTCAAAATAAACTTTAATTGTGTTTATTATATATTATTAATAAGTGATCAATGTGTATAAATGATAAATGAGTAAAGGAACTTATTTGATTATTAGCGTGAATAAAAAAGCACAACTTCAGCCAATGAGAATTGGCTCACTTGATCAATTTTTCGCTCATTTTTTGTAATAATTCAGGTTTGATTTATGAGTTTTCTTATTGGTGGGGGCAATTCCTTGACCCAAGATTGGGATGAGCCTTCTCCTTAACTTAAGTTTTTGTTCATAAAAAAAAAACACATAGCTTCAAGAGATAATAATAGATAAGAGTTTCTTAAAATTAGTTCCCAAAATGCCGAAACTACAAGATTGATGGAGTTTGAGTCTGATCAATATGATTATAAATTAGGTAATGACATTGACCTCATGATGCTTATTACACTTGACATTTTTCTTATTTTAGCTATTATATCTACCTCCCTTACTTTATATGTGTAATTTATTAAACAAATAAAGATGTTAGGTGTAAGAAAAATACATAAAATAAGGGATGTGGATGTAATTTCCTAACTAAAGAGAAATGGTATAAGGTATAATAAGAGCCAACCTTAAAGGAAACCATTGTAATTGTTCCATAGAAATTTGATTGGAACTGTAGAATGAAGTTATAAAGCCTACGATAAAGGGATTAACAGGCATAATGGAAGCATGCCTGAAGGTGAAAAGCGTCCGAAGGTTGATATTCACATCCTCTGCCGGAACTGTCAATGTTACAAAGCACCAAAAACCAGTCTTCGACGAGACAAGCTGGAGTGAAGTCGACTTCAGCCGGGGAGCAAAGATGACTGGCTAAGCCAGTACTACTTAGTTTATGTTTGAATTACCTTATTTGTGTGGCTATGATACCTTTGTTTTTTCTAGGCAATTTGTGTCTATGTGGCAAAAGAATGCTTACGTAGCATCAATTTTGTCCATGTCGTTGCTCATATTGTTAGTATATAAGAGAAATTATTGTATATTCTTAAAGCGTCATGTAAAATTGTGCTCGAGTATATATCGAGATCAAAATTTAAAAAAAAAACTATAAAAAATAAATAAATGATATCAATTAGAAATTTCTTTCAACTCAACCATTTTTCTTTCCCTTGTGCATTCTCCATGATTTGCAATCTTACATGCCACAATCATTCTATTCCTACGCACAATCCCATCATTATAATTTTACGTGTTAACACACAATTGGCTCAAATGTCCTATTATCCACAAATATAATTGTTAATATTGTTCCACACTAGTCCTCCTCTTCTAGTACATACTCCTCTTCTATCAGGGATGTCAATTAGATCTCATTTGTAGAATCACAACCGTGTATGATATACACATATGCTTACTTTTCACAAATTAGGACTACTTGTTTTTAACATTTTAAACATTCTTCAATTGTCTCAATATTTTTCCTTATTTGTTTCAAAAAATAATTTGACCAAATCAACTTAACTATTCCATCCTTGGTGTTATCAACATTACATTCCTTATAATTAAAAGACTTTTTTTTCTATATAGATATGGTAGTTTTTTATTTACTGGTATTCATTATTTTTAGATTATTTACTAAAATGCACTAAAACTTAGTAAGGTCAGTGGTTAGGGTGACTTCTAACTTGTACAAAACATTTTTTTTTAAAACAAGTTGAGAAGTCGTCATGAGTTAGGATAACTTTCCAATAGGGTTAAAAAAAAAAATTTTAATTACAGTTGAGTAATCATCCTCGACTTTGGGAAGTTTGCTAACCTAAATAGTCAAAGGTTTTTTAGTAAAAACAAAAAAAAAAACATTTGAGAAGTTGTCATAGTTCAATGTGACCTCCTAACTAGCTTTTAAACAAAAATTATTTTATACAAGTCAGAAGTCGCCCTAAGTAAAAAAGTTACCATATTAGATTTCAGTGCATTTTAATGAATAATTTTAAAAGTAAATAAAAAATTTTTTACAATATTTATATAAAAAAGCCTCGTTAAACCTCTTGAACAAATCACATATTCATTTCACAGTCTTTAATAACGTAATAATCGTGCATTGATTTTACTCTGACCGAGCCTCATCTTATCAAAAAAAATTAAGACATAACAATGCGTAGCACTTGGTCTTGGACGGGTCAGACTTTGTTCAGGACCAGAATAGCTTCGTGGTGCGCACGAAGCTCTCCCATCGGCGCTCCCATTTCGTTGCTTTTCCTTCTTTCTAACTTTAATTAACTTGCATTCAAGATTTAAGCTGGGTTCTAACACTTTGATTCTTACTTATTTGATAACAATAATTTATAAAATTATCCAATGCCTGTTGTTTTATTATAGTGAGAAGGGTATATCTTTAGAGTTTTGAGAAGAAATATAAGAGATTATGAGTTTTGAGAAGAAATATAAAAGATTATGAGTTTTGGATACTTTTAGATTGTTGTTGGATAAGCTCAATCTTAATTTTATCTCCAATTTCTTGGTTCACACAAACAACGCACTTGTTAGAGATATAAAAGCTAATCAATCATTTTTATACCTTCAGTTAATTAATAACTTAAATTTTTATGATAAATAATTCATGATACGATATCATAATCTTTAAATAAAATGATAATGCTTTAACCTCAAAGGCCTCTTGCATTGCACCATCCTCACATACCTTGCAAGGAGAATTGGAGAAGAAAGGGTTTGGAGGAAAATAAGAAACTAGGGGGACATTGAAGATGAGACAAAAAGAAAGACGGAGAGAAAAGGGGAGAAGGCAAACGTTTCTTTCAAAAATATGCTCAAATCCATTTTCTTCTTTTATCAAAGAACAAAATTCAGAAAGAAGAACCAACTTCTTTTCCCTAACCATGACACTGTCTCTACCACTAGATCCCTTCGTCTGAGAAATCACTCCACGAGTTCATCACCTTTCGATACTCACACACCACTGCGGCGCCTGTGCTTCACCCACACACACAGCACCATCATCCGCACCAAGCCGTTGCACACACCACTGTGACACCCATGCCAGCATAGTCACCTCCATGCCACCACCGCACATAACACCTCCGCCTCCTCGCACCGCCACTGTCTCCCCACTATTCTGCAGCCAAGCTCCAAGTACACGGTGCCTAGGGCTATTCACGGTCCGGTTTGGTTTAGTTTTGGGGAGAAATCCCAACCGAACCAAACCATTCGGTTCTATCACATTCCTATCCAATCGGTTTGGTTCCCATTCAACAACCGAACCAAACCAAATCGATGAAAATCTGTTTGGTTTGGTTCGGTTTTTTGGTTTTTCGATGCAGAATGCAGTCGGTAAAGGACGGCTTGAAAGGAGGGAGGAGAAGGCAGCGTGAACAGAGGGCTCGCCGGCGGTCAATGTACAGCGAGAGGCGGGCGGGCGACACAGATCGGACTGCAAGATGGGATCGAGAAACGAGAGGAGGGTGTTGGTGTGTGACCCTCCTTGGCAGAGAGAGACGAGAGAGAAAGGTTGACCTTAGCTGTTGGTGGCGGCGCAGATCAGAGAAGCGGTGCAGATCGAAGACACGGTGCAGAATGGAGAAGCGGAGCAGATCGAGAAGCAATGCAGATTGGAGACGCAGCGCAGAACGAAGACGCAGGGCAGAACGGAGATGACAGGCATAGATCAGAGACGACAGGCGCAGCAGCGAAGCTCAGTTGGATCCTAGAGAGTGGAGACAGTGGAAAGATCGAGAGAGACTGAAACAGCGTGATGAAGATAGGGAATTCAGGGTTAGAAAGGAAATAAGCAAAGGGACAATCATGCAAATTAATATATATATATATATATATATATATGAAGGATTGATTTTATTTGATTTGGTTTAGTTTTAAAAATTAAAATTAAAAATTAAATTGAATTAAACTAATTAATTTTTTAAAAAAATTCAAAAAAACTAAATTTATTCAATTTTGTTTAGTTTTTAAAATTTTTAAGTTCGTTTGTCAGTTTTGTTCCATGTGGTTTAAAACAATGATACCCACAAACCAAGCCCCTCCTCATGCTTTTGTTTTTTATTTCAATTGATTAATCATGGTTTTATTCAAATAGGAAAGTGAAAAATTCTTTCCTAATCATTGTTTATTTTAAGAACTTTGTTCTATTTTAATAACTTCATTCAACAAGTGTGTTATTAATTTTTTAAAAAATAATATATATTTATAATATAACTCATTATATTTTATACATATTAATTTGAATAAATTATTTAAAATTGACATTTCTTATTTAAAAATTTTTATTAGGTCAGTTGCTGCTGTTGGTAAATCAGGCCCATGGTGTAGTTTTTGGGTGTTTATGGGTAAAGTTTTGTTTGGATGAACAGATCTAATTTCATCTGGGCCTTGACTGTGGGCTGATCCACTCTTTGTTAATTTTGTTTTCGGCTAAATCATGTCCCAGGTTTCTTTTAATAAAATTATTTAGGCCACTGCTATTTGGTCTAATTTGTTAATTTAGGCATGACTTTAATTTAAAAATGAGTCATTAAGCTAAAAGTAGTTTGTTCATTTGTTGGGCTTAGGTGCTCATTAATTTCACTTGTAAGTTGGGTTAAAATAAAAAAAAAAGAGAATAAAAGATAAAATATAAAAAAATAATAAAATAAAACAAATAAAATTTAAAAAAAAAAGAGAAAGGAGGCTGAAAAATATTAAAAATTAGGAAAGAAAATCAAATAATAAGTAGATAGAATAAAATATTAAATATAGTTTAAGATAAACGTGTATTTAGCTATGCTCGTTGAATTTTTATCATTACTTATATTTTTTAAATTATTATTACTTGTATTTGTTTGTATTTTAGTTATGATTTCAAATCATTTTACTTGCTTTCATATTTACATGTCATATATATTTTGACTATGTGATAAAAATAAATAAATAGTAGCTTATCCCTTGATTTATTGTGTGAATTGTTTTTACTTTGATTCCAAAAATCAAAATGGAAGTTTTAATAAAATGAGATTTTTTTTAAATTAAATAAGCACAAGTAAGAATTTTGAAGGGTAAGTTTCATTAACTCATTTTACAATAATTTTATGATTATTTTTATTACACATGAGAATAAGTAAGCACGTAAGATAAGTCAAAATTATAAATATTTTTATTTATTTTTTATCATTATTTGTTATTTATTTTTCTTTGTCTTAAGGGATAAAATAAATATTTACAATATTATTAATTTATACAATTAACTTTTAAGTAATTATTTAGGACAAATATATCAGAGACATAATTAAATTCTTAAATTTGATCTCATTTTTAAAGATCAATTTATTCAAAAAAGGTTTTTTATTAATTTTTATTAAAATAAAAATTAATGATGATTCTCAATTTTTTTATAAATTTATTTGTCTTTTATTGCAATACCTTATAAGTTCATCGTGACAAAAGTTTCAACACAAAATAAGCTTTTATGTAGAGATGTCAGTATAAAATCATACACTTTTTTTTAAGCAAAGTATGCAACTAACAAATAGAACCTCGTAAATGAGTTAATTACTAAGAATATACTAATTTTAAAAATCTATCTCCTTTGATGAGATATATCTCCCAAACTAATAAATTTCCTTGTAACATCGTTAAAAATAGACTTCTAATTAAATCATACGATAATCCTCTTTAGGTGAAAAATCACATACTCTAATTAGAAATATTCTTTAATTTATGTAAAAAAAATTCACAAATTAATATAAATAAATGTCCAAATAATCATTATAGTTCAAAAAAAGGTGATCAAGAAAAGTAAATTTTACAATTCAAAACTTTAAGATGTTAAGTTTATAAATATTTTTATTTATATAATTCTTACTTAATTTATTCCTATTTCATATCAAATTTTTTTTACTCACACTTAAATTGTCAATAATATATATTTATATTATTTTTAAATAATATTCTATATAGTATATAACATCTGCACTTTTATGCTTTTTTTTTTTAATTTTACTTTTCATTTTTACTAAACCCTCCTACTCCAACACTATGGATAAAAACTTGCTTTTAACAACATCAAATGTCTCCTCATTTAACTTAAGTATGCCGCTGCTTCCCATTATATAATGTCAGAGATAAAGAATTGGGGGTAAATTGTAGATTATATACTTTAACATTTCCGTATGTGTGAACTATGTTTTGAGGTTTAAAAAGATGTAAATGAACGATTCGCTGAACTTGTCAAAGAAAAATGATAGCAACTCTTTTGCTTCTTCTTTTTTTCTTGCCTTTGTCAACTTGGCGTTGACGTGACGTCAACGGGCAATGTCTTCCTTTTCCAGGAAATTGAACACAATGCTAATTAAGTATGACTTCTCTTCAGAAAAAGAAAATGGCCTTTCGACCAACAACCCAGTAAGGTTTCCAAGTCCACACATCATATGCCTCCAAGACTTGCAAGTCAAAAAGAAGCAACGATTCTATCTACATCCTTTATACTTAAAAATAATTTTTATAAAAAATTTTAATTATAAATTATTTTAATAATAAAATAAATTAATTCAAACATTTTTTTATAATTTTTATTTTAAAAAAAATAAAAAAATTACTTTTAAAAACTTTTTAAATTTTTTAAAAATAAAAAATAAAAAAATTTATTATTCAATACTATTTTAGTACATATTTAGTTCATAATAATTTTTTTAAAACATATTTTTTATAATATTTTTAATAAAATTTTAATTATAAATTATATTAATTATGAAATAAATTAATTTAAACATATAATTAATATTTTAAAAAAATAAAAAATAAAAAAAATTATATAAAAAAATATATTTAATTATATTTTTTTACAAAAAATTATAAAAATATATTTTAATTAATTTATTTTATAATTAAAATAATTTTATAATTAAAATTTTTTAAAAAATTTTAAAAAAGTACTTTTTAAAAATTAATCTTTCCCAAATGTCCTAAAAGTCTATCACCACACAACACCGCACTGGCAAAGACCAAGACTCCCCCACCACCCACTCACTGACGATCACAATCTGTAATTTGCAGTTATCTCCCCCATAAATACTCAGAGGAAGAGCCAGTTATGGAGGGGTTTGAGAGGGAAGAGAGAAAGGGGAAGAGCATTTGCACCCTCCAACCATCATCTTGCAACCCATTTTCCCTTTTTCTGCAGCCATCATATATTGTCTTTCATCCAAATCAGAGTTGCCATCGTTGAGCCTAAAGCACCCATTAATTCACCCCACTCTTCCATTACGGTTTGGATTAATCCTCTCAAAAGGACCCTCTCATTCCACAGGTACATTTAATTCTTCCTCGCCCGTTTCAATTTCTCTTTAAAAATTTTGATCTGTGATTAAATAAGTATAAAACTTCAAAATGATTGTTGTATCCGCGTCATACCGTGTTCTTATTAGACACTTAAAAATATTTTTACTTAAAGCTGCTCATCATTATTATTTTGTTTTTTGTTTGATATCCCACTTCATCGTTAATTTATATATAAAGCTTGACACTCATTTCCCATTATAGCATAACACCCTATTATTATATGTTTCCATCTATCTCCATTGTTCGGCGTTCTTATTGTGGAAAGGGGTCACAGATTTAAAAATTTTAAGAGTCTTATAAGAATATTTCAAAAAATTATATATGTTCCATCAAAATATTATATAACTTTTTTTTTCATAATTTTAGTTCATGATTCCTCACTACTTAAGACGCATAAGTATTCCTAAATGACTGTCATGTCTATTCGGTACGATTATGATACGGGCCCAGCGTAATGATATGGCAGTGAAATCAGACTATTTGAAGATTTTGCAAGTCAAGTCCCAATCAAAGGATCCTATCCAATAAAGATCAATTCTTTTGATTGATGAATCTGTAATTGATTGTTTAAGAATTAAAAGAGTGTTTAGAAATTATTAAATTTTGTGAAAAATAACTTTTTGTACGATAAAAGTTGTTTTTTTTTAATTTATGTTTGACATTAATTATATAAAACAATCATAATCTTTAATTATTTTATATATATTGAAATAATTTTTTAAATTTATTTTTAAGCATTTAAATTATAATTTATTTAATTATAACATATTTTGACTTAAATCTATTATATTTACTCATCAAATGTTATATGAATTTAAATAAATTATTTCATATTTTTTTTAATAATTTACTATATAAAAATAATTTTTTATATAATTCAAACAAAATATATTACTTTAAAATTATTTTTTAATTAATATATCTAAACATAAAATTAATTTTATCGTAATTGATTTAAAAAAAAGTAATTATATATATAATTAATTATTAAAATAATTTTTTTACAGTTAATTTAAACACACACCAAATTAATTAATTATAAATTATATCTCAAAGTATACTTCAATCCTGGCCTATATAAGGGCCCTCCCCAAATATAATTCAAATCATCTTATCTCAATATTTCTTCGTAGTATTCCTAACTTAACCGTTGAAATATTATTGTAGGTACCATTTCATTGCTCAGTAAATCTTATCCGGAACAGTATCCATATTGAGTTAATATTCACTACAGGTACATGTGAGTACAGTTGGGCATTTTTTATTTTAATTTTGTTATCAAGTATGTTTACGTAACGCAATGAGTCACTGTGACTCAAACACAAACTGGTTTATCCAAAACACAATGTTTTGCTACTAATTTTTTGGTTTGCTACTAAATAAAACACACAAATACTTTATATATATATATATATGTTCCTTCATTTTTCTCTTCTCTCAGTCTGTATTTAGAATAATAAATTTTAGTATTTGATCTTATTTATAAATTAAATTTTTTATTTAAAAAATTATAAAATGAAAATTAATATAATTTAAAAATTTAGAAAAATCTAATATATTTTAATTTGGTTAGTTTGGAAATCCATTAAAAAATAAGAAGATTTGAATAGATTGTAGTGAATTTTATGTAAATTTATTATTACACCCTTAATAGAAGTATAATAATCACATCTTTATAAGGGTAAAAGTGTAAATTTTTTAAAATAAAATTAACTCAATTTTTTTTAATATATTTCAAACATAGAAATTAATTTTTAAATCAATTCAAATCATAATTTTAAAAATAAATTTTAAATATAACAATTAATTTTTAATTTAATTTAATTCAGATCAACTCAATTAAATTTAATTCTAATTTTAATAATTCTATATATGCCGTTATTGATCTTTGGTTACCATTTTTTGTGAATATAGAAGATGACTGGAATTCCATATTTGACTGCAATAACCACATGCATTAGCTTTGGGTTGCTCTTTGCCTTCGGTCAAATTGGAGATCTGTTTATGAAAATCTTGAACTGGTGCTGCTCCTATTACGATATTCAGGTTCCCTCATGCATTATATTCCCAATCCCTTTCTTATATTGCATGAATGCATGCTTTTGCTTTAGCAAGGTATCTCCATGTTTCTACTATATAGTATAAATAAGTTACGATTTTACAGTTCGATTATTGAGAATCGTATCTTATAAAAAGAATTATATCATTATGATTCTTTGTCTAAAAAGATAAAACTTATGGACAGTTCAAATTGGTCAAATCTTATAAAATACTCCTTGTTCACAATAAATAAACAAATAAAAGGTATCTTATCTTTCTAACCAACACATTCTTTTTCTTAAAACCAGGGTTACGCCCCAATGTGCTTACGTCTCCAAGATTTCTATATTGGCCGCTACTACCTTCGTACTCGGGTAATTTATTTTTCACTTATTTTTTTTTGTTCTTTTAAATTTAATCATTCATTTTTCATATTATGTTCATTTTTTTTTTTGGTCTGCCATATTAATTTTTTTATCTTAATCAGATGCAGAGGCATCAAATAGATTGACCGTTTGCAATTTTTTTTTCCTTTTTGGGCAGGGATTAACCAGTTGCAATAAATACTTTTTCTCCGGCTCCTTTTTTATTGGGCCTAAACAAGGGTTTTTCTTTGATTAACTGGATTACCTTAATGGGTCAATCCAATTCAAGGCAACAATCTTTTTTGGGCCAATTCAAATCTCGTCGAGCCTATAAAAATAGGTGCCAACCTATCAAGTTTTTAGTTTAAGTTTTTAGTTTAACAGCTTACCTCTGTGGGCCGAGTCTATTTAAGACCTCTAAGTTTGTTACGATCATGTACTAATATTGTTAGGGGCCAGTGCATAATTTTTTTAGTTTATTTTTGATTTATTATTAATATAAATTATTTTATATTATCATTTAATTATGAGTTATTAAATTATTAAAAAAATTTATTTAAAATAACAATTACATTAAAACTAAAAGTCATATACTTAATAACATATAATTAGATGATAACATAAAGAACTTTATAATAATAGTGAATCAAAATTAAATTCTGATTTTTTTATTTAAAATAATATTTCTTGTATAATATTTTTTGAGTTTAATTTTAATTTACTATTACGTGCCACCATTTTAGTAAGTGTTTGACTTTTAAGATAGTCATAGTCAAACTCTTTTAATATTTTAACAATATAAAAATAAATGATAGTGCGAAAAAATTTTACATTAAAAAAGAATCAAAATTAAATTTATATTTTTTCTATCATACCTGTTTAATATCACCATTTTTAATGTAGTGATTGAGTGATGCATAAAACTGTTGGATTTTGAAGAATAGAGTAATCAAATTGGGTTGTTTGTTGAAAAGACGGCAATTTTTAAAATCAATTTAAAATAATAAAGATGGACGATTACATAAACCTTTATAAAAATGAATATGCTCAAAAATAAACTTTAAACCCTGTTCTAATATAAATATTGTTTAGCTTAAAATTAGTTTAAATTTACTTGTATCTTATAAAATAAAAATAATAAATTAAATAAAAAAGAAATTAAAAATAACTTTGATTTTATTATATTGAGATAATAAATTTCTAGTAGAGATTCTTGTATGAAAAAGTTTGAGAGATAATAACTTTGATTTTTCTGGATAGAGAGAAGGGACTAGATAAAAACCAACTTTGAATTGGACTTATTAAAATTACTTCTACATCAAATTCTATGCAGATTAAAAAAAAAAAAGAACTATGCTTTTGAAAATCTAAGTGATAACCAAATACCTTATTTTTAAAAACCAGCCCACTGCACCTAGATATACAGTTTTTGAAAATTTCCAAACACCCGTTTAATTTTTAATATAGTCAATGGAAGCAAAATCATAGAATATATAGCATTAGTTTTGTCACAATTTCAGGCAGAATGAATGCTACCTTGTTATGCATCTAGACAAGCCTCCTCATTTTTCAACATTCTGGTAACTTATTGTCTTTTAAGATTGCTCCAAAGCCTTAATCATACACCCAAAGGAAAATTTTCAAGATTAATAGACACAGTGAAGAGGAAAAAGTTCAGTAAAATTGAATGAAGAACTGCCTCTATGTAAAATATATATAAATATGTGAACTCAGAAAGAAGAATCACCCACAACTTCTGCAGAGTGTTGGTTATAGATACTTTTCTAGTGAAAGCATTCTATTTTCCAATGGTTAGACTTATCACTCTCGCTTAAGTGTTTATTGCTTCATTTCTTTTGACAGGACTGCTATGAGAGACCAATATCGAGTGCTCCTGATGTTTGGTTTGATGTGGTGGAACGTTACTCAAATGATAATAACAAGACACTAAAGTATAACTCCTTGGGATATCCAAATTTTTTCTTTCTGAGAATTTTTCTTCAGATTCATTGCATCAGAAACTTACGAATAACCCCATTTCTCCTAGTGCAGAAGAACAACAAAAAAAAGCAGATGCCTCAACTTGGGATCATACAACTATCTTGGTTTTGCTGGAGCAGATGAAAACTGCACACCTCGAGTAGTTGAATCATTGAAGAAGTATTCCCCAAGCACATGCAGTAGCCGTGTTGATGGGGGTATGCATATCAGTTTGTAATTTACAAAATTACAATAAAAGTTTGTTTTTCTTTGCATATGTCTTATAAATTTTCCTCAATGGTGGCTTCTCCAATAGGCACAACCTTGCTGCACAATGAATTGGACGAATGTGTTGCAAACTTTGTTGGAAAGCCAGCTGCTACTGTTTTTGGTATGGGCTATGTGACAAACTCTGCTGTTCTTCCAGTCCTGATGGGGAAGGTCTGTAGATGTTTAGTGATGGAACCTTGTTGAGATGCTAATCATATATATTTGCATGATTATTTATCGGTATATATTTCTTTCTTTTACAGGAAAGTTTGATCATCAGTGATTCATTGAACCACAACTCCATTGTTAATGGTGCACGAGCATCTGGAGCTGATATTTGTGTTTTCAAACACAACAGTGAGTTTCTTTGCTGCAAACCAAGTGAAGTAACATGAATTGGTCACAGAATGTTCAGTTTTTAAATACAGTTAAATACAACATTCGTAGGCTATTAGCATCTCTCTCCTTTTATTTATTAGAAAGGTCTTGATTTCAGTTCATGGGTTGGGAGATGATGGTGGCTGCTGTTTTGCACCACGTCATAACCTTTTAACCATATATGTTAATTAAATTCCATTCAAAGTAATATATCATTTCTGCTGACAGAAAGGTAATAGAAAAGAAATAATAATTGAATTGTATTTTGATTTTAATTGTGTCTATATGTATTTGCATGTTTGTTGTACTTAGCCACAGGAAAATGTGTTTCTGTTCCTTCCTCTGCTGTTCTTGTGTTGATATTCTGGTGCTTCCAAAGGTTACAGCATTATACATTCACTTTTGCCTTGGCTATCCTACCTGCAGCACCATCACATCTTGAACAATTATTAAGAGAAAAAATTGTAGAGGGACAGCCAACGATCCACAGGCCTTGGAAGAAGATAGTTGTTATTGTGGAGGGGATATATAGCATGGAAGGGGAGCTTTGCAAACTTCCAGAGATCATAGCTATATGCAAAAAATATAAGGTTTGTTAACATGGTAGTTGTCATCTAATGACAACCTTTCATGCTCCTACCTTTTTTTTTTTTTCTAGTTTCTGTTTGAGAGAAGAAAAAAGGGACGGCAATGAAGGGGGGGAAAAAACCCAAAAGCTTTCCTTCCATTCCCCTCCCTTTCCCTTCTGCCAAACAGACCATTAAGGGGTTTTGAATAAATTTTTTATTGATTATCAAGTTTGGTTTTCTATATGCTTATCCATGTGTTTGTTGCTTTTTGCATCCTTCAATTACTGTCTAGGCATATATATATCTGGATGAAGCACACAGCATTGGAGCAGTGGGCAAGACTGGAAGAGGCATTTGTGAGCTTTTAGATGTGGATCCTGCTGATGTTGACATCATGATGGGGACATTCACCAAATCATTTGGATCATATGGGGGTTATATTGCGGGATCTAAAGTAAGCATATTTAAGTATGATACTCCAAATTTAGTGATTCAAACATAGTAAGTTGCTAAAGTCTGTAGGAATAGCAGTTCCCAAAATCTTTTCTCTCTTATTGAATATATGTATGTGCTATGTGTTTTCTCCTTTCCATGTAAAACCAGGAAGAGGTTATGCCTTAGTTGCATGTAAAGAGAAAAATGTAAGGATCTATAGAAGAGAAAGGAAGAAAGGGAACTTAAAAGTGATAGTTTCATGCAACTGAAGCCATTGAGTATTGCTGTATTAGTGTTTTACATTGTTCTCAGACAGTTTGCATCACAGAATTATTATTACAATTACAGTAATTTGAAGTCTGATTCTTGAGTTGAACTTCTGAATCTACTTTCAGGAGCTTATCCAATACTTGAAGTACACTTGCCCTGCTCATCTTTATGGAACTTCACTTTCACCACCAGCCGCACAACAAATAATATCAGCCATAAAGGTTACTCTTGGAGAGGATGGTTCCAATAGAGGTTTGGCTGGCACAAGTGTTGTTCTTTGGCTTTTTTACTTGCATCTCTTGTATCTATCCCAAAACTATACATTCTTCACATTAACTAAAGCAAGTTGTTTGCAAATAGGCGCCCAGAAACTTGCAAAAATTCGTGAGAATAGCAATTTTTTCAGGTCAGAATTGCAGAAGATGGGATTTGAGGTTCGTGGGGATAATGATGCTCCTGTAATGCCAATCATGCTTTACAACCCTGCTAAACTCCCTGCCTTCTCAAGGGAGTGCCTCAAGCAGAATGTGAGAACACCCATCTGTTAATTATGCCCTCTTATTGATGCCCAATATCGTGATTATGATTTATCCTTTCTTAGTTAATTTTTTTGCTCTCCATTTTTGAATGGGCATGTTTCAGGTAGCTGTGTCAACTGTGTCATATCCAGCAACCCCCTTACTAGCAGGCAGAGCACGCATCTGCATATCTGCTTCTCATTCAAAGGAAGACCTTATCAAAGGTTTGCAGGTATACACATTTTGGTTTTCAATATGATTAGACTAAATCATCAAATTAGTTCTCGAAAAATTTCACCGACTTGAGACATTTTTTAATCTCATTGTAATTTTTGACAGATTATTTTGTTATTTAAGTTAGTCTCTATTCAAGAACTAATATGACTGATTTCTAAATTTTTTAGAGATTAACTTAAATAACGAAATGATTAAAATATCTTAAAGACTAATATGAAGTCAGTAAAATCTTTTGAAAATCAATTTGGTAATTTACTCTTCTGGTTAATACACAAAATGCATCAGTTAACTGGTTGTGATTGTGTCACTTTAGTGTAGAAAAAAAGTAGCTACTATGTTTTCTGTGCCATCATCGTGCTGTGTTTGACATAGCTAAGAATATGAAAATTTTCTATTTAACCAATTAGAGGGAGTGAAAAAAACTGTTTTGTGCTTGTATTAGATGTCAAGGAGTAATGCGTTTCTTGTCATGTTATTTGAAGAAATATGCATCTTGCAAAACTTTGTTCTGAGAATATGAAAATGTATTTTACTGTAACTTGCCAACTTGCTGGGATTGTTATCCTTTCTTAGGTTATCAGCAGAGTTGGTGATCTGGTTGGTGTCAAATACTTCCCTGCTGAAACAATGAAGCAGCAGCAAGAGGGAGAAACTATGAAATTAGATTGACAGAAGTTGCTGCCTATAAGCAGAAAGAGGACTAAAGATTAATGAAGATATAGAGCTTGAGTGGTAGAAATTTGGATTGTGGTGGATAGGCTTCAAAGAAACTGCCATGCTCTACACTAAAATGTACATTTATTGTCACTTTCAAATATCTATTCTACTTTTTGGTTTAATACAGATTAGGATTTAGACGAAAGGAAAAGTTACTCAATTTTAAGGTCAGGATATACCACAAAGACTAATAAAATTTAAACCCAAAACCTTTTCAAATTGGCCCCTCATTTAGTAGCCTACTTATTTTGCCTGGTCATCAAATAATCTTCATATTTGTAACTGTAAATTTGTCCGTCATCAAATACTCTTCATATTTGCAACTGTAAATTTGTCCCCACATGTTCTTATTCATTTGAAACTGAATCTTCCATCAATTATTTTTATATGAAATTGCAAAATTGAAATTGAATACTCTTGAATGGGAAATTCTTGCTTCTTCTCCCTATTGGATGCAAGACAAGAATGTAACAATGGTGTCAAATCTGACATTACGAGTTTCTTTGTCTTACATCCACTATCTTAGAATAAGAATAAGAACTTGGGAGGAAGAAGCCAAAAAAATTGATTTTGAATGTGAGAAAATCCCTTTCTATGGTAGGTGCATAGGTTAGTGGGCAACTTTTGCTTCCACAGATAGATTATTTGCCTACCTTTTCTTTAGAGACGACTTTTTGATAGAGCAAAAACACTTGTACATAGAACCGTTAGATTGTATACGAATTTATGCATAGAATTGTTGTGAATCTAATAATGCAGCATGAGGAGTGAGTCATTGTTTCTCGCCATCGACCTTCTGTTTTGAATGTCAACAATCGCTTGGCCTAGGAAGTGCATGGTTGGGTAAGCAACTCCATAGTTTGTGCTTTATTCTCTAATTTTAATTAATTGAATACAAAATCCATGTCTTATGATATTCTTCCTTCTCTCACATACTCACCCAATTGAATCAGTTCCACTCCCCAGCTGAAACCTCAATCACAACCATGCAGATCCTCTAAAATACATGGTGCCCTTTGAAGAGAAAAAGTGCACAATCAAAGTTTAGATTTTGATAAAATACAAGCCACGAATCAATGATTACTACTAGCACTTTTCTCTTTAAAATACACCCTACACTTTAAAATATCCAAATGCCGTAGCATATGTTACATTATCCATGTAGACAAGAATCAAGGAAGTCATTTTGATGGTCTGAGCTCACCTTCAATATCATTTCAATGAGAAAGACATTTTACAACATAAGAATAAAATCTTAGCTAGAAGAAAATAAGACAATTCAGAGAGTAGAAAGAATGCACTGGACTGTCATTGTAAGCAAACTCCTATGCAAGGAAACCTCAATCAGTCTATCTAGTATATGGGACTGTCATTGTATAATAACCAGCTGTACAGAATTTGGTCCCTGTATTTACTTTGTACAAATTTTGTCACCATGAGCATTGAGGACAGACTAGAAGCCCAGCCACGAAGTTCTTTATTTCTCCTCAACACAAGCTTCAAGAGAAAAACTCATTTTAGATGACAAAAGGGCTCCAAAATAAAAGCAAGTTCCACAGACTTCAACCATCCTCCAAACTAGTCCGTCCCCTCCTCCAAAAGGAAAGGAAAAGGAATTAAAGAGAAAATTGACCAAGCGGATTATATGAACTGAAATTATTTACGCTCATTCAACTAATAATGCAGTTTGAAGATGTTTGAAATCAGAGAATTAACTGTGCTGATCATTCGAACTAAAACACATATAACCTTGAAAGTGTAATATAAATTTCAATTGCGTAGATTGGAGAAGGAAATCTAAAATCACTTCCAGAAATATACATATTTAAATTGAAAGCAAAAGACAATCTTGTTTTCCTTTTGTAGAACAACACAGTATCCTTCCTTAGAAAAGTGGAAGAGCACAAAAATATAATCCAAAATCAACTGTATAGAAGAAGTTCTATACACAAAATTGACTTAGTGATAACTATACTATCCCTTACAGCAAAACCATATTAAGATGATCAGCATCTTCCAGAAAAGTTAGAGAGGCAACACTCAAATAAGTATTTGGTATACAACTTGCCATCCATAAAAAGCCCAAAAGATATATTTTGGTTCAATCCTACCTGTTTGGTACGACTCTCATTGACTGCAAGCCGTTTTTGAGTCAATTTGACCTGAATTCAGTTTGTCACATTACATACATGTTTTGCAAGGTGTTTGGGTCTTATGAATTCAAATTTGAGGTTATTTTTGCTGTTTGAAGCTTCAGAATGTCATTCGTTTTGTGAATTTAGAGAAGTTTGGGCCTTGCTATGTATGATTATTGCTTGCCAGGAAAAATTCTCCTGCATGTCTTCCTAGCAATGTCTCTTCCATGCAACATTCCAACCAGCTCTTCTGGTTGCGCATCATTCCAGCCATCTAGCTGAATTATTTTCCAGTAGTGCTTATTTTGTGTGTTGCCTCTCTAGCATGTTTGGGATGCCTCATTTTGCTGTGTTGTCTTTCCAGCTGTGGTTTATGGAACCCATATTATAATTTTAGGTTAATTTCTTTAAACGTTTATTTGTAACAAGCTGAGAGCTTAGTAAGTTCCAGCTAAAAGGGGAGTGTTACAATACTAGTCTAGATTCAATAGCATAGTGGTCTAGATTCTTTAGCATATCTAGCACATGTTAGAATACTAGTCAACTAAGGTTAATACTGTTGTTTTTAGTTGTTAATTAGCTCTGTAATTAGTCCTTGATTAGCTCTGGCACTTAATGCACTCATAGTATGGATTGTGTGTAAGGAAGACACACAACTTCTCTCAAACACTATTCCTTTCTTAGCACAGTAGTATTAATTGAACATGTAGCTCTTAAATTTGTAGGACACACAGGCTATCCTTCCTCCAACCCAATTTAGGAAATTCAGCAATCAATTTTTTTTCTCTCTTTCTCTTTTTTAACTTCCTTCTCAATTGAACAAACATGAGCCACCAAGAAATATCAAAATCAAAATCACAGGACAAGTGTTTCCTCAGAGCGACTTCTTGCTTGAGTAGTCAATTTTTACCAATTGCCTTATAACCAACAACAACTATACAAGTCTTAAACATGTTAATCATTAATTCCTTTTATTTTTCCCCCAAAAAATTTCAACACCAAGTAACCCAGATAAAGATTGCCACAACAAACTACACCCGAAAAGAACCATTTTTCAAGCAACCCAGAGAACCCAACTGAACGAAACACCAGTTTCCACAGACCAAAACCACGTAATGATTAAAAATCGAAGCAAAAAGGCAAAAGGGTTGATAAGTTACCACCACAGCAGAAGCAACAGTAGCAGCAGGTGAGAGAAGCAACAATAGTTCCTGACAAAAGAAAGTGATCCCGCCTTCACATTTGAGGTTGGGTGTCTCATCGGCATGGGTCTTCTGAGCCTGATTTTCGTTTTCCAACAGTGTCTGCCTGGCTGGAGACTGCTGCTCCCTTTTCATCTTTCGGTAGTTCCATTCGAGGTTGGTGAGGTAAGAAAGCTTGAAGGAATCTCGGAGACTCTTTGTCGGCCATAGATGCATCTCTCTCAGAATCTTCAATTGGGAGATAACAATGAATGTGAATTAGGGTTTTGATTTGATTCCTTCTGGCGAAGGGGTCGAAGATTGAAGAAAAGGAGAGGAAGAGCCCAGAAACGAACAAAATGTAGCTAACTTCGTAAGTTAACCGAGTCAACTCGGGCTTGGGGTACCTAGAATGCACAGTATAGTGTACTAGCTCGGGTAAGATTGAGTAAATATAAATTTTTTTTTATTACAAGTATAAATTAAATTAAAATAAATAATTAATCTTATAATTTTTACATGTTTGTAATTTAATTTTTATAATTAAATTTTTATAATTTATTTTTTTATTTAAATTTTTATTATTATTTAATATTATTAAGTTAATCCCGTTATCATCTTGGATTGTAAGGTTATTAGTTTTTTTTTTATTTAACTGTCAAATAGAATTTTATGTTAATTTTATATGACATTATAAGATGATAGAATGAGTTATAAGAATTAAATTATAAATAAATAAAAATTATAAAAATTAAGTTATTAATTATTTATTATTAATATTCTTTCTTTTTCTCTTTTATTCTGTTGTTTTATTTTTACTTTCATTTTCAGCAATCACAGTCATACGTCTTAGAAAAAACTTCTTCTTTTTCTTGAGTGATTCTTATTTTAAGAAAGTCATCGTTCGCATAAATAAAAATTAGATGTAGACCCGCATGCTGTGTAATTAGATAATTATATTTTTTAAAAAATTTTGTTTGATTGGAGATCTTTTTCTGCAACCTTTATACATATTATTAAGAGAATAAAATAAATAATTATATGTTCATTTTATTTAAAAATCATCATACAATAAAGGTTATTGTAATGAAATATGTAATTAGCTTCGATATATATAATACATGAAAATGTTTCATATATAACTAAAAATAAATATTAAGAAAATTTAATAGGTCTTAAAATCATTTATTCAAATAGAATATGATTAGTCAAATTCAATACAAATAATATGTTTGACAATATAAGATACAATATCTTCAATCATGTATTAATAGTACATACAAATGTTAAATTTATTGAGGATAAAAGAAAAAAAATTACGTTTTAATTAATTATTATTTTCTCATTGATAATTATTTATATACATTTCAATATATAATTGACTATGCATATTAAATAATTTAATTTAAACTCCTTTTAGTAAATAACGCTTATATTTTATTTTTGATATATAAGAGATACTTGAGATTAGATTTAGATATCTCAAATTCAGTTGCTAATCAGCATGCCACTGATTTTGATAATGCCAACAATTAACAAAGTATATTATTATCTTCGATCTCTGCCTTTTTCTCTTTAAGTAAATGAAAAGAAGTGGAAATAAGAGGAAAAAGAGAAGAAAAAAAGAAAGACTATAATTTTCAAGTTAGCAAGTTGTGGCATGAAAACAGTGGCGAAATAAATCTACAAATTATATATTAGTATGAAATTATAGGGCTTCAAAATGCACAATGAAAGAACATTAAAAAAAATTTTATGCTTCACTGGAAGTTTGAAGAAGGTAAATCTGCAGCATGGAGGGAGTAGACATTCGTCATTTCCCCTCCTCTTTTCATTACTCTAAAATAGTTAAATGGAATATAATATTGATGTTGGTAAGGTTTGAAGACAATAATATGATAGTTAGCTACTAAAAAAAAAAATTATTGTTTTTATTTGACAAAAATAATTTAAAATCTTATTATCCAAAGAAACTTTTATCTTCTACATCCCATGAACCAATGTCAGTAATGGTATCAAAGTTAATCAAAGGGTCCAACCATTTATTATGTTGAAAATACCATCCCACGTTAGGAATGGGACTCCATCGTAATTATGTGCTTTGTTAGAGTGTATATAACTCCGATTGTAAAAACTACAATGGAAAAATTAACCTCACGAAAATGGACAATCTATACATAAAAAACAACAGGAATCAAGTTGATCAAGCTAGTAACCTGAAGATTCATGCACAAATTTACCGAAAGAAAGGAAGTCGCTAAAAGGGAAAAAATGGAAACAGGCTGGCAGTCTAAATATGCTTAGCAATGGCCTTAATTTTTTTGGGTACAAAGCTATAAGTTATTATATGAAAAATATCCTTCATCTACGACACTCAACATACTCTCAGTTTCTAACTATTGGTTCTTTGAGCCATTCGTCACTAAGAAACGTAAGCTACCATAGATCTAATTACCATAAAAGCACCACATCACTAACATTGCTTGAAGCTGAATTTGCTATTTCTTATCATCAATCCTTATGAACACTATACACACTTGCACCCAGAACAATATTAGAGACCCAACTACATGTGACATCAAATGTTTTGGTCTCAGAATGCAAACTTCAAAATCAACTGTGCATATCACACGCCTGTCCATGGTGTTTGATTCATTTTCAATAATTAAATAGTAAAAATAACCATTTTAATGAGTATATTTTGCAACGTCAGATCTTCAGTCACGTTCCCACTCTTTTCCCTATGACCTCCCGTTCCCAAATCCACATAGAAAAGTAAAAATCAGAACACCAAACCTTGAATTTAATAAAAATAAACAAAATAATCATACATGGAATCAACAAAAATTTGTTAAATTTCTATTAGCAATAAATTTAAAGAAAAGACCACGTCCTAGAACACAACTCAAGAAATTTAAGAAGCAAACCAGCAGTTGTAGTCATGCCCACACCACCTTTAACAAAGGCGATGGCTATAATATCCATCATCAATGAGAAGATGCTTTGCTTGGCTCCTTAGACTTCCCAGCCCCTGATCACCAAAACAATGATCAAATTCAAGCCACGCAAATTGAACATTCCACACGCAAGGAATAGATGCTCACTTTGAAGGAACACGTCCCTCATGAATTCCTACCCAGAACGACAATGCACACCGACTACAGTAAGATTGTTCTCAATTTCCCTTTCTAACCACAATAAATGGCAAAGATTCACTGCTGAAGCTGATTGCTCTATGAACCCTAATGACTAAAGGAAAATTATAAAAATTACGGGGATAGGAAGAGTTTTCGAAAGGATGATGGAATGGTGAGAGTCCATTAAGTCAATAAGTAGCGCCGGAGTGAGTTTTAATGAGAAATAATGCTAAAGAGTTGAGAGGAAATTTGTCCATTGAGTCAATAAGTAACACCGGGGTGAGTTTTAATGAGAAATAATGCTGAGAATTGAGAGGAAACTCTTGACATTCTGAGTCGTGGAGTTTACAGAAGTTGTAGAAAGCGCTGACATGGCTCAATAATAGAGCTTGGAGAAGCTAACAATGCTGATATGGCAACATTTTACACAAGAAATTCAAAGTAAAGAGGACACTGCATTAGGAGCTAAGGATCTTGATAAATTGCTGACATGGATTAATGGTAGTGTTTGGAAAAGCTGACATGTCTCTTTATTAGAGATTGAAGATGCTGATGTGTCAATGCTACAGGCTTTGCTTCATAAATTATATATTATAAATAGATACATAGTTCAAAGTTTTATTGAGTTATTCAAATTTTAAGTCTGTAAAACTCACCATGAGTGTTTATATTAACTTTTCTGACATAGCCTAAAAAGAGTTCTATAAGAATCATATATTAAATGATTAATATAAATGATTTATAATAGAAATATATTAGTTTAATTTAAACTTTTGTTTAATATCTATAATCCCCTTATAGGAATGATGATATACAAATAAAGAAGGTAAAGTGTGTCACACCCAATTTTATCCAAACAATAAAAATAATAGTAAAATTAAAAATAAAATTTTTATCTATTGCTATTTTTAAAAGCAAAAAAAAAATTTGTTTTTTTTTATAAAAATAAAAGCAAAATACCATTTTAAACTCAATTTTCATTTTTTTTTCTTTTCTTGACCCGGTATCTATATCAAACTCTTTTAGCGCAATTAATTAAAACATGTGATAAAATTCTCAATTTTTTAAATTCAAATTTCTCCTCTTGTTTTTCACTTTGCTAACACATAATCCCATCTTTCACTCACCCACATAATGTTTTTCTTAAATGTTTTTCTATATTGAGTTCCACGATTTAAGCTATGCATTCCAAGTGACTCTTTGATAAGAAAGTATGTTGTGGAGAGAAATGGGAGCGGAGACCCAAAGATACAGAGGCAAACTGAAGAGAGAAGAATAGGGGAAAGCAAAGGGAAATGAGCATTGGAATCCAGTGTTTGCAGTAACAATGTAAAAATCCTTCCTCTAATTCTGTTTCTATATAGTTCTTTGAGCATTTTCTCTTCATAATCTCTGTCTGAAACTATGTTTTGTTGGTTTCCACCTACCTCTGTTATACCTACACTATATCCTCAAATTTTGCTACTGTAATGGTGATGACTGGATAGTTTTTGGGTCTATATAATCACATGACTCATTATTTCCATTTAATGTTTTCATGTCAACAAAGTATGGGGTTGTGGGTCTACTAGCCTTAGTGCCGAATGGTTTGAGGCATGGGGAAGGATTTTGTCATGTTATGTGATGTGGACAAATATTGGTTCGAATTTGCCACAATTGCCTTTTTCTATTGATGGATTTCTTTTGTCATTCATGATCTAGTGTAAGAATCAACGTGTGGTCACCTTCATTAATTGGGTTGGTGTGAAGTCAGTACTTTCCCATTGTTGAAATTATTGTTTTTTTGTTCTTTCATTTTGCTTTCTCTATTTGGTTCTCTAAGTCTTTTGAGTTCAATGGCTTTTACATTTTTTTATTACGATTGGAGACTGCCAAGTATTTTGTCGATTGAGCTAATTGTTGTATTATGTACCATTCTTTTCAGTTGAAGAAGAAAAAGGCACATGGATTTTTGTTCTATTTTGCGAGTTTTCCTTAATGTAAATAAAAGCAATCCATGGTGGTCCATTCATTGTGTGTTTGTTGCACGCATCGGTCTCGTCTTGGGCCATGATTCTATTTCTCCTCCTCCTACACAGCCTTCACGTTGCTTCTTCCTTCATCCAGATGCACTCCCTTAGCCATGATTCCAATCCTTAATTAGCTTTCTTTGTTGTGGCCTGGTTCCTATCAAATTTACTCAGAAAGAAAATATAAAAACGACTGGCACCTGCATGTTTCTTCTTCGTCTTAACGGAACTGTGCTTGCTTGGAAAAACAAACATCTACGTCACTCTCATTGACAGCGATGGCTGATATTAAAAAGCATCGAAAGTACCATAATTGAAAGCAAAACGAATATATTGCAAAGAAACCTCCCAGTTTGAGATCCATTAAAAAAATTAAACCAGAATTGAAAAAAGCAATCAAAATCCACTCGATGATCCACACGTCACAATACTTACATCAAGATATATATACATACATCAATTTCTTCTTCCTCTGCAGTTACTTCAATAATGCAATTTCTGCAGGAGTAGGCACTCATATCTTACATAAAATAAAGCCAAAAACAATTTTTTCTATACAGGTGAATGAATCCATATGTGCAAAGATAAAATAGTACGCTCCATATATAACCCTCAACCAAGGTTTTAAATTTCGGATCGCAATCACATGATGCAACTACAATAGGTTTCCGCAACTTCATCAACTTGGATCAACCAAGACCACTGCAACCCAAGAGCATCTGCAACTGCAACCGTGACGGTAACCGCAAATGTAACTGCTATTTAAAACCTTGTTCTCAACTAGAACTGCTGGATCCTTACGACTGATATATATGCAGGCTATGGGGAGGATTCTGGTTTTTGCTGATCCATCGATCGATCATTTACAAAAGGCATTGAATGTCAGGATGGATGATGACGAAATCCAAAGAAGACAATGGGACTCCAAGAGGATTCCGAGGACTAGAATCGTCCAACGTGTGGCTGGCATACGAGAAAACGTAGGAGATTGAGGAGAGCATTATCGAGATGTATGTTGTGATTGGTGCCATATATATTCTGATCCCGATGATGGGTTTTATGTTAAAGGGAAACTCTATATATATTTGTGTATATATGTACATATGTATCTATGTGTGTGTGTTCGTTGATTGAAACTTCAAAGAAACGGAAACCACTTTGGTGGGTGGGGTACGTTATTGACAAGAAGACAAAGGAAGGGAAATTTGGAGCAAGATGATGTTGCTGAACAGTGTAACGCCACAACAAGTCAAAGAGAAGAAAAATTAAGAAAGGAAAAGATAGGGGGAATCTCATGAATTGAAGAAGGAAAATCCTATATATGGTGCAGTGCATAACTAACTTGAATTTGATATTAAATGATCGTGTGTGTTATATTTAATGCAACGATCACGCTCAAGCCAATCAGGCTTGCAAAAGCCAAAATGCTTTCAAATTTACTCCTATATTCTTTTTACTTTTTATTTGGTATAAAGGAAGAAAATACTACGAATTACCTTCCAACTATTCTTTTTCATAGGAATTCAAATTCCTTGCACTTACAAAATGTAAAGTCTTATATGAATTCTTTCAAGGAAATTGATGATCATCACGAAAAACTTTGTGAAATTTTTACGAAACACACAAACAGTTGAATACACAGATGAGTTATTTTTTATATTTAATATTTAATGATTAAGTTTCACACAGTTGACGGGACTGATTTCTTTTCCGTTAAAGTTTTTGTAAGACTACATTTCGTAGGAAATAGCTATGCTCTACTTTCAATCAATTAAGCCAATCTACGTTAACAGATGAAAATGCTTTTAATTCTTTACAATTGAGCTTTAAATATTCTCTTTTAACAAAAATAAAGTTACTTCAATACTCAAATGTTAAAGTCTTGTCTTCCATCCGCATGCAAAAGTAAGCAATAAGAATGATAGCAATAATAATTAAATAGCATTTTAGTTGGGAAATCGATATCAACCTTTGATTTATAGAGTCCTTGTTTATTTTTTATTTTTTACGGTAAATATCATTCCATTATTCAACTTTGTATTAATTTTTCATACATTATAGTGTATAAAAATATTTTCATTTAAAATTAGAATAATGATATCTTCTTTAATATGTAATATGATATAAAAACATGTATTTTTAAGATTTTAAAAATCAAATGCCTATTATAAGGATCAGGACTATAAATTGAATATTTTATTTTTAAAAAATTAAATTTACCAAAGAATTGATTCAATAATATTTTTTCGTACAAATTAAAAGCACAAATATATTATATATGTAACATGCTTTTGACTTTTGTCAACTTGTATGCCTACGTGCAAAAGTTTAGGGAATTTTTCAACGTAAGAAATGTCTAAAACTAGTAATAGTGTAAAACTAAGCTATATATACATGCAAACAAGATGTATTTTCATTAAACGTCAACTGAAAACGTTTTCAAGCATGCTTTATGTTTTTATAGAAAGTGAAAATTGAAAATACACAAATTAAACACATTTTTATGAAATTTTATTTTGATTTATTATCTGTATAAACTTTTACACTATCATCTAACCTTATATTAACATATTATTGAAAGAATTTGACTTTATAAGTAATTATCATCGAGTTTAATTTTAATTTATTATTAGAATAAAAAAATATATATTGTTATCTAATTACATGTTGTCAAATCATTAAAATAATTTGACTGTAATAATAATAACCTAAAAAGTCAAACAATTTTAATTATATAACAATTGATGATCAGATAATAAAGTAAAGAAACTTTACACTGACTGCTGAAGAAAATTATATCTATTATTGTCATAGTTAAATTCAATTAATGAAGTAATAATACATAATTTAATAATAATTTAAAAAAATTTATAATTTAGTTTTGATTTATTGTAATTATAAAAAAAATTTATACTAATACTTAATCATATATTAACATATCATTAAAAGAATTTAATTATGACAACTACATAAAAATTAAGTTTATTTAATTATGTATCAATATATATTTAAATAATAATATAAAAATTTTACATTTGCAGTGATTAAAAAATAAACTCAACATTATCTATAATAATGTGGTTATAAATGTGAATGATAGTCTAAGGCCGAGTGCATGGGATGAGGGGGAAAAAAGGCTCTTTCAATTCAAACATAAAAAGTAATAGTCCATAAGGATTAAGCACCTTATCCTCTAGTAGTGTCAATATCAAGTTCTGGTGTTATTTTTAACGAAGTTACTGATTAAAACAAATTTAGTATGTTTTAAAAAGATTTGAGATAAAAATAAAATAAAACTTAAAGTAAAGTTAAGAGACAAAAAAAATATTTTATCTAATTTCTTTTATACAAATGCATATATAATTAATATAATTAAACTAATATAGTACCGTACGATTGCACAAGTCACTCGTTACTTTAATTATTCTAATAACATTTCACTTATTTAGAAAGGAATATTAATCTAATATATATTAATTCATTCAATATGCTAGTAGTTAGAAAAATCAAGTACAAAAGCACAATGTTTCACACCATCCATTCTAAAAAAAAATTTGCATAATTTTTTTAAAAAAACCAAAAAGAAAGTACAATTCGATTGGATTGATCAAAAAATTCATATCATTACAGGTCGTTGGTTGCTTTGATTATGTTATTAACAATCCAATTGCACAGTAAAAAATTGACCTTATTTGATCAAAGAATCTTAGAAACCATAAATAATTAAACTACGCTAAAGAAATTTTACTATAAGAAAAAAATATGATTTGTATCATTAACAAATAAATGCAAGTAACGTTAACAACAAATTAGCAGAAATCAAGTTCTACAGCACTTTCCTTGAAAAAAATGATAAAAAGATTAATTTTCATTGAACCTATTAGTGTTCGTATTAAGAAGGCATCCAGTTAAATTCCTCATAAGCACATAAATCATATCAAAGCATAACAAATAACCATGGAGCAGATTTGTTTGAAAACATTTTATTTGTTGTTGATAGAAACAAATCACCCCTATCACACCTAGTTCTATCCTTAAATTTGTCATTGCTGGTGATATTACGTTTCCTTTTAAATATTTCAGCAATCTGGGCTGCAAAAATTAAATCCATCAGCTCAAGAACTGAAGCTCCATCACCTGATATGAAACAATAAATCAAGATTTCCACATTGATGTAAGTAAATTATAAATGTAGACAAACAGAGTCTATCAATATCAGTGTAAATGCTATGCCCAACCAACATGGAGCACTCAATAACCAAGTACCAGTATTAAAAAAGTTATTTACATGTCACAGCAATACTAAATACTTATACATGTAAAAAAATATCTGCAATCTGACATTCAAAAACTTGCCTCAATTATTCACAATCAGTTCAACTTATGTCAAGAGACCAGCATTGGTCTTAGCATTGAGAAAAACCTAATTATTTAATTATCATAGCATAATTTATATAGACAGACATTTTAGCTACATTCCCCACATGTATAGACACTTGTTGCGAGTGAATGAAGCTCTCACTCGCATATAAAGACACTTCAATTCAATGTATGCTGACTTTTGAAAGGCAAAAGACAGTTTAAATCATAGAAAATATAAAAGCAAACGTAGTCTTTTAGAGCTAATTACTAGATAAGTAAAATAAAGCTAAAAATTATAGGAAAAACAAAGAAGTTATAGGAAGAATAAAGAAGTTCTCAATAATGGGGAAGATTCATACAAATTAGCAAGATAAAATTAGGATCTTACGGGGATGGAGAGATTGACATATTACTTATGAAAGCATGCAGAGTTAATTGGCTCTTAAAAATTGTCTTAATGGAACCCATATTAAATGCTTGCATGAAACTTGACATGAAAGGGAAGAGGAAAAAAACAAATTAAAAAAAAATCCAATACATGTTCTACCTTCAAACTCATAATATAAAATAGGAATCCTTCAGAGTCCATCCATTGAAACATAGCAAGGGGAAAAAAGGTTGTGGAAAAACTATTTAAAGTTTCATCTACATACAAAAGAAAATAGCACAGTAACTTGCATTCAATAATAGAAAGTGAAGTAGTAAGAAATTTGGAAATCAACTGAGAAGGTACTCTAATGCATAGCCATGTCTAATTTTCTTTGTCTTCACCTTTTCCTACCATTCTTTTTTGCACACTCAAGTCTTTCATTTAGATTATTATCTTAAGCTAAAAAGTAGCATAATTATCGTAGTTAGAATCTCATTCATTGTTCAATCGAAAAGCAAGAAAATTTTCAGAATTATCTAGGTGATTATTCTTCACAACAAACACCTACTACAAAATTTTAGCTCTTAATTTAACTTCATAAAACCCAATTTCCAAAAAAAAAAAAAGAATTGAATAAGTATAATATTAAATTTCGAACCAAAATAGAAAATTTGAAGCATTTACCAACATAGAGAAACTAACAAAATCTCAATTATAGCATGAACCTATAACATAGTAGACTCATTGTGCTTAGAAAATGTGAATTCAGTTTGACTCAGGTAAAACATCTTATATCACATTAATATTGTCATATTTTTACTCATGTAACTTGACCCCTCTGTTTTCTTCATACCCAGAAGTACTTACAGCACAGATCCAAAGGAAGTATGCAGTGCAACATACTTAGCAGGTTGGACCAACATGAGTTTATAAAAGAAAATCTTATTTTTTCTAGAAGAAAAAAAAAAAGTCTTTAGGCCATGGAGTCTATAAATCTCCAGCATATAACACAGCATTTTTTTCCTCATTTTCCATCCCTATTTGGTCCCTGTTTGGTCAACAAAGTTATAGTTAAGTCACGTTAGAAAAAGATTTATTACATAATAAGTTCTTTTGACATTTAAAGTCTTTAAGAGAAGACACATCCTCAAGCCAAACCATATAACTATAGATTTTATTTTTCTAAAATAAAAAGATTACAAACTTACCGAATATTATAGTCCAAAGATAACTCCTTTGCTGAAAGATACCTTCTTGTTGCAAAAGAGAGCTTATTCGCTGCACAGTTGTGATGCACACCATATAGTTGCTTTTTTGTATGTCAATGGTCATTGTAAGAACACTAAACCAAGCAAAGAGTCAAAGACACTAATGAATAGCAAATTAGCTTAAACCGCACAAAAAAGCTAATTTATCAGTACAACAGATACTCTTGTAATTGAACATCCCCATTTTAAAAACTGAGCCAAGACTTTCGTCATGCTAGGTCATCTCAACATAGATTTTTTTTTATCATTTTGTTTTATCTATCCCCAAGTATACATGTTTTGACATAAATATATGCTAATGAACCCTGCAATTTTTCCAATAGCTTCAAAAACTGCACCAAACCATGCATTATCAGTGTGCATCTTAGTGTAAGGTTGTAATCTGTGCAAACATAATAAAGTCACTGTTTGCATTGTTAAGATTAAAAATATCGCCCAAATCAGCACTAGTCTTCGCGTTTGATGTTGGACATGAGTTAGGCTATGAGAAATAAGTAAAAAGGTAATCAAAACAAAAGTACCAATCACCAAGTAATAATGCAAACAATTCTAAGAATATCACATTTAGTTCAAGTGCTTTTACTTATTAAAAGATACCCAGGTCCAAAACTCCAAATGCAGCAGTTTCTTAATATTATATGAAATTTAGTGATTCTTCATGATGCATTAAAGCTCTACACACCTTTAAAGCTTCCCAATTTGTGTTAATATCATGCTATCCTAGTTTTGTTAATTTCAGTAGTCATAACCACGTGTCTTAGCAGATGGAGAGGTCTTTGAGTGTTGAAAAGAGATGATAAAAAACAGTTAGGTACAATCCAAGAGCTTGTTGTACAAATTGATTTATATACCTTTCACTTACTATAAAGGTGGAGATTTGGAGGATACGAGAAATTGAAAGATGATATGAAGATTTGGTTGTGGTCGTGGATTTTTTTTCAATAAGAAACTAATATCTATTGAAAAAGCAAAATCTAATTTGTTACTGCATAGTTTCTATGTGTAGAATTAAAAGATAAAAAAGAAAATCATGAATGCATTAGATTATGTCTAGCTCAGTTTAACATATTAGAAGAAGTGCAATGCAGATGCCAAATAGAAAGGAAAAAAAAACATGAAATGACATACTATTATGCTTGAAAAAACAAACATGACTAAACAACAAACAAACTGAATAAATAACAACAGTTAGAAGAGAAACATACCACATTTTTTTACAGTGAAAGATGTTATCACAAACAGCAACATTGAAAATAAGAAAATTTGATTTGAGAAACTTCAAAATCTAGAACAATACAAACAATTTAGCCCAATCCATAGCATGTCTAAATTGAGTTTGTAATCAAATCTTTCATGGAGATTATTATAGTAGAATAGGACCTATTAGGGATGCAAATTTATAGACACAAACATGAAAATGCAATTTTCCTCAGTTTTTATAATATAAAAAGAAAGAATAGAATAGAAATGTAGAGGGAAATATATAGAATGTCAATGTCAAACAAATTTATATTTCTCTATCAATGCCAATTTTTTCGTCTCTTATCTTAACAAATGTATATTTCTCTATCAATGTCAATTTTTATAGTACTACAATGGTTTGTTGGATTTTTTCTCATTCAAGGGGTGAGTTTAGCAGGATAATAATAATAATAGAATACATGCAAGGAAAGGAATCAAAAAGCAATCACACATCATCAACTCAGAGAAGAAATAGAAAGCATGGGAGTAACACATCTCTAATCATTATGGAGTAACACATTTTCTGGATTAAATGAGCATTTACAATCCTCAAATTAAACCTATGTGCTACTTTAATTATTTCTACTTATTAACGCCCACTCACCTATATTATTATAAAAAGCTCAGTTTAAAAATGAAATATCATTCAACTCATGAGCACAGTTACAATCCTCAAACAGAACCATAAAATGTCTTAGATATGGTTTAAAATCTCATAATCAAGAGTGATTATCAGGGTAGGTAGGAAGAAATTATGATGAAGCACAACACATTTCATTAGCCAATGGGCTCATTACTTTTGAGGCTACAGTTATACTAACAGAAAAGGCAAGTCATCATGACCAAAAGTAAGAAATCTTATCATAGTAAAATGCACTAAAATATTACATTAAGGTATGCATGTATGTTAATTTGTATCATAGAAATTTAAGTGAAAGCATGCTGTAGTTTATATAGAAAAGTACCTACATTCTGAATCCATAATTGTTATTTTTGTTACTAATAGTATTATTTAGGCTCTAACTCCTAATTTCCATAAGCTAGTTGGCAAAACAAATGCATTCAGGCAATAAGTAATTTTGGCACTTGATTATCAATAGGCTATTTGGTCAAAGTATTGAGAATGAGAGATATTAGAAACTTATGGCCATGACAGGAGGTTTAGTAAAGTGAAAGGAAAGTTTTATACCAAATGCAATTTCCTCTTATTTTAATAGCTTAAACTTGAGTTGGAGAATTAAAAATGGCCCACAAAAATCTGAAAAGAGAGATTGTTGCTTGACACATCATGAGGATAAGATTTCTTGGACAGCAGATGGATTGATTTGGTGGTTTTGAGTTGAAAACCATACCAACTTTCTGTGACAGCCTATTATGCGCTCCTTTTCCTTTCCATAACCAAAATCAGCTTCTTGTTCTTTATTTCTCCATTTATCCTCTTTAACTTTTTTCCCCCTCTCTTCATGTTGCAAGCAGCCTTGGCTGTAAATTGTTGGCATCTCCTCAACTTTAAGGTTGTCATGATGTTGTTTTGGTTGAGCTTAGAGCTACAGAAAGTCACTAAAAGAAAAGCTCAAAAAGCCTTAGAATAGTGTCTGAACATTGATTTCATTCGCAATTTGTCACTTAATTCAGGTAAGAATTTTGCACTTAAAATCAATTTTGTTTTGCTTGGAAATTTGCCTTAGTTTTGGGGCGAAGTGAATGTGAGACAGAGCTTGTTTCTTTTTCTCTTATAGCACATTATAAAAACATATACAAAAAAGATGACAATGAGCATCCACATAGAAATGATGTGCTGAAGTAAGCAATCTAAGAGGAGCTACAAAATTTTCTAGTAAACCTGGAAATTCAACAGCAGAAAAGCGGTTCTCTCAGCTGTTGCAGGCTCAAAGACGTATCAGAAAGTGCCATTATCTTCTGTGTTAGTAAAACAAAAACAAAAAAATGATAGGTCATGGTGTCATATATATTTACTTTTGATATCTAGAAGACATTGACTATCCATGACTATCCAACTATTTTGAGTAAGGCGTCTTGCCTTGAAGAGAAAACTTCCTAAAGAAGAAGACAGGTACAAACGTAATAAAGGCAAAGTCTCTTCTGTGTTATTATAGTAAGACGAAAAATATAGGACAGATGTAAATAATAAAAGATTGGGAGAATTTTAAACACAATTTGTTAGATTTCCTTATTGCCAGACAGATGTTATGCCCAAAGATCAAGGAAACCAAATCTAAAAATATTAGAGCTTTGCCCTTTCAATTTTTCTTTTTTTGTTTTTACAATTCAACTGCCTACGCATCTTAGCACCCTGCAATCAAAATCACAAGGAGTGCTATTACATGAAACACCATAGAAACAAATTCAATAAGATCTTATGATCTATGTCTCCCTGAGTCTAAAAGTGGTTGGTGCTGAGAAATCCTTATGGCTATATTGGTGCTGAGAAGAAGCAGAGAAACAGAAGAAAGCAGAAGCAAAAATCTCCATTTCAATTGAATCCTTATTTCCTTATATGAAATATTAAAGAACTTAACAAATGTCCAATAAAGAGCTAAAGTGAAAACATTCGAGAACCTTGATGCCAAAGATGATAAATATTGTTTATTACCAAGAAAATCCACAATGAGTCTACCACCTAATGAGGATTGCTACCCGCATCTACATGTAAGGCAACTTCCCCGTTTCTAGTCACGAGCATTAAAACAAAATGCCCATGTTGACCAAAGCTCCATGCCATAAAATATCATCAAGTACCACTAAATACCTTTCCTCATCCAAGACATAATTTGTGCAGCATGTTGACCAACTCTTCCTTCGGTAATCTCTCTATTCTATCCATTTCATCTCTGGAGAGCATTAACATCCCTGAAAATACCTTGCAAAATGTCTAGACTTCCGTACTCTTTGGAGACATAAGCCCAAGCTTTGCACTCAAAATGGTTAGTGATTTTCCCACGATTATACAGTTTCTTGGCCAAGGGGGGTTTTCCCAAACCACCCATACCAACTATAGAAACCGCATGACCCCTTGGCTCCAGTGCAAGCAGCCGGGTAAGGAGTCGATCTCAAGTATAAGTGGCGCCAAAAATGTAAAACACAAATTAAAAAAAAAAATTAGAGTGGAGCTGAGAAAGGGAACGAAATACTCATCAAACAAAAAGCCACCACCGTCAGACCTTCAAGCGAGTTTCAAGTGAATGAATGAACTGAACAGATGAAGTGAAATAGAAAAATGGAAGAAGAAGCAGATCAGATGTGAAATTGGAAGGAGGAAAAATACTTCCAATAAAAGCAAAATTACTTCCAATAATACTTCCAATCAGATGTGATACTCTCACCCACACACATACCCAGAAAAGCAAAAATATTTTCAATAAAATTCCCGAGAAAATTAACCAACCTCAAAAGTGAGGGTCTTTTCGGTCCAAGTGTTCAACAAGATTTGCATCTCATCCTCCTCCTTCTAGATGTTGTTTCTTGAAGATCGAGTGCGCTACAGAGAGAGAAGCGAAGAAGAAAGAGGAGGATAGGGACGATGGGTGTGATGTGAAAAAGAAGCAACGTTGGCTTCAAGCAGCGGACAGGAGCAAAATGGAACGAAAATGATTAAAGAGAGAGGAATGAACTGAGAAATCTGATGGCTTCAATGAAAAAATAAAATAAAATCTGATGAGAGTTAAAAAGAGGTGAACACCGTTGGATAGAAAAATATATCAAGGGCCAGGAAGAGAGAAGCATTTTAGGCGGGAAATATTTTTCTCAGAAAGTGACACGTGGCCCAGGAGAGGTTTCCTTTATATAGTAGATATAGAAGCCTCTGCACACTAGTTGTATTTGTTTTGTTTTTTTGTTCATCACTGGTTGTATTTGTTTGTTTCTCTAAAAATAGCCTTAACATCATTATCTTGTGTATTTAAGTTAGAGTTTAAAATTTTAATTTTAGGTAAATTTAATTTTAATTAAAAATAAATTTAAATAAAATAATTTATTTTTAATAAAAAATTATGTTTAATTTAAAAATAAAAAATAATTATTTAAATTAAATAAATTTTTAAAATTAGAATTATATTTAAAAAATAATATAAATATTAAAATAAAAAAATAAAAATTCATTTAAATTTTTAAAAATTAAGTTGAGAGGACACCAAACACACTTTTAGTTTAGTGATGTACTGCATATATATTAAGCCCAGCCCATTTTGGTCAACAGTGTTCCATCTTGGCCCACAGAGGAGGTTCCCTGCCCTGACTCTCCACCTCAGATCCAACTCATTGCAACAGACACTCAGCGTTTCCTGGGAGAATCTGAGATGACCCAAAAAACAAAAAACAGAGAGATCCAATTGAAACATTGGTTTCGTTTGGGTTAAGGCTTGTAAAACATCCTTAGGCATGGGATATATAAATTAATTTTTCGGAATTATATTTTATAAAGATAATTATATAATTATTACTCTTAATTTAAAGATATTAAATTTATAAAATGATTCAAATAAACTTAATTAAAAAAATAAAAAACTCGAAATTAGAAAACAACCACTGAATCATAACTCGGAACAAGTAGAGGAAGAGCAAGAAGCTTCTTGCGTTCTGGGGAAAACAATCCTATAAACAACTATCACTCAACCCTTCCAGAAAAATTCCAGCAATTGACAACTTCCTCTACCTTAAGGAACTACCAAAAGCAATGGCCACGCATAGCCCATCCAGTCATATGTTTGAAACTGAGAAAATGGATTGAAAAGTTTGAACGACGATGGCCATTATTTAAACTCAAAAGGAGCTTTAAATTCTAAAAACAATAAGTGCAACCTGAAACATTCAAATGAGAGATCCACCAACAACTCTACTTTCTTTTCTTCTTGGGGGGAGATGTTTGGAGAAAGGGGAGGGATTCAAACTCGGGTACGGATGCTTGCTTGATAATTGAATTGTCGTTTAACCACTGCGAGCTCCGCACAACTCTACTTTCTTCTATGTTAAAGAAGGCGCAAGGTAACGAAACTAGTGGTGGCCCAACACCTTTGTTCTACTTAAATACTTATTTTGCTCTGCAGCATCCAAAGGAGATTGCAATTGGTATGGATTTAAAGAAAGTCCATAATGTTGATCATATTAATGAAGTCCACTCTATATCATTGAAAGCGTATAGCACCACTGGCTGAGACCAGTTCAAACTCAAAGGAAGCCCATAAAATATTTGTGCCTCCTTGTTTATATTATTACTCTGTGTTAAAATTTTACGTCGCCAGCCTCTATTTTTAGATGTTGTTTATAAATCTGTTAGGTAACTATACTTAATATTAATTGATTTTAAATTAAAATCTAACACTCCTAATTTTGAGGCTGATGCTAAGTTGACTAATCGTATTCTAAAAGTTGAGAAAGTAATAAATCAATCAGCAAGGCCAAAGAAGGTTCAAAGAGGTGTACATAAATATCATAAAAATTTGCCCCAATTTGAGGTAGTTCATCTAACCACTAAAGAAGTACGTGTAGGTAAGGACATGCCCAGACTAAGCAAGAATTTAGTAATTAACTGTCAAGAAACCCTCTATAAAAATAGAAGGTGAAGCCACTGAGCAAAGAACCGCAAAGTTGACAAACATTTGATACTTGGTCTCTTCTCCCAACAGTAGTTTAGCCTAGTTAAATATAGTTCAACCCTCAAGTTAGAATATTATAGCCCTTCGACCAGTTTTAGACAAGTTAGCACACTAAGAGTATGTTTAGTAGAATGTAAAAAAACTAAATAGAATGGAATAAATATTATAAAATATTTAAGATGAAAACATAAAAAATCTTTCATTCTCATTTCATTCTTTTATCTTTCCTAATACCAAGTTGACTCTAACTGTTCAAGAATGGACTGCAATGTAAGCGAGTTTTAATTTTTAAATCTATTGTTTGGGTTTCGTCATTTTAATTGCCTAGCAATGTATCCGTTACTTTATTATGTCCGTAATTTTGTTGCAAGAGTCATCGTATTCGATAAACCATTACTATTGTCTTCTTAGTTCTTTAGCACAAAGTCCTTGTTCTAGAGGCGTATCCAAAAGAGCCAAATTTGATAAGATATTTGTAATCGATATGTGCACGAATATTGCCTAAACTACCCAACAAGCATATTCCAGTAGATAAAAGAAAAAAGCAAAACAAAAATTAATAATTAATAATAATAATAATCTATGCTATTATAAAGACGATTTTCTTATTTGGTATCTAATTTTTCTGTTCTTAGAAAGCCCTTATCAACTAATTAAAAATAAATAGTAAAATTGTAAAAACAAATTTTCTTTTGATATCCATACTGTGCAATTATAAATGTTGCTTTCAAAACCTTTCATTCTTAGAGGAGTTGTTTTTTCACATTAACAACCTTGAAACATGTTGAACCTTTTCATGAAGCTATTTTTATTTAACTAATTACTTTACAGTTAAATTAATCAACAAATAATTATTTATATTGAAATGAAGAATACGGACTGAGAAACATTATTCTGGCTCTCCAAACACTAATAATAATAATAATAAGACCTGCAGAAGCATGCTGAATGCTGATGAAATATAGTATTCACACGGTGCTCTACTTTTCAGGAAGCAGAGTGTTCACAGTATTATACACTTTAGACTAGGATGTGTTGGAAAACCGTGGCTTAGGAAGACAGAATGGAACATATGATTGATCATTAATAGGGTTAACACTGAACTTAGCAACTTAGAGATTAGAGCTAATAAATTAAGGAAGTTAAATGAGTAGTTAGTGACCACATATATAGAAAGGTAAGAGTCAGCAATAAAAAATATATTTACAAATCACTGTAACTTATTCTGTGTCACATTGGTGCATTAACAAAGCACATGGCATTATTCTTTTGCTCATAGAATAAAGACAATAAAGACCATCACATTTCTTGCCTTTCATTAATGGCAGCAGAATTTCTCTCTGTAGTTTTATTTTGTTGTTGACTCATTGCTTTGTTAATTCTCTGGTATTGCTGATAAACTGATAATTAACGTCAAATGAAGTCTGAAATAGAAGAGAAGGGCAATGGCCAATGGTGTGACATTGGAATAAAAGCATGAACACATAATTTAAATTTTTTTAATATTTTTCCATAAATATAGAGTACAACCTGACATAAAAGAAGAATAACTGAAAGAAAGATGACACACTGAAGGGAATACAGAGGCAAGTGCTTGTAAAGACAAAAGGGTATTACAGAAGGCTCCCCTGCCTAAGAGACTTCAACAAACCACCACCCCCCCCCCCCAAAAAAAAAAACACCCCCCAAGCCCTCTCTTGTATCCTTGAAGACATAATTGAGAGTTCCCCATTATTATAATTCCAATAATCAACTCCTTTTCTTCAATTATATTCTTTCCATTGAAACCATGAAAACGAAAATAACTCAAACAGTGGGGTTGCTCCTGAATGATCCAAGAGCCTTAGCTGCACCTGCTCTCAAGATGAATTGGTGGTAGAAGGCTGCAACGGCTGCCCCAATGAAGGGTCCTACCCAGAAGATCCACTGACCAGACAGAAATGAAAATATCAGACGAAATTGCCATTTTATTTTTTTTATCTTTTCTTAGTTGACATAACCAATTATAAATTTTGATGTAGTACAAAACTAGCTAGTTGTTAAAATCAGGAAAAGGATACTCACATGGTCATCCCAGGCCTTATCTTGGTTGTACATAACAGCAGCTCCAAGACTCCTAGCAGGATTAATGCCGGTGCCGGTGACTGGGATGGTGGCCAAGTGAACCATGAACACAGCAAATCCAATAGGAAGTGGAGCCAAAACCTTCAAATACAGAAGAAAACATAATAAGAAACTGATGTAATTGAATTAAAGAGAAAACTGTAGATGAAAAGATATGCCACACACATAAATCCAAATTAATTAAAAAAAAAGAACTTGGAAGTGAAAAACAATAAAGAATTGGGACAGATGGGGCATGCATACATGTGAAGCCCATAACTTCTTTATTAATTAGGAGAATCTGAGAAAGTATTTGAAGGCGAATACAGGAACCCAAAGCTGATAATGACAAATGAGGATGATGCTGGAAACTCCCGTGAGATTTGCCAGCTTGGGAAAATGACATTAGGCATCACTTACACAATTATGAACACTTTAATTTTAGACCTTTAACACTCCAAGTCCCACACTAAGGCTAACAAAGATACGGTTTGCTTTCAAGGAAAACAAAAAGTAAAGCAAGACAGACAGACGTTAACTAAAGTAGAATCCACTTTTTTCAAGAGAGAAAAGAAATTGGATAACCTTTATTAATGTGTTGGGCCATGAAATTCAACCATCACCACAAACTCGTAGAAGGCCATGCCACAACCGCATGGTGTACCCTTTCACTTCAATAAAACCATCATGCATTTGGTAATTTTGGCGAAAGAAAGAGATAGCTTTACCACCCCTAGGATGCCAAGATGAATCAAAGATGTATCCATTAAGAAATGAATTATGCCCACAGGAAAAGGTTACCCACTTTCTTGTTTGGTAAACTAAACAATCATAGAAGTTAGATTAAAAAAATAAGGAAGTAAAGCAACAAAAGTGGAAAAAGTCTATGAAAATTGAACACTGCCTGACCTACCCAATATTGTCTTGAGGTTGAAGTTTCAAGAGAATTTCAAGAGAAAGTGGTTTAAAGCATAATTAGCTTCCAATCTCAAAAAAGTCCTATTGGACAAGAACATGAATTGATTTATGAAGGATTGAATGGTTCAAATTATTATAAAATTAACAAATATATATTAAAAGTAACTTTACTACCACTATTATAAATAAGCATATATGATGGCTGTCTCAACAATTTTTACAGAAATGGAAACTACATGATAACAAGCTGTACTTCATCATGTCAAAGGGGAAAATAATTGAGTGACAGCATGAACACCGTCTAGAAAAGGAATGGTAAGTTTCAAATAATAGAGAAGCTCACAGAATCAGGAAAATCCAGTTGGTGTGAATATGCAGAGTGATTAAAAGACAAGATCATTTTAAGACCCACAACCAAATTATCCATGAGAACATAGAAAAATTATTAAAGATTCTCAAGTACTCTAATGCCATTCCATAGATGAGATATGTAATACTAGCTAAGTCGCTTCCAACCAATTTTTATCTCTTTGCGGCTGCAATAGAAACACTATTTTTTTTCATTACCAAGAAGCAACTGCAAGACCTATGAGTGAATCGATGCTTAACCACATGACTAAAATACATATCGAAACAAAGGTTTGATAATTAGAAAAAAGTTTTTAATTTCCCACACTTTATATACTATTCCCTTCAATTAGTGTTTTCGGCACAACTCAGGCAGCAACACTTCTTCTACAGTTCATAAATTCATCATATCCATTTACAAAAGGCCAAAGAATCACAAAAAGAACTAATAATACTCCAAATGATTGAAGAATACACGTACCGGCACATGAGAATCTCTAGCATTTCTCTTGGGATCAGTAGCAGAGAACACAGTGTATACCAAAACGAAGGTTCCAATGATCTCAGCACCCAATCCAACGCCGGTGCTGTACCCAACAGCGAGCTCATTGGCCCCACCACCATACCTGTTGTAGTAAGCCTTTTGGAAGGCCTTGACCAACCCAACTCCACAGATAGCCCCCAAGCACTGAGCCACCATGTACATGACAGCTCGAATCAAGGACACCTTCCGAGCCAAGAAGAGCCCAAATGTCACTGCTGGGTTAATGTGACCCCCTGCGTTGGATAGAAAGTCATAATTTTCAGAACTTGAATTGCCCAATAAGAACTTCCTGTTACAGCAACTCTGAACAAACATGTACTAGCAAATCTTGGGTGTCTGCTTTTGTACAAGAAAATAAAGTCCAGCACACCAACATCCTCTGTTTGGAGGCAGAGAAACTTAAGAGGAAAGGGAAATTAAACAAGAAAGGCCACTTTGCATTTGAAGAACCCCACTGAATATTATTCCAGAAACATTCACTGCCAAGTCATGGTGGCTAATTGGCTAAATGGGTGTATGCTTCTGACCAAGAAATTAAAGTCCCAAACAGAGCAACTTTGCTTGTTGGGATGCAAAGGAACTAAAAAGAAAAAAGGAAATTAAACAACATAGCCCCTTCTTTTGAACATTTTCTGAGAAACCCAAAACAGGAAACTACGAGAGAAAGATGAGAACTTGGGAAACATTAAGCTAAGACAACAAAATGACAAGTCCTTGACTTGATGTTCTCTATTCAAGCAAAGGGATCTGAAGAAGGAAGAAAACCCACCTGAAATCCCAGCGGTGCAGTAAACGAGGATGAAGATCATGCCACCGAAGGCCCATGCAATCCCAAGAATGCCAACACCACCACAAACGTCGCCACCAGCTTTAGTATCAGTCTGGCTCTTGTACCCGATCACAGTCAACACGGTAATGTAAAGGAAAAGCAGGGTGGCAATGAACTCAGCAATCAAAGCCCTGTAAAAGGACCACTTAGTGAGCTCCTCCGCGTCAATGAGCGGTGCAGGAGGTGGGTCGTGGTAGTCCTTGGCAGAGAACGACCCACGCTCAGCAACCTCAACGTCCTTGGCCATAGCAAGCAGCACCCTTTTGCCACAGCACACCAAAGAAAGAACCAAAAAGAGGCTCAGAGAAGAACACAGAGAGGAAGAGAGTTTGAAGGGCAAGTATGGGAGAGAATGCGAAGAGAAAGGGTATATATGGTGTGGAAGGAGAGTGGTTTAGAGCATTTAATTACTGCAATTTGGCACTGAGCAACGTAGCCATTAGCACCACCTTTTTCTGGTTTGGTTTTCGCTTTCACCGACCTCCACCTGACTTCACCTGTTCACCACACCACCCTCGCACTACCTTCTCTTTCATTTGCCTCATTTTCTACTTTATGTTTCTTTGTTTTGTCATCTTTTGCTGCCTTTCAGAGTCAAGATGAGTGGGCTTTTGGCCACTTCCCTTGCCTTCACGGGGGCCAGTTCTCCTCTTCCGCCTCAAGCTTTGGACAAGTGTTGTAAAGTTTTACTGAATTTTTTTTTTCCAATTTGTAACCAGGAAAATTCATGTGATGGATGGCCATGTGTTGAAAAAGTTGTTTAAAGACGACAATTTGAAGGGAAAAAATGGGGTACTTTAGGACTGTTTAGATGCCATTCCCAAAAGCAATTTGAGAGATCAGATGTCATTGAATTTTGGAGGATTGTACGTTATGTTTACCTATTAAATTCAAAAACAATGCTCGGTTCTAACTGGGCTTTAACTTAAAAGAAACACCTTTTACTGTTTATTTTTCAAAATACTAGCACACAGTATTTCCTTATATATTTCGTTTTTCCTTGTCAGAACTCAGAAGTTATCAATAAATATGATTAGGGATGACAAAAAAATTTTACAGCGAGGCTGGAAAATAATATCCATTAATAAATAAGGATGAAATTATACAACCCGTCACGTTGATTCCTGTTATACTTGTAAATTTTTTATTTTAATATTTTACATATATTATTGTTTTTTTTTAAATTATATACGAATTTATATTTTATTATTATTTTACAATAATTTTTTAATAAATAAATTCGTAATGATCAAAACTGTTAAAAAAATTTATATTATTTAAATACCAAACATTTATGTAGATTAATTAATATAAAAATAATTAAATTTAATGTATTATTTGTGATATATTATTTAAACTTTACAAGTTTTTTTTTCTTCAAAGTCAAGAGAAAGTCTTACGTAGATTATTACTGAACATATTTTGTATAAATAAAACCAATTAAAAATTGTCAGTCAGGTGAAAATTTAAAGTTGACCAAAAAATATTTTGAGAAACTAAATACATCTAAATATTTATAAACTCCAAATACAATTGATCCCGAATTTTTTTCTATGAAATTAAAATTCGAATTATGCAATATAATAATTTATGATTAATCAAATGTATAAAAAAGTTTTCCATTCCATATACGACAATATTGTTACCTAAATAAAAATATCACTAATTAGGAACATTAATTTCTTATGTATACTACAATAACTATAAAGTCAGACCCTATAAATAGATTAATAGAGTCCACAGGCCACCTAGCCATGACTCGCAATCCTACATAGCTTAATTGTTCAATTAATAGGACTAAGTGGGTAATGTAGGTTTTTGTGAAAGTCATGCCAAATTAATGCAAGAAGTACTTTTGAACTCATTTAAACTATTTGTCAACCTTTTTTTTTAACAAGAAATATTTTTATGTATGTAATTTATTTAAATTATCTTATAAATTTAATTTTATTAAATTAAAAATAATAATATTATAATTTTTTTATAAGATGTAATTAACAAAAATCAAATTACAGCCATCATGAATATCTCATAATTCTATTTGTAAACGTTTTATTGATGAATAATTTAAATTCAGAGTTGTTTGGTGAGTTGAATGTGGAACTACTTATTGATGAATAATTTAAATTCAGAGTTATTTGGTGAGTTGAATGTGGAACTATGGGATAGTTATTGTCAGAATCATTATCTCATGGTGGAATGGACGTCATTCTCTTGGCCATACAGAGTTTGTGCATCATCCCTTGGCCTTCACCGAAACTCCATGTTCTTGTGTGTTGTGATCCGTCAACCAATGACTCAATTAAGTCTTGCTTTTAATCAAAACAAAAAAGGCGTTGCTGTTGCTTATGAAATTTTCTCCATCCATTAATTTCTAAGCAACTATGAAAGAAGAATGACAGTTGTTACTTATCTCTTTCATTTTCATGTTGTTGTTAACAGTAATGGCTGAGTAAGCTCAAGTTCCTAATGGATTCAACTCTGTATCCACTCTACAATTCATTCTCCTTAGTACACCCGGCTATTGTCTAATTCTGTCCACGATTGTACGTCAACACTACCCTTTTTTAAAAGAAAATATTGCTTCTACGTTCTTTTTTTTTATGTCTTTTCTTTACACTTTTTTATTATTAAAAAAAAACAAAACAAGTAAACCTCATAAAAAGGGTGTAAATTAAAAAATATAGAAATAAAATTATTATTTTTTAAATTATGCAGGCATCATTTAATTATTTATATTAAATTTTAAAATTAATGTTACTAAATTTAGATTTGAATAATGAATTCATAAAATTTTTAATTTATTATCAATCACTTCAGCAGTTTAAATTATTTAATTTATTTAAATAAAATTATAAAAATAATTTATATATAATAATATAAAATTTATAAAAAATTATAAAATATAAAAAGTATTAAATTTTTTAAAATAAAAAATTAATAATTAATTAATTTAAATAATTTAAGTTATTAATTTAAATAATTTTAATTAATTTAAATTGATTTAATTATAAATTTAATTATGAGATAAAATTATAATTAATTAAATATTTAATAATAACATTATATAAAATAAAAAATAAATTTTATTTTATTATATTTGAGACTTAAAATAAAAGTGAAATTAAAAGAATAAAAAAACAAATAAACGAATTCATTGTCATTGTCAGAGAGTCTAGTAAATCTATCATCATTACTTGTTAGAGCAGGGCCTAGGGTCCACCCTTTACTCAGTGGTCAAACCCACCCGGGATCTTCCTCTTCCCGGGACCAAAAATGCAAACGTGCCTCACGAGTCACAGTGAGGTTAATCACGCCATGCACACGTGTTCAGTATCGATTGGCGGAAGATAGCCATCCCACGAGAAAAACAGGAAAATTTTTTGTGTATATACTTATTTAATAAATATATAATATATATTTTTTATAATAATTCAATTTTTAAATTAAATTTATAATTTTAAATAATAAAATTAAAATTAAATATAAACCGCTAAAATTGTTTTGAGAGTAAGAATTTTTTAAAAAACAGACGTGCTTTTGGACGCTCTCGCTTGGGAAAACACCCAAGCAGGTGGCTAAAAAGTTGTGGTCCGAAACGGCTTGGCGGTTCTCTGATTGGAGCACAACGGATACAAAGGGTCGCATCATCGTCCACGTCATCAGCCCTTAAAATTTGAGGATAAATTAGGCGATCACATTTTATTTTATTCACTTCACGTTAATTTTTAAAAAAATTTAATCTTATGTGTATATTTAATAAATCATTATATTATTTAAATTAAATTTTAAAAAATGTAAAAATTAGTTGTATTAATATTTAAATATAAATTAATTTAAATAATAAAATAATTTATTTAAAATCAATATAAAATTAATTTTAAAAAAAAATTAAAGTAAAATCAATAAAATATTTTAAAATTAATTTAATAATTTAATCAAATTATATTACTAAATATAATATAATATCACTCATTTAAATTTAAAAAATTTTTAAAATGTAAGTTATATTTTTAAAAAATAACGTATAAATGATAATTATTAATAAATTTATTAAATATTAAAATAATTAAAATAAATTATATTTTTAAATATAAAAATTATAATTTAATATTTAAAAATATTTATTAAAAAATTTATATTATTATTACTTTTAATTAGAGAAATTAAGTTTATTGAATAATTTAAATAAAATAAATTTTATAAAAGTATTTTAAATTTATATAAAAAAATTATTAATAAAAAATAAAGATAATATATAAATATTATTTTACTTTATATATAACTTTCGATATTCGAAAACCCTCCTGTATTCTTTCTTTAGTTACTTTTGATTATTATAAAGTTATGATTAGAAGTTTAAAAGAAATAAAAAAAATTTAAAATTTAAAAAAATAAAAAAAATAAAAAAATAAAAAAATAATTAAATAATTAAATAATTTTTTTATTATATGTTTTAAATTTTTTAAATTTAAAAAATTTTAAAATATTTATAAAAATTATTTAAAAAATAAAAAATAATTTTTAATTTTTAATTTTTTTAATTTTAAAACAAAGGAGCCGATAAATCTCTCTTTTTTTCTTATTTCTTTCCTCTAATTTTTCATTTAAATATAACATAAAGAAACATATCTAATGATTATGAAGAGACAGATGATAGATGTATGGGATGGCAATGATTAGGATTTTAGGAGTGCCGACTAAGCAAACTCTATTTTTTATTTTAATTAATTTTTCTGGTTTTGGAGTGAAGACAATTTTTTAAAATTATTATTTTTTTCAAAAAAAGTACATAATAAAAAAATCACAATGCATTATCTCTGAAGAGAATAAAATCACGCATGGTCTAGTTGGTGGATTGGGATAAAGCGTATGGTGCTGAGCACTGTTTCATCATTGGATTTTGCAATGATTGGCTTGGCAACAATATTCTTATCACAAACATAAAAAGAAAAACAAAGTACGTTCAACAAAGTATTAAGTTTATGAGGTAAGATTGACTCACTTAAAAAAAACATTGGCATGGCATACGATTAAAGAAAACCAAAGAAAATAAAATTAAATACTATATGCATCAATCATTACTTGTTAAAATATGGTTTGATTTAGCATAACGCTAAAGAGGAAATTATAATTTTATTATGCTATTATCCATCGGGCATTATCGTAATATTCACAACTAGTATCCCCCTGCCCCTTTTTTTTTCTAATTCACTTCCATGAATTAGAGTATAATCTTAGTTTTTTTTTAAAGAAATCATTATAATCATAATTCTTTTCCTATTTGCTTCCATGAGTTAGAGTATAATCTTATTAATTTAAAAAAAAATAAAGTAAAGACTCATTTTAATTCCTTAAAAATACAAATGATTTCAATTTAATATTTTTAAAAAAGTTTCCATTCATTTAATCTTTAAATAATAAAAAGTAACATCAATTTATATTTCAATAAAAATTGACAATAATTAGTTTTTTAATAATAAAAAATAATATTAATTTAGTTTTTTAATAATATAGAGTTATATCAATTTGATTTTCACTCAAAGGTTCCATTAACGATATTTTCATAATTTGTAAACATAAGTATTATTTTAATATCACTTTTTATAATTGATAAACTAAATTGATATCAACTTTTTTATATGGTTAAATTGATGTCACATGTATTTTTAAAATATTAAAATAGGTGTTTATTCAAAAAAACATGTAATCATTATAATCATAGTAATTACTTACAAGACATGACTTAATCACAATCAAGTTAATGCTAAAAGTTTAAATTATATTAAAGAATACTTTGTGAGAAAGAGTCGTATCAGTAATATTAATATTAACAATACATATTTTGTCGCACATGTTATTTAAGATATATATATATATGTTCGTGTGTGTGTGTGTATTATAAGATGAGAATCTGCTTATATTAGGTATAAGTCTTGATATGCTTATATTGCTTAATAACTTTTTATAAATATTGAAGTTCATCAATTCATCATTGGGTTGAAAGTTCATATGAAGTAGATTAAGTTTATAAAATTTTATACAATTTAAAAATTAATTGATATCTATCGCACTACTTTATTTTAACTTTAACATATAATGTGTTTTATAAAATATAAGTAAATATTGATTATTAGATTATATACTATGAATGTCTAATTTATCTCAAATTTGACATACATGATTATCAAGATAATATCACATGATTCAATAATTAAATTATTCTAATTTATATTTTATAAAAAATTATTAAAAGAAAGGTATAAAAGTCTAAAACTTACACTTGATATAAGTAATTTTTTACTATTGTGTGTGTGTGTGCACGCGCGCGTGTATATGTTTGGCCGGAATGAATCACACATGAAATGTTTGAACAAGTACATGAATAGGGTGATTTGAGTTGTCCGTTTCCATGAGCAAATAAAGCTTAACAAGGATTTGATGATCAGATTGTACATAATCTTGATTCCGCGACCAGAAAGTTAGATGTTTCCAACATCACCCTCGTGATCGCAGAGATTATTTCCGTGACTTGAACTCCGACAAGAACCTTTAATAACTGTTAACAGAAAATTTAATTATAACAGCATAAAGAAGAATTATAAATGATGAGTAGTTAAATAGAACTATTGTCCTTAATTAGTTGATATTGCATTACTAATTGAACATACTTATCTAATTAATATACCACTAATATTTGATCTTGTGAAGTGGGATGATAGCATTAGGGTTTTGTTTCTTACAAGAAATAATCTCGTATGCTATGCACATAAAACTTGACTACTTGAGAGAGGTTATTGGACTTGCTTTAGCCAAAAGACGAACAAAAATTAAGAAAAAAAATTAGTTTGCCTGTGTAATGCGAAAAGATATATAAACAATTAGATTACCTGTGAATTTGTAAAAAAAAAAATTAATGTAAAAGCATAAAAAAATATGTTTTTATATTTGTAATTATTATATGTATAACATTACTAAAATATAATATTCCAATTATGCGCGCAGAATCTCCCGAGTCTCATTTGTTCGAAGTTATCATAATGTGACCAATTAAAAGTTTCGTTTCAAGCCTTACACTGGGCTGAGAATCTTCATCTTTCTTTTTTTTTTTTTTCTTTTTTTTAAATTAACTTTTTTTTTCTGTACTTGAAAATCTAACTTGAATCAATAGACGAGAAGACCCACTTGTTACAATGCAAGTGGGTGACTACCAAACAAAGACCTTATGGCTATACATATTAAAACTTTTAGCGGCTCAAAATAGTGTTTTGCACATCATAGAATGTATACTTGCATTTATTATGAGAAAGTATATAGGCCTCACTATTAAAGAAAGAGTAATCACTAATAAATTGAAAATAAATTCTACAATTAACGGAGTGCACAGTTAAGTTTTAATTTGAATCATAATAAATTCTCAAATTTAATTTACAAACAAGTACATAATCAACCAAACTTTTCCTGATAACAGTCTTAGTAAAATTCAAAAAGAGACTTCCAAATTATATGCATATCTATTTATACTATTGTAAATGAGATTTTTTTTCTTTAATTTTAAATTTTTTAAAAAATTATTAATAATTAATTAAACATAAATAGTAAAAGGAGTAAAAATTATAAATATATAATTTTTTTAGAATTATATTTTATAATTACAATTGCTACATTTTAGATTTATAATTACTTTTAAATATATAATTTTTTTTACATATATTATTATAATTGATTTTGGTATAGTGAAAGTAAAATATATTCTCAGTTATAAGGATTGTAATTTAATTTTTGTGAGTCATATTTCATGAAGAGAGTTATACCATTATTACTTTTAGTCTAAAAAAATTAAGATTATAGGATAGTTTAAATAAATAAAATTTATAAAAATACTCCTAGTTTATACTAAAAAAATTTATTTTTTTACAAAATACACAGAAAAAACAACGTAGCCATCAAATCTCTACGAGAATATATACGAATCGTAGCCTCCAACTCAAACCCACCTGACTAGATCGAACAAACCCTCAAAAGCTTGACGTTACACACACACTGGCATCTCGTTCGTTCCATATACATATATATGATAGTGATTGATGTTACGTGGCCATGGCTAGAATCTTTTAATGTGCCGACGATTCTTTATTCAGCTCACTATCACAAAAGAATATTGCTAAATTGCCCACACGCACGGATGCACATGTATTTGTCAATATGACATTGCCATTTACCTAACTCTACCCTTGTAGGGTGTTTTCACCTACGTATTAACGAAACATAATTCATTTCAATTAAGTAAATCAATACTATGATATCTTCTAAATTTGTTCCCTAAACCACTAATATGGATCATTTTATCAGAGGAATAAATATAAATTATATTATGATAAAAGCTAACATGATATATTATAAATTTTATTTTTTTATATTTAAAATATTTTATATATTTATCTTTCTAGCAAAATACTTTTTGATTGTTTTACTCATAAAAAATTATAGTAATCTCTAAAATTATTGTGCACATTCTCGAGAATGTTTGGTCGGTTTCAAAAATTTTATCCATTTTGGAGGATATCTTTAACATAATATTTGTGGAAATATATATTCAAATATTTTAAATTTTCTTTTAAAAAATTGGTTTTGTTTAGTGAAAGAATTGACTGGACATCATCTTTGGGTACTTTCATAGGAATACATTTTATCTAATAAATATATAATATATGATACTGTATAATTATTTAACTATTAAATTAAATTTATAATTTAAATAATAAAATTAAGATAAAATTTAAGCCTTTCAAATTTTTTTATAAAAGTATTATTCTTGAAATACCTAATATTTTTTACCTTATTGGGAAGAAACTCTCTTTCCTTAATGAATTCAAATTAGGTCACGTTCCTTGAGTGTAGCTGGCTTGCACCTTTTGGTTTGCGTAATCATTTTGCCTTGAACATGCTTGCACACTCAGCTCTATCTGCAGCTAGCATTTTGCCGCCGAAGATTGAAGTTGTGATTTGAAGCCAAAGGAACTAATTAAGTCCGCAGGACTTTTATATATTGGATTTATCCCATCAACAACCTCAAATGCACTTCTACTCCTAGTTTGAGAAGTTGATCAATTATAGGAAAATTCTGCATTTGTCATGGTCTCGTTTAAATTGACAGCTTAAATAAGTACTTATTGAAGTAAAATTTATTTAATAAACTCTATTGTTGTCTAAATTAAGGTAAACACCATTTGTATATACACTTTAAAAAGCACTTATGTATAAAATATTAGTGCGGGTATGTGATGGAATTTTAAAAATTATTAAAGTTAATTTTATTATAATTATAAAAACAGCTAGTGTTTAAGTTGTTTTTAGCTTTTGACAAGTCTTATTTTCATAAGTTTTAAGTTCTAACTTATGAAAATAAGTCAAAAATAACTTACAGGAATTTTAGAAACTGTTTTAATAAACTTATTTAAATTGAACATTTATTTTTTGTAAGTATTTATTATAATTGATAAGCCTAAATAAGTTGTTGGTAAACTTATATCTAACTCCTTGACGTTCTTCTTCACCATGCTTCAATAAATTGCCCAAGCTTTTTTTTTTTTTTGGCAACCTTGGTTTTTCCATCCGGTTTAGGGGATGACAGGAAGAGGTTCTGAATTCAAGTCCAGTCCCAAGTTTCCTACAAAGTGACTGAAGAAATCAGCTTGCCATTTTGATAAGAAGTTGTGGACTTTGGAATTGTACAAAGCTTAACAATCTCTAAAAAATATTACAAATTAGCAATATGGTATGCATTAATGAACAAAATGAGCCGGTCTAGAGAATATGGCAGCAAACACCAAAAATCTGTACTCTCTCTCTCTCTCTCTCACACACACACCGCGCGCGCACGCATATATATATATATATATATATATATATATATATATATATGGTAAAAAGGAGTGAGAGTTTAAAATATAAAAGTATATAATTTTTTTAAATAATTATGTAATTTTAAAATAAAATATAATTTTAACTATTTATATTAAATTTAATAATTAAATTTTATTCTTCTCATATTTTATAATAAATTATTCTTCTCACATATAACTCAAGAAATGAGCAGCAGTATGTCAACAATTTGAGTTAAGCCAAGCATTAGGGAGGAAAATCAAATGCTTATCATTTGATTGATTTTAACTGTTTACTTTTTTTTAATACTGATTTTTTTTTTCTATTTCAGCAGTGTAAAGGGTATAATCAGTTGCTTCACCCAACGCTTGCTGCTTCCACGGAAGGAAATTCTCTTCGTCCAGTTTGAAAGACACTGGACTTGAAAAAGTCTGCAATACGAAATTTGAGGAAGACGCAGTGGTAGACGAACTCTCCATTGACAGAAGAGCTCTGATACCATCAAAGGTATCAACCCAAAGAACAGAACAGAGAAGGAGAGCTAGAAGAAGAAGAAGAATCTGAAATGAGAATTCATTGATGAATGAAATTACAACATACTCGTGCAATGTACAAGAACTGGTATTTATATCAGTACATGATACTATATTTACATACAGAGAATTAATGCCTCATTAACTAATAACAGTTCTGTCAACTAATCACTAACTAACTCAGCAACTGATTAAACCTTTTGCACTCCCCTGCAAACTCAGGGTGTTGAAGTCTTCCACTTTGAGTTTGTACCTTGGTATGCTGAATGGAGTATTGGATATAGCTTTAGTTAGTAAATCTGCTGTCTGCTCCTTGGAAGGGATGTACTGCACACTGATAAGTTTCTGTACAACCTTCTCTCTCACAAAATATAAATCCAATTCGAAATGTTTGGTTCTAGCATGTAGTATTGGGTTGGCAGCTAACATGACAGCACTTAAATTGACACAGTAAATCACTGGGGTTTTGCTCACTTGAACCTTGAGTTCACCGAGTAATGTCTGCAGCCAAGTAACCTCTGCAACTGTTGAAGCCAAGCTCCTATACTCTGCTTCAGTACTGCTCCTGGACACTACGTGTTGCTTCTTGGAAGCCCACGAAACCAGATTAGATCCTAGGTACACACAGTAACCAAAATTGCTTCTGCCACCAGTATTGGAATTCCCATGAAATCTGGGATTGAAATCCCTCCTAGCAGATTGTGTATGGGCAACATTGGCTTGTATCTGCATATCTTCTGTACCAATTTTCTTGTGTTTCTCCAACCTTTCCTCCTGAGCCATAAGCAGAGCCTCTATTTCTATTACTGTGTAGGGATCTGTTCTTGACATCACAGACGTTATAAAAGCATCATATTCTTCTCCTAGACCATCCAGTATGGCTTCTATACGATCTTCAGTTGTAACTGGTGAACCCACTGCAGCCAATGTGTCAATTATCTTCTTTGTGTTCAGCAAATAACCATTGAGTGATGAAGTCTTCTTGGTATTCCTCAACTGAACTCTGAGTTGCTTCACCTTTGCTTTGGTCTGAGAAGGAGTGAGAGAGAAGGCTGTCCAGAAACTTATCAGTGTGCAGTACATCCCTTCTAAGGAGCAGACAGCAGATTTACTAACTAAAGCCATATCCAATACTCAATTCAACATACTAAGGTACAAACTCAAAGTGGAAGACTTCAACACCCTGAGTTTGCAGGGGAGTGTAAAGGGTATAATCAGTTGCTGAATTAGTTAGTGATTAGTTAACAGAACTGTTATTAGTTAATGAGGCATTAATTCTCTGTACGTAAATATAGTATCATGTACTGATATAAATTCCAAGGCTTGTACATTGCACGAGTAGGTTGTAATTTCATTCATCAATGAATTCTCATTTCAGATTCTTCTTCTTCTTCTTCTAGCTCTCCTTCTCTGTTCTGTTCTTGTTGTTGATACCTTTGATGGCTACAAGTGAGAAATAACTTTTAGTTATAAATATTCTAAAACAAGTTAAAGGATAAGATGAAAGATAAGTTTTTGACTGCCTGTTTAGTCACTTATTAAAGAAATATTGTGAACGAGCTCATTAATCACATGCCAAATATGGTTTTAATCTCAAAATTAATAAATAGTAATATTATTTAAATTAAAATTTAGGGAGAAATTAAGAACAAATGAAATCAAATCTATAACTAAATGTGAGAAATATATTATATATAAAAAATATAAAACATGAATGCTTTTATTTAATTGGAATAAAAAAAATAGTTTCATTTAATCAATTATCAATGTCAATTGTCGCTCATTCTCCAAATGAGAGATATTCTGAGTGCACTAAAATAGTAATTTTTTACATTATCTTTTAATCATATCATACCACATCACTTATTGCCATAATTAAACTCTTTTAATAATATGAGATATAAAAACTTTTATATTGATTGCGAATCAAACTAAACTCAATAAAAATGTCTTAAAATTTTTTGAAAGTTATTATAGATAACTTAATTATATATCTAAAAACAATAACTATATTAACAGTGTGTTAACAGTCGTTTTAGTGAATCATATACGGTGCCACTTGTTAAAAAAAATGTTAAAAGTGCTTATGCAAGTGAGAAAACTTTAGTTACTACGTCGGTATGACAATAATAATTATATTAATAGTTTAGAAGAATTTTACACAATTATATATATATATATATATATATATATATATATATATATATATATATATATATGTGTGTGTGTGTGTGTGTGCATTTTCTGTATAGATGGCGTTTTCGTTTATACTTATGTTAAAATCATGACAGGATGAAAATGCTTTTTTGTACGGGATGTAATATTGCTTGAATTCCTGAGATTGCCCTCCTCGCAAAATATTCTCCGAAAAGATTTGAACAACATTTTCATAAAAATCCAATTTCATTAATTCAAAATATCCAAATAAAATAAACAGCGAATTGAATTAAAGTTGGCTAATGGAGGCACTCTTGATACTGCAAGCACTGCTTAGCAAAATTTACAAGCAAATCTGCTACAACGTTACATGATGTTGATACAAAATCAGAACTCCCAGCATAAAACACATTGCTAAGTATATTAACAAAAACATATTAGTTCCACTTGATTCCAAAATAATTATACTTTCTTATTCAACTTTTAATTTACATATCAACATCACTATAGCTATCTCTTTATGTTTGTATAGTTTTCAATTGTTATTTTATTATATAGTTACCTATGGTCCACACATTGTTGAAAATGGAATTTAGTTGACAATTACAGCCACTAAATCATCACATGAAAAAAAAAAAGTGGATAAGCAGTCTAAGGTCACATTGCATCTGGCACTTGGAATTACACAAACATTCAATAGGATTTTTTTTTTATTAAAAAAGAGAAAAAAGATAAAGAAGGAATTTGAACCCCTACCATAAGATTAGTTTAAAAACTAAATTAAATATCATATGAGTTGCCGTTCATTGACATTAATTATAAGTTTTTATAGCCATTTTTTTTTGTTTATAATAAACATGAGAGACAACCCATGCATATTTGGGCGGTTAGACGGCAGAGCACATTGAACTTTTATCATATATATAATGTTGCCACTCACAAATCCACTTTCTTTGACCTCTCTCTTTTGTCTTTTTTGTTTTATAATGGCTTTGACATCTCTTTTTTTTATTTAATCATGAATATTTTTATATGATTCAATTTATTTGAACTGTTTTATACGTTTAATCTTTTCAAATCAGGAGTGATAATAATATAACTCGTTTCATGATATGTAACTCTTAAAAATTAAATTATAATTCTCATATTTAGAAACATAACTCACTTCTCAAACACTAACACTTTGTGAGTATGGCTTTGACCTCTTTAACACAATTTGTACACAACTAACATATGTGTTTATGATAGTTAACAATGCCCTTGACTTAATAAAATACTGATTTTAAATAAAGGGATATGGCTAAATAATGGCATATATTTTATGTTTTAAAATTTCATTGGAGACCCAAATTTAAAATAGATAGATATTTATCATTGTTATATTATTTAATATTGTAATGTGTGGTATGTTATGTGATATGTTTATTTGGGACCTTTATTTGCACTTTAAATATGTTATTAAAATAAAATTTTCTCATCTACGAATTCTTGATCAGTTGTCTTAAAATAGTTGTGGATAAGTTAGTGCTGCCATCATGGCTGAATGTGCTTGTCCAGATGTATATTGTACAATGATAGTTTAATAGGAAAGACTTATATGCATAAAGTATATATAAACAAATTCATACACTTTTGTATGATTTTTTTTTTTTGTACAACGCTGTTTTATGATTTTGAAGTAAATTAAAGACGACAAAAACTTTTTTTCCAGAATTAAAATTTAAAGGAAAGAAAGGCTATATGTCTCATTTTAAAATTAGTATATATTATAAGTTTTAATGAGAATTTATAATTAATGATATTTATATATTTTTTTATCAATAAGAGATTTTAATAGGATATGAACTATGACAATAACTATATAAATGTTTTAGAAAGACATATTTCTCTGTTGGGATTTTTTTAATATTAAAGAATTGTTATCATATATAAGATATGTTTGTTTTAAAAATTTAATTTTAATTGTGTCTTTCAGTTAGAATTTTTTTATTTCTTCGTATTGTTCATTCTGGAGAAAAATAATAATATAAAATATTTTCAATAAACATATATATATTAGTATAAAATAATAAATTTTTTTAAAATAATAAATAATAAATCAACAAAATTTAACAAATAGCAAGTAAATTTTAAATGCTTGGCCAATTGTTGGTTCTTAGAACTTATAAGATACGAAGAATTCGCTAAAAAAAAAAAACTAATTTTATCTCATTAGGTGAGAGGTCAATTACATGGATTGAACATTTTATTGGACTTCATAAAAAACTTTAAATTTTCAATAAATTAATTTAGAATAAGATTTATTTTAATAATTTCACCTGAGAATTTTTTTTCAATTTTTCTGTAACTCTTATATTTAATCAATTTTTCATTTGATTCATATTTTTCTCTAATCTTTGTTGGTCTTCTTCTCTTATTTTGTTTTCCATTTTATTATCATATTTCTTTAAAAAAAGAAAATGAAACAAAATTGCAAAATTGGGAAAGATTGATCATCCCCGAATTGCAATAATTAGGAAAACAGTATATCAGAAAAAATTTAGGAAGAAGTATTTTAACTACATAGAGCACAATATTGATATTCTATGTCTGTTATATATGATAACTTTTTTGTGATTTCTAATATAAAAAATATAAACAAACGCTTTAGTATATGTTTATATTAGCTCTGAAAAAAATTTATTTAAATAATTAATTATATGTATAATTAATTTTTTTAAAATTGATTATGATAAAATTAATTTTATATTTAGATATGTTAACTAAAAAGTAATTTTAAGATAATATGTTTTATTTGAATTATATAAAAAAATATATTTTATATAATGAATTATGAAAAAATATATAAAATGATTTATTTAGATTAACATAATATTTGATAGAGGTGAATATGATAAATGTAAGCAACCTATCAAAATAATCAAATAAATTATAATCTAAAATACTAAAAAATAAATTTAAAAAAATAAGTTATTTTTAATGTATTCAAAATAATTAAATATTATAATATATTTCATATATTTAACACCAAACATGAATTAGAAAAGAAAAAAGCAACTTTTATAATGAAAAAAGCTATTTTTCACAAAAATTAAACATTCTCAAACACTCTCTTAATGTGAATTGTTAATCAATTTTTTAATTTATTAATGAATTATTCGGAAAGAAACCTTTTCGATTCAGAATACGTAATTTCTATACTCATTATGAAAATCAGCATTTGACATTTAAAAATTGCATACTATAAATGAACTATTTTATATTTGAATATATTAAAAATTATATTACAAATTTTTAAATATAAATGCTACAAGTTTTGTGGAAGCAGCACCTTCATAACAGAGAAGCCTACTTTAAGTAGCGGCGTTGACCTCAACAACCGGCCTTCACGGGAGGATGAGTAGGAGTGGCGTCACCCAACCAATCATGGAGCGCCACGTATCAGACAAGTCCCATCGCCTTACACTTTCAAAAAAAATTATTGCATGAAACATAATAAATATATATTTTAGAATATATTTTTATTATTAATTTTAAATTTTTAACATAAAAAAATATAAAATTTTTAAAATTAATAATAAAAATAATTCTTAAAACACGTATTTATTAATCCTTCATAAATAGACAATAATTTCTCCATTTTTTCCACGACTTTTGCGAGAATTCGGGTCGGTCGCTACCTTTGTTGACTGCCTAGATTCTTGGAATTGTTTTGATGTGAAGAGAGCCATTTCATCCTTTGCTTCCATTATTGTCACGTTTTTTTTATTGTTTATTTTCTTTTTTTTTTTTTACAAAATTTCTTTCGTTTTTATATTCTTAGCCGCATTTTATCCTGACAATTTTTTTAATATACTAATATGTATTTATTGAATGTCACGTTAATTATATAAATTTTTTATCATTCATATATATTAATAATGATTAATTTTACCTAAATAAATTTTATAATTATAATAAGAGTTTAATTTTAATTTATAAAATTTTTTATATTATTATCTAATCACACCTTATCAAATCAATAAAAGAGTTCAAATTAGATAATAACTATATAAGAAATTAAACTCTTTTAATGTTTTGGAGACATATAATTAGATGATAATATAAAAAAAATTATATTGATAGTATATTAAAATTAAATTCTTATAATAAAAAATAATGATAATTTAGATAAATAATTTAACATTTACTTAATAATAAAGTGGAAGAATGTGTTTTATGTCTAGTATATCTAAAGATTTATTTAATAAGAGTCTATTTGGATACACTTTTTTTAAAAAAATACTTCAACATATTTTTAAGTATATTTAGATGCAACTTTAAAAAAAAATAAAAGTTAAAAAAGTTAATTTATCTCTTTTTTAAGAAGTCAATGATTTCTAACTTTTGAAAAAAGTAGAAGGAGAAGTGATTTTTAATATAATTTTATGATAAAAATATCCTTTATATTTTTTAAAAATTATATTTTATATCATCTCTTTTTGTTTCTTATAAACCTTATTTATATAAATCTTCATAGGTAATTTTATGAATTATATTTTAAACAACACAATTTTAAGTTATTGTACGCTAATATCTTAAATTAAATTCTGATTTCAATAACTATATCACTTAAAGAAAGTAAAATAGAACAACATTAGCAATATGTTGATAACCCTTTGGATACACAATTAGACATGTTGTTACTACTTTATGTCTTATTTTTCGTGATACTGCTACCATGACATACTTAAAAATCTTACCGTTCTTATTGTGCTAGCTCATTTAATCATATCTTACATATCATATATCTCATCATATCTTGCATTTAGATGCCTTTTTAAATAATTTTTATATAAATTAAGTACTTCTATTCTTTTTTATCCAAACAAACTTAAAAGTCTTTTTGTTATTTAAAAATACTTCTTAAATATTGTATCTAAATATAAAATTATTTTTTCTAAAAAAAAGATATATTAAAATAAGATATATAAAAAAATACTTTTTAAAAACTTATCCAAACAAGCCCTAAGACCCATGATATATTGACATAACAGAAATAAATTACGTCCTTACGCATGAGAATTGCCATTTGATTTCAAAGAATTGCATCTCATAGATAAGGTTATACTTAGAGAGATTAAACTTACATGACATTTTAAATAAATTTAATCATATGAATATTTTGATTCACACAAAAAATTTCTAATAATAAAAGAAAAAAGATGATTTACTGTTTAAGAATATTTTCTCTCTCTCTTAATTATTATTTCAAAAGATTTTTTTTTAAAGAAAATCTAACATTAATTAGAAGATTTTTTTAAAAAATAATTATGAAACGGAGTTGATAATTGAAGGAGAGGTTCAAACTCTAGCTAGAAATATAAAACTGGAAATATATTCCAAAATAATGTGTCAACATTAAACGTCTTAAACATTAAAATCGCCTGTCCACAGAACAAGCAATCACTTCGTTATCCTCGTCAAAGAAAAAAAAAAGAAATACTACAATTATGTTACAGCTGCTTTAACAAAATACAAAAAAAAAATCAAACTATAATAAAATAATGGCATAAAACTTTTTTCTCAAGTATTGCTAACAGTTTCTTAACATAATCTAAGATTTGCTTTTCATCTTTGGTATAGGGATCTAAAATGCAGCTTTAGAAAAAGTCAGTCGCCCTCTGTGCTAAAGGGGGTTTGAAATGAAAGTATTCACTACAAGTTTTAATTGTAAAATGGTAAATGTATATTTGTTCAGATAATCTTTTCAAATTAGTTGATTGGGTTAGTTAACTCATCAATTAAATAACATCAAATGATTCACATGATAAGGTGATACGTAAATAAAAAAATTATGTTCTTTAACTTTAAGTCCTTATTAGCCGCTAAAAAAAACATATATTTGAATATTGACTAACAATTAAGACCAGTATAAAGGGTATAAATGAAAATAAATGCATAAAAACAGTGAAAAATGTGACAAATAAAGTAAAGGCTGAAATATATAGGACAATATAAAGGATAAATCTTTTCATTGATTGGATTGTAAGAGAGAAATATGGTTGAGCACAAAATAAGTATTTATTTTATTTTTCTTTCTTCCAAGTTTCCATCAACGTAGGATCACGGCCAATGTTAAAAGTGGATGATTCGGCAATATTATTTTAGGGGCTATGAAGGCTATCTTAGCTAACAAAATAACTGCCAGGCTAACTCATCATTACCCCTCATCTCTATTTTTGTGAAATTTGATATTTCAATAATTGTAAGGGTGTTTGGACAGGTTTGACCTTGTCAAAATCCTTTATCTCCGCTTATAAATAAGTTGACCTATATGTTTAATCCATAAAATGATAGGTCAAGTCTAAAATGCAAGCCCTAATTACTCTTTCAAGCCCAATTTGTTCAAGGCCCAATTATTTTGATATTTTGCTCAGAAAGTATGATGTAGGCTCAGATGCTTTCTTGCAGTAGTTAGCAAATAATGACCCAACTCCTTCACGGCCCAAGTCTATATATTTTTGGTGTCAACAATATTTATTTCAGGTTACAACTATTTATATACAGTGATTTAAGTTTAGGTTTTATTTTAAGATAATAATGTGTACGTTGATTCTATATATTCCTAAAAAAATTCCTAGAGCTTTCCATGAATATTCAAATATGTTACTATCACACATTTAATTTATATTTTTCTAACTACTAATCAATAAATTGTAACATAACGTGATCAACATCTAGTTTTAACTTAAAACTATTTCTCATTGTCATAAATTTCAATATAATTTACTCTTGATCTAATCAGTTGCCATGAGCCCAGGTTAATCCTAGACAAAAAGGATACCTAAACAATTATATATTCAAGTTTGAATTAATTTATTTTAATATTTAAAAATTTGTAATTAAAATACTGAAGAAAATTTTTAGTTGAAAAATTACTATTGTATAACAATCATTCAAAAGCAAAAATATGTGATAAACAAGTAGTTTTTTTTTCCCTCTTTTTCTACGTTAATAAGGAAATTTCTAAAATGTGCCAATATCAAATTTTAAAAACAGGTTAGAAGTTTAAACTATTGATTTAATCAAAGTAATCAGCTAGTAACTCTCGAAATGGGGGGTTTCATTTCATATGATAATATTTTCAAGTATTGTTGAATGTTAATTAATGATCTTCCACTCTTATAACTCTCTAACGTTCATCAATACATAATATAAACACATTTTGATGATCACACACTTCATTGTTATGAACTCTAGCTCCTTCGGTATCTGAAACCAAGCTTGTTTTAAACAGTTAATTAGAATGGAAATTAACATTACATCAAGAGAAACCATAAAACCATCCTTGCCCACTCCGAATGAACGCAGAACCCACAAACTGTGCTTGTTTGATGTGTTTCAACTCAACACCTATTTTCCATTGATCCTGTTTTACCACAAAACCAACGAAATGCAAGGGCTCTCACTTGTCTCTGCCCAGTTGAAGAAATCACTCTCCGAGGCACTAACCATTTTCTACCCTCTGGCAGGGAGAAGAAACGACCACTTCACCATCGATTGCAACGATGAAGGTGCCATCTACTTGGAAGCCTCAGTGAATACGAACATGGCAGAGTTTCTGAAACCCCCCAAGTTAGAATTGCTGGAAAAACTGCTTCCGGGTGAGGCAAACAAGGTGCACCCCAACCACCAGGTCTTGCCCCACCTGCTGGTCCAAGTGAACGTTTTCAACTGTGGTGGAATCGCCATTGGTTTGTGCAACCTCCACACAATCCTAGACGCATGCTCTTGCAGTGCCATCTTGAAGACATGGTCTTGCATTTGCCGTGGGTCAAGGGACCAAATATCATGGCCAGATTTCTCTTCTGCTTATTCCTTCTTCCCCCCAAGAAACACTTCTGGTGTGCGTGCTGGTGTGCTGAACATCAACTCGGGCTCAAAGATAGAAGCAAGGTGCACCATCAGAAGGTTTCTGTTCGACGCCAAAGCCATCAATGGCCTTAAGGCCGAGGCAGAGAATAATGGTGGAAGAACATCCACAATACCCACCCGTTACCAAGCAGTGTCTTCTTTCATCTGCAAGCATATGATTGTGGCGTGCATGGAGGAACCCTGCAACAGCACGAGGCCTGTGGTGGTGCTGCACGTCGTGGACATGAGGAGAAGGATGGGAGAGCCTTTCTCCCAAGGATCTATAGGAAACTTGTTGTGGCCTGCGGTGGTGCTATGTGACAGAGTCAATGCCAACACTGGGATTAAGGATTTGGTTAGAATTTTGCGAGAGAACGTTGGAAAGCTCACCAGGGAGTTGTTTGTGCAAGTGCAGAATGATCCCAATTTTCTGTGGAGCGATGAGTGTGCAGAGCTGATGCTGGAAGGGATAGAGACAGAAAACCCCATTTCGTTTGTGTTCACAAGTTGGGGTAATATGGGGTTCAATGAGTTGGATTTTGGTTGGGGAAAGCCTGTGTGGCTGGGTCAGAGAGGGGGTACCAAAGAAACTGTTCCCAACACGGCAGTTCTCATGGAAACAAATGAAGGAATAGAGGCATGGGTGACAATGGCAGAGGAACACATAGCTATCCTGGAAAAAGATGTGGACTTCCTCAGATTTGCGTTGCTTAATCCTAGCGTTTCAAATATGTAGTTATTTAATTTGCAAAAGCCAAATAGTGTCTCAAAAAGGTAGTTAATTTAATCTGCAACATGGAATAAATTGAGAAACAAAAAACTGTTGTAGTAAGAAATGTTAAGATTTTAGCCAATCATATTATAGTGGAATTTAGAACACCACCAAATGAGCAATTAAACATTGCGCCATTTAAATTACTCAGAATTTCCCTTTATTCTCTACGTGCTCCACACACAGCGACGGAAAGTACGCTACACAAAACTTCAGTGATTCCATCGACATGTCATGCAGACACGTGCCTAGTCCACCAATCCCTACACAATAACCCAACAAACTAAGATATTGGGTCCATGCCCAATGTCAAGAGATTCTCAACTCATTGGATCACTTAGTACTAAACCACATGGGTTTTAGGGATTTACAAGTTATACATTCAAATAAAAATAGTCAATTGATGTTAGCCCAATAGAAAAAATTTAAAATTTTTACTTCGGCAACAATAATTGAGTTTTTATTATAATCACATGCAAATGGATACTTGAAAACAATTCCAAGGTTGAATAACAACATTGGCCATTTACATAACTTGATTACAATTACCCAAAACATGATTAAAATTCAACAAAACAACCAACTAAGAATCACAAATAGGAATAAATTATTGACAGTTTAATTTACCAACAATCACATAATTGTTGGCCATATTGGCATGACCGCAACCCAAAGTGCGCAAGTGCAGATAATTAAACTTTATACACTACAAAAAAAAGTCTAAATTGCAGCAATTTTTTTTTAATTTGCGGTAATTTTTGAGCTCCTCAAATTATACTCGCCAAATCATATTGCAATGGTTTTTCGCTGACTGCCGTTACTGCAATTTGATATAGTTTTATTATGGCGGTTTTCGACCTCCTTTAATAGTGGCATTTTTTTTTTCAAATTGAAGGGACTTTTAACCTCCACTATTTTACACATGAATGCTAAAAAAATCAAATTGCGGGAGTTTAAAATCGCTGCAAATTGAATGCTAAATTTCTTATTTTTAAATTTGCGGGGTTTAAAACCACCACAATTTGATTTTGTGAAAATTATTTTTTTAATTTAGACTAAATTCTTGATAACCATATAATAGGGAATCATATTTCATTACAAATATCTACAATAACACATACATCACAATTTCAAATCCATAATAAACTAATGTAATATAATTCATGTCCATGGTAATTTAAATATTACAACTTCAAACAAATAATAGCCTAACACAGTTCCACAATAAACATACATAAAAATAGCCTTAATCATTCGCTTGCTGATTCGTGTTGCTGTTTGATTATCTTCTTGCATTCAATGACAAAGTAGGCTCACTTGCAGCATCACTTGGTTGAAATAATTGAAGAAAAAACATTTGGTAAGTACTAATATAAAGAATATTAGGGATAAATAAAAAAAATTAGGGATCTAGCCTTTGTAATAAAGCTATTTGGGCAAATTTCATATTGCAGATCAGTTGGATAGTGACAATATTGTTGAGAAGGACAATTTGATATGTCGTTAAATAAACTAAATAGAGCAAGTTTTTAAAACTTAAAACAACACAAGCAGTTGCAGTAATAATAGAGTGACTATAGACAGCATAATGACCTCAAGCTCTAAAGTTGGCAAATACAAGAAAATAATTCACAAATTGTCAAGTTGCTCTCAAATAGTAATAAGTTCACTAGAAAACTACAAGGGAGAAGATAAGATATAAAGATTCCAAGAAAAACATTTCATGTCATGAATCTTTTGAGTTACAAGGAAGAGAAATTTCAAGTAACATTATGTTGTACTCAGAAACCATCACTCAGGTTGGTTTCTTTTTACAAGCTAGAGTGGTTCAAGCTGTAAGAATATCTTAAAAGAAATGAACTAGTACTCAACATGTTCGATAATGGCAAATCATTTGATATGTTATAGCCACAATTGAAGACCTCGCAAAAAAAGGCTACTTTATAATCTACTTCCACTCTAGTATATAAAGCCCCAACACAAAAGAAAGATATACAAGCAGTTCACACAAAAAGGAATTGAGAAAGACCCAAATAACATTGAGCAAAAGTGCTGAAAAAGAGTTAGGAAAGGAAAGTGCCTGTGACACTTTTCATGATATTAATAATCTGAATATTAAAATACTTTACCTGTGATTAAGGAGTAAAGAAGGTAGCAGTAAAGAAGGTAGCAAATTATTCAGGTATCCTTCCTTCCTTTATTATCATATAAGCCTTAAGTGTATTTAAGGTGCCTTGTAACTGGGACTCTAAATGGACAATCTTCCCTTGCAGTTGGACACACGATGATGATATAGTATGTGTTTGAATTGAAATTTGCAAACTTGATTTTAAATAAACTTGATTTTGGTTAGAAGTGAGTTTAAGTGAAATAATTTATGTTTGTAAGACTTTCTTTGAAAATTAATTTTGACAAGATAAATGTTGTTTGAATAGTAATGATCAAAATTACTTTTGAATGTATAATTACTAAAAAAAAATGAGTTTAGGTGTAATGAAAAAAGATAAAATAAGCTGCAAAAAAGAAATATCAAGGTTAAAAATATCAAAAAAAAATTTAATTAGCTTTTGTTCCAATGCAGAAGCAATAAAATCTTGTTTCTACCAAAACCTTGGTTTCAAGTAAGAAGCAATTTTGTCTTGTGGTTGCCAAATATAATGGCACAACTTTAGAGGAAAAAAATTTGCCCTCAAACAGGCTTTTGCTACCCCAAACACACACTTAGCAGCATTGGATGAAGAAAGACTCAAATCATTAAGTTATAGTTTAGTGTTCTTGAGTGAAAAGTGAGGCAGATGACGGCACGAGGTGGACGACGGCATGGCAGAACGGAACAACGGGCGAGGTGGACAGTGGCAGAGGATGGCAGCGCAACAAATTTAGAGGACGACAGTGAAGGAACCGCAGCTTAGGGCATCGAAGATGGAAGATAACAAACACTGCACTGAGCTATTTTTGTATGTCTATCAAGCATACAGCCGAAATATGATAAAAACCCCCCCGCAAATAAATTTCATACAACGGCAGTTCTGAAACCCTTGCAATATTCAATATATTGCTGCAATTTAGCACTTTTTTTTTTATTTATTGATAGCATAGTATGTGATCTCATTTCATGCTATTGTATATGGATCCAACATTGTGTCTTCTAAGAAAATACAATCAATCTCTCCAAGAAAATTATAAAACATGTTCCACATGAAACATCATTTCCATAAAGAAAACCAAAACATTTCGAGACAAATATTATAACACAGTAAACCAAAAAAAATAATTTTGAATAGAAGAATATATTAATCTCCAAAATCTCAATTTTTAATTTTTATCTTTTTTTAATCATATTTTACTTCATTTACTATTAAATATTAAAAGTGTAATTCTAGTCAATAATATACATTATCATCTTTCTTTAGATTGATTTTTTTAGAGTAAAATCATTTTCTAATCTCTGAAAGATATTTTATTTATTAATTTTATCCTTTAAAAGTTAATTCTATTAATTCAATCCTTCAAATTTTAAATTTCTTACAAATCTCATTCTTTTGAAGGACTAAATTAATAAAACTAAAAGGAATAAAATGATAAAAATTTATAAGTAACTTAAAACTTGAGAGATTAAATCGATAAAATTAATTTTTAAATAATAAAATTAATAAATGATATATTTTTTAGGAATTAAAAAATAATTTTACTCTTTTCTTTTTTCTTTAATAGTAAAAGCAATTTAAAAGTCTCCCGTCATATTCAGTGAGCACAGATAAGAATGTTGAGATTGAAATAAAGAGAAAGTGATGTTTAAAGAAAAGACACGTGACATTCACGTGTAAATAAAATAAAGCAAGTAATATAACAAATTAGACTCATGTTTACCATATAAATTAAGGTGGATAAATAAATATAGATAGATACAAAAGAAAATTCCATTTTTTTGGTCAATGGCAATATGCAGGAGTTTGAACTTATAACTTCTTGCAAACTATTCAAATTTCTTACCACTAATCTGGTAAGATTCTCCAATTTGATTATTATATGTTTTAATTTCTCATTTTTATAAAAAGGAAAACAATCATAACTTCCCCATATAATATCTAATATTTGATTCCTCAGGTTAATTTCCATGAGTTATTTCTCAATTTGACTGTTATGTGTTTTAATTTTTTCTTTTCATAAAATGGAAAAGATTTTGCCTTTGTCGGATAAGATATGATTGACTCCTAAAGAGAAAAGTATTTTATAAGGACTTCAACTTTAGTGTGAAAATAAAAAAGGATTTCAATTTTAAAACTTACCAATTGAGTAATTAAACTCAACAAAAAAAAAATACTCTGGAAATAAAATATTAATTAGAAAAAATTTGTTGGTTATGTACAATCATGTATTTTGCTCGTATTTTAAATTTTTTTAATATATAAAGTTGGATATTTTTGTCCTTTTAGTATTTTTTTATTAAGAAAAAGATTTTTTTAATAAAGTTAAGTATCGTAATTGATAATAATAAAAGTTCAATTTATTAATTAATTTATCATAAAAAGTTTAGATTCTCAAATCAGATGTCACTCAATTCTTAGTTAGTATAATATATTAAAATAAGATAACATTTTTATCATAAATAGACATTAAATTCTGAAACTAGTGATTTTCGACTTCTTTTATAAGTGAGATCTAATAAGATAAAATAGCATAAATAGAAAGTCACATTTGCCTAAAAATCATATAAAATTACTGGACTTACTTTTTGTAAAGTGAGGGGTTCACTTTAGTGGGTAAAGTAAGGAATATTAACTGTTGATGAGAAAATTAACAGTTGAGATCATGAATATGGTTACCTAGGTTTCAACTAGGAAAATTTTAGCCAACATGGTCATACATATTGGCATATTGCAGGTACACAAATACAGATAGACAAACATGTAATGTGTCTCTAACAGTATAGACTGTAATAGAATTTTGGTCACGAGTTAGAAGCTTGTGTTTAGAGTTTGGAATATCTTATAGCTAATAATAGTTTTGCATTATGTGCCTTGGAATATTATCTTTTAATTGAATGGATCACCAAAGCTATAGACATTGTTGTTTTTTCTTTCATCAAAGGGCACTTTACTTTCTGAAGTGCAATCAACACTTAAGAGGAACCAAATTCATTATGAAAATCCGTTATCATATGACAGATTATAAGGTATTGAAGTCCATCAGTATACTTGATTAATATTTTTACTGTCTACTTTGTGATTCTGCAGGTATTAAAGTCCTCGAAACAAATGAAAAGGAATTAGTCATGGAACCAGTTATCAAATGGGCTGGCAATCCCAACATAGTGTTGGTTTTAAATGTGTTGTCTCTGCAGATCACAGTTCAGGTCAGATGAGCCTTGAGGCACAATCCTAAATGTAAATGCTTTTCTGGTTGCTTCAAGATTTATGCTTTCCTTCCAGGAATTCATTATGCTTCTTCTCAGTTGGTAGAGTTACAAATATTTGCGTCCCCACGGATATCTTTAAGACCTTTAGTGCCTACATTTCCATGTTTTATGAAGATTGTGGTCTCTTTGATGGAGAAGGTAAAGGAAACATTGTAATCATGCTATGTTTCATTTCTTGCCATTTCTAATACAAAAATTCAGAAAAAAATCCCCTCTTCTCTGATAATTATATATGTTTAATATGCAGCCCCATGTAGGTTTCGGGATGAAAGTATCAAGAGGGGATATCATGTTAATACCTGGTTTTTTATAGATTTGTTCAGGTGCAACCCTGGTAATTCATTTTTGTGCTGATGGTGGTTACTATTTTGTTAAACAGTCTACCAATTTGAATAGAAGATGGCAGACTTATACTTTTTTGTGTTTTGATTCTCTCAAATTCGTTATTGGATCAGAACTTTCATAGAAGCAAATTTTCCAGTGAATTATAGCTTCCTATTTGTATTTTACTTTCTTCAACATGGAATTGGGTTTATCACTACAAATAGAGGGTGATTCTATGCATTTGGTGGCCTTAAGTTGTGCATAATCCTATACACATCTAATCTCCAGTTCTATTGTGGATAGCTTGATTATTTTGACCCCATGCACAGTCTTATAATGGAGTGAGCCTCAATTATTCTGTGTCCCATGTTCTTTTTGTTGTTACTCCATGTTTCTCAGTATAGTATTTGTTTTTCTTTTGGTACTTCCAATTGCCATGGCAGTTCATAATTAATTAGACTTAAAAGACTACCTACTTTAGCTGCTTACAGGAAACAATAAAAAAGCAAGTTGCGAGCCTGTATCTTTGGCCTCAAACCCTCGAAATCCGGATTCTTGATGAATCAACGTAAGTTTATATAAAATGACTATGTGCTCACCAAAGTCATCGATGTGCTTATGAAATGGGATGGATTAACATATTAATTAGGCTAAAATTCAAGAAACTCCCTTTAAGTATAGGTCTTGTACAAGAAAACCCACCTGTGCTTTGAAATTCGGCAACATGACTCATTAAACTTACCAAAACGTGCATACTAATGCATATTGACCTTCTAGGCATGTGCATAAAACCTGCATACGAGGAGTTAACATGCATGATTTGATGAATTCATGTAGTCTTGTTGGTGAGTTTTAAAGTACAGGAGAGCTTTCTACACCGAGTCCATAGTTGGAGCGGATTTTTTAAAATTTAGCCTATTAACTAATATTGGATAAGCTCGTGAATGTGTCTTTATGGTGAATAAAGTTTTATTAAAAATGTAATCCAATTTTTTATCTGTATGTGCAATTGATATAGGAAAGTTTTTACATTAGCTTCAAAGTATTTTACTCTAGATTTTAAAATTTCTGCAACCCATGTTGGAATGAAGAATTCCAATTCATGCTTGAGGAGCCTCCGATGCATGAAAAGATCCACATTGAGGTTATGAGCAAGTGGAAGGGCTTGGTTCTTGTCCAAAGGTACCATGATGTTTTTCTCTTCATTACACTTCTAGAAGGTGAACCTTGGTGCAACGGCAAGGTTGCTACCTTTTGACTTGGTGGTCACGTGTTTAAGTCTCAAAAACTGCCTCTCTACTCACAAGAGTAAGGCCGTGTACATATCAATATTTTTAAAACTAGACCAGATATTGAATTAGTAAGACTTTTAGTTTAGGTTCAATCGATTTAACTGTTTTAAACTAGTTGGTTGAACCAGATAATGTAATAATATGAAATTTATGAAAATATTCATAAAATGTTAATAATATTAAATTTTTTTAAAAAACAAAATTAATAACTAACTAGTTGAATCGGTTAAATTGGTCAATTCAAGCAATTTTGATTGGTTTTATACAGTTTTAACCGGTACAAAGTGGTCAAACCGTAAATCCGGTTATAAGGTTAAACCATAACTAAGTGTCTAGTTTATAGTTGAACTGGTTAAACTGTCTAGTTCAGTCTGTATATTTCACAATGGTGAGAGCCTCGTGCATTGAACCACTCTTTTATAAGTCTGCTTCTCTTCTTTATTGTTAGTTGGCTTCTTTTTTTTAATGCAATGTCATATTCATATTAGACTTTCTATGGATATGCAGGAATCGCTGGGGCATGTGGAGATTAATCTAAATGATGTAGTGCACAATGGTCGCATTAATAATAATTACCATCTAATAAATTTAAGGAATGGAGTGATACATGTTGAGATACGAAGGAAGGTGGTTTGAGAAACCAGAGAGTGAAAATGTAATTGTCATAAGTTATACTCGTTTCCCTTTTGCTTTTTGTACAGAATTACTAGCTGGTGAGGTTTTTGCTATGAATCTAAATAGAAGAGGAAAAACACATAATGATATAATCGTGTTATATTCCCAAAAAAAAGTTTTTAGTTCAATTTTTGATAGGAGTCTTGTATTGGCAAATGATTCGTAAGAATCATTATAAATTTTGATTGAGATTTGTAACATGCTTTAGTCTTAAAGTGAGAAAGTCTTCTCACTTCTAACTTTTGGTTACTTAAAAAACAAAAAAGATACTCCATGAAAAATTGATTTTTATGGCAGCATTTATGCCACAAAAAGTATTTAGATAGTTGCAAAAACGGTCATGATGCATCATTTTGTACTTTTCCGAAGAATTCTCGATTAGAGAATAAGAAAATTTGGATTCTTAATGGCTCATTTCCTAAAACTAACAGTAAATGACCCCAAAAAGATTTGGGTATTTAAGATTGAAAACTAAATGTGCTTGTAGGTATGCTTGAAAGGAAGAAGCTCAAATTGATACTTGAACAGTGGATGGTCTAAGCTTATCTTTAAGGATAACGAAGGACAAAAACTTAGAATAGGAAAAATTGGTAAAACTTCCCTTACATCTGTGGATAATGTTACACTCGTTGACATAATTTACTGTCATTAGCTAAATGTGAAAACCAATAGAGTATATTTTTTTAAAAAATACAACTTTTAAAAATATATAATTAAAATGTAAAGTTATTATTGTTAGATTAATTTTGTGTGTGTGTAAATTGGCATTTTGGCCCCTAAAAATATATCCCGTTCCCTATCTAGTCTTTAATTTAACTAGATGTACAATACAGTCACTAAATTATTTAAACTCATTTCATTTTACTTCTTTGGTAATCTCTAATTGATCAACTTAAAAGACTAACATGAAACGAGTTTTAATAATTGAAAAATTAAACTGTACATTTAATTCAAATCAAGGACTAAATTACCAATTAGATGCATTTTAAGAGATTAAAATACCATTTTACTCTTAATATTTTAAAAGTATAAACTTTCTTATTTAAAAGCTAAAAAGTGAGAATTATTTGTAACAAAAAAAGTTAAATTAAACAAATAAATATGAGTATTAAAATTGTAAATTAAATAATTACAATTATTTTTGCAGTTAAAAGTATAACATTTTTCAGAAAATTATTATATTTAATTTGAATGAATTTGACATATATGATATAGTTAAAGTTTTAGCAACGACAATATAATATAACGAAAAGGTAGTCCAAAAGTTATAACTTAAGTAGTACCAAGTCTCTTGGTGATTCAGATTTTCTGTCTTATTTTTTTGTCCCTAACTTAAAAATATTTATATTTAAAAATAAATTAATATTAATTAAGATATAAATATATTTTTTTGTTAATTTATCAGTATTTAATTAGGAAAGTAAAATTGGACACAAAAATAGCGGACAGATAATTTAAATATAATCACGGGATCAACCTTCACTCATACTGTTTTTATATTCATTTACCATAACTTTATAATGTAATGTGACATTGAATTTTTGCTATTTTTTTTAAGACAGAGCAAATATTATGACCTATAAAGAAGGACAAAGCAAATACTTGATTGCAAATCTGCAATCACAAATCTCCAACCCTCAAAAAAGAAGATGTTCTTTTTTTTTTTTGTCTATCTCAAAGAAGATGATTTTTTTTTTGGTCAATCAAAGAAGATATTCTTTTATTTTTTGTCAACAACCAAACTAGATGGTCTACATGTTGTCAATTCCACTTCTAGGTCCACTAAGTAATAATCCCTTCTCAGTCTTGCCGTCATTTGGGCTTTTTTGATTTTTGGTGAACGTGTCATTTAGGCTTAGCAAACAACGAAAGAAATTAATTGTGCTATGACTCATTTTACACATCAAGTGAACTCATCAATGGCCTTCCTATCATTCCCTTTAGCACTTTCCTTTTCTTCTTTCTCTTACCTTCCTCATTTTGTGAGATGGCTAGATAGTCTATTTGGGTGGACATTTACGTTACTCAAACAAGTTTTTACAACTTCAAACAAACTTTTACTTATTTTTTATTTTATTTGTTTTGACATTTTTATTATTTATCAAATTTAATTTTAGTATAAAAAATTCATTTAGTTTAAAACTATTATTTTTTACTTTTAAGTTAAATGTAATATTTTTTTAAATATAAATTATTTCACTCAAATTCACTTTTGATCAAAATCAAATTTATAATATCAAATTCATCTAAAATCAAATTTATAAAATTCAATCTAAATACACATTTAATTGACATCATAACTCCAGTCTAAACTTCCCCTACAAACCCAACAACTATAAAACCAAAGCAAAACAAAAAAAGAAAAGGACAGTTTACAAAATTAAAAGTTTTATGAGCACTAGGAGATACCCCCCTCTCTCTCTCTCTCTCTCTCTCTCTCTCTCTCTCTCTCTCTCTCTCTCTATATATATATATATATATATATATATATTTTCAAAGGCTATCATTAAAAGGGTCTCTTTGGTTGTCAAGTTATACCAGCCCAACTTCATTTTCTTCCCATTTTTTTCTGGGGTAATGTTGGGGAATAGGTTGTCCTGAATGATGTCAATCAATTAATTAAAAGGCTCCTCAAGATTAACTATATGGCAGAGCAGGTAACAGAAGAAATACATATATAGAGTACGGGAAAATAAATTCACTCTTTAGAAAATGCCCACATGAGAATCAAAATAACCCAATGAGCCTTCCCTGCCAAAGATTTTTGAATGATCCTTCTCATGTTTGTCAGGCATTTGATGTCTTTCATGCACAGTTTTGCAAAGAAACAAACAAGCAAGCTAGCTAGCTAGCACACACTAAAGTCTAAAAAATTAAATAAAGGGCAAAAAAAAAAAAGGAGATGAGAAAAAAGACCTGCATCGTGCACAATCTGGGACAATGATTTTGAACATTGTGGACCCACAGAATGTCTGGATTAGGTTTGACTTGTTGATGATCAATACATGTGACATCATAATTGACAAAAACTATTTGTTGGTTGCAGCCTTTGATGGATATGCATGGCTGTAAGTCCTTTTTATATGTATTAATATATCTTCGAAAATTCAAAAGAAAAATACAATAATTACTTACTTGTAAGAATATATATCTCAACTTTAAAGACACGATGAAAAATATCTGGTGCTTGAGCTTTTACGTATATATCCAATCTTTCATAATCACTGTCTCCCACCAAGTGTAGATTCGCGAGAAAATTGCTTTTCTTTGAAAACTTGCTTAAACTAAATAATCTTAAACATACTTCCATTAACAACTATATTATTTTTATATATTAATCCTATACCTCTTTTATATACCTACTTTCATGATAAAAAAAAAAGTAAAATATGAAAAGAAATTAAATTTCTTTCAATTCTTTGTTATCATTCAGGTTAATTAAGTGTATAGAAAAAATGTAAGACTGAATTGTAAGAATAATATTTTTGGTCTGTTAAGGATATGGATAAGCTTGCAATGCACAATGAGAAAATCTATCTTTTATAATAATAATTTTTGAAGGGCTTTGGAAATCTTTGTGAGTTTTGTTGGGTTTAATTAAATGAGTTTAATTTTAATTCATTATCGATATAAGACTTTTTAACATTATCATCTAATTATATATTATTATATCATTAAAAAAGTTAATTAACTTATTAAATATATAATTTATATCATAATAAACTCTTTTAATTATGTGATGACACATTATTAATTAGATCATAGTGTTAATCAAAATTAAATCTATTAAATTTATCTATTAATGTGGTTTAATTTGTAATTTACGTTAGCAGTGAGTTTTTTTTCTTATGAATTAGCAATGAGTTAATTAGAGAGGTAAGATAATGAATGGATTAATTTGTAAGATCAAGACATCTTACTGCCATTAATCAACACCAAAGTGGGGGGGACACCATGAGAGGAGAGGTGCCCTAATACACTAAAAAAGCTTCAACTTTCTCGTTGACTTACCCCCATAAAGTCTGGCAAATTTGGAGGCAGTAAAGGGAATCCTATCCCCTACCCACAAAGGGTTTCATGAGGATTCTCTGTTAATGGATCTCCACTCATTGCTATGGAGGAAGCTCTCATGGCACAAACACACACACATAGACATGCGCTCTCCCTCATGTTGTGTGAGGCATGTGTGCCCTCAAAAGGAGGGAGTGAATTGAAAAGTAGTCACTCTCTTTGTTCCTTATTGATGTTTTTTTGTGGGGGAGGGGAATAACTTTTTGCATACTAGAAAGATAAGGCGTTTCATTTTTTCTTTTCTTTTCTTTTTAAAAGGTTGTCTTTTGAGGGAGTAAAGCAAGTGGGAATAGGGCAATACCTCATCATTTTGGTCTTCCTATTTCGTTTCATATGTGGATGCACTTTAATTTGGCTTAGTGCATGAAGAGTTGTCATGGCCTTATAGAGATTCTTCATTGGAAGACCAATAAGTAAAATCTCCTTTTGAATCCCCCAATAGATGAATCACAGACATGTCAAATGGGAACCAGAAATGTTCCATAGTTCAAAAAGCAATCCAACTAGTATTGCAAACAAGGCCACTATAGGCATGGGGAAAACTACATATATGGATTATGATTTAAATTGTGATTGCGATTACAATTGTAATTACGTTATGATTATAAAAATTAGAGACATGCAAAAAAATACAATTGATGAGATTGTAATTACAGTTGCGTTACGATTGCGAATACTCCTACCACTATTGTTAGAATTAGATTGGACTGGATGGTTTGACTGGTTTAATTGTGAACTAAATACTCATCTAATTATGATTCAATCTTATAATCAGATTTAAGATTAGATCACTTTGGATCGGTCAAAACTGTGTAAAACCGATTAAAATTGTTTGAATTGACCAATTTAACAGATTTAACTAGTCGGTTATTAATTTTTTTAAAAAAATTCAATATTTTTAAAATATTTTTATAAATTTTATATTATTACATTATCTGATTCGACCAATCGATTTAAACTGTTAAATCTGAACTAGAATTCTCATCAATTATTCGATCGGATTTTAACAATATTGACTCTTGTAATAGTAATATTGTGATTGCAATTATAATTAAAAATTATAAATTAAAACTATGTCGTGGAATATTCCATAAAGGCATAATGCACCAAATTTCAAACAGATGCTCATTTCTAATATGGTGGCCACAAAATGATTGTATAAAATTCACAAAAGAATATATTCTCTGGAACTTTCCTCTAATTTCAAATCAAGTTTCATTAGCAACGTTGACTCATTGTATATAACAGATACTTAGGGTATGTTTGGAACCCCTTTTCCTTGATTAAAGTCAATCTCATCTTGCTTGTTACCCTGGAAATACTCTCATAATCAAACACTAGTTATTAATTTCTCTACTTACTGAATTATATATATATTACATTAGCGATAGTCCCTTTTTCTTTTATAAATTTTACCTCATAATTCTTTTTGACATACTTGAATTATTTGTATTTGATGTTATATTAGAAATATGTTTGGAAACGATTTTTAAAAAAAAATCACTTATTTTTTAAAAATAATTTTAAATATAAATATTTTAATTATAAAATAAATTAATTTAAATAATAATGAAAATTTTCATAAAATGAGTTATTGAGTAGATAACTGAAAGCTAACAAATCATTAAAGCAAATGACTGAGTCAAGTCAAATGGCCTCAAAGTTCAGTGATAGAAGATTATACGAAACAACATCATGAATTTATTGCATGGGGTTTTTCTTCAAAACCACGTATTATTGTACGGATTACTTTCATGATCATGCTATTTTTTTCATATCTCTTAACTTCATTAGTTTTTAAATCTTTATTGTTTAATTTTTGCATTTTTTTTATTAAAAAGACACTTATTGTAAATTGGAAAGATTAATATATTTTATAAATTTTAAATATTTATATAAGAATCAATAATTCAAATAAAAATATTTGACAATTTATTATTATACAAATACTTAAAAAAAATCAGGATAATCTCTTGAAACTTTGGAAAATTTGTGTAAAATTCCAAAACCAAGTCATGCTGAAATTTTCCTGCAGGTTCTAGATTTGGACCATTGAATGCCAAAATTAATTTAGGCTAGTGTGGTTCATTGACTCATGAGATTGTATGGTTTTATGATTAAGTTCAGAAAAAATATGCAGCAGCAAAGAAAAATTCAAAGAAATATTTTACAGGAGCCTTCATTATTATATAAGAGATAAAAAAACCATATTTGATGGATGCACTTAATAGTCATATATCTCAAATAACATTAGGTTTTTTTTTAAAGATTATTTTATCTTAGAATTAAATTCTAACTAAATTTTTCGGTGCATCCAGAGTATTTCACACTCAGACAGTGAATGACTAATCTTTCATAAGCTTATCAATAATGCACGATCTATTTACATCTATTAAGAATAGAATTCTAGACATAATACTTAAAAGATTTAAATTACTTTCACTTAAACTAACGCATGTTGATTAAATTTTAATTAAATTGTTTTGTATGAAATTCGACCTATTTTTTTCTTTCTTATATTAGATCTTTTTCCTCTCTTATAATGAAAAAAAAATATTCAGAGAATTCAAACTTAACATAATTGCATATCACTACACCAAAATCAATTATTTGTAACAACTAATAGCAAACTTGGTATAAATTCTTTTTAACGCAAACGTGAAAATACACACTTCTCAATGTACTCAAATTTGTATTTTCTAAAAGGAAGCAAGAACTTCCTTCTCCCCAACGTTCATTGACGTCAGGAAAAATCCAATACAAACGGATCCTAAATTAATCATTACTTATTTTTACAATTTATGACAAATTATGTTGTATATAGCAGAAATAATAACGAAGAAAAAACAAAAAATAGTAAAGAAAATAGAAAGGAAACAAGAGAAAGATAGTACAATATTTTTAAAAAAGAAAAAACCAATGCATGTGATGAGATCTAGCGGCACTAATGTCAACAGAGTTGACATGGGAAACTGCTGGGATGATGTGCACGTGTGGATACTTATCATCATCTCATGTGGGAGCAAAAAAAAGAAGGAAAAATTAAAAATGTATCAAAAAAATAATTTAAAAAGCTAAAATTATTATTATTTATATATTTTTCTTCATTAAGAAAAATCCCACCATTTTGACTAATGCCCAGCACTAATCATTCATCACGATGCAAGAGAGGGCCAGGCCATCCATGAAACTGAATATAGACAATTAACAAGGGCAACCCCTTTCCATATTTTAAATTGAAGAGATTATGACATGTTTCCACTAAACAACTTGATTATTAATATTTTATCACTTATTAATGAGGGAAAGAGAGATTTGACAATGAACCACTAATGCTAATACTTAGCCATTTACAAAAAGGTGAAAGGGGCCTCAAAGGGTAATTTGGCTTTGAACCAAAGATTGCAATAATTGACAGAGCAGTTCATCAATTAGGTTTCTCTCTTAGTCTTAAAAGAAGCATCACTGTTTTAGATTTACATTAGATTTCGGAAAGAGATTAACAACTATTGTAATTCCTTTTACAGCCAGGCCACGCTTGATTGATTATTAGTTTTGGAGAAATTCTTATTTTTCATCAATATAATTTTTTTTTTCATACTATAACTTATAATCATGCATTTTTCACACAAGGAGTGCTTAAGATCCAATTCCGTCCGGACAAGATATGACAAGGTTTTATTGAAAAATCATACTAGACTCGAATTTAAAAAATTATACTGGGTGTATTTTCAAGTTAAGATCAGGTCAACTTTCGAATTGATTCAGCATGAGCTGATGTTATATGATATTTTTTTTAAATATTTTTTTTTATTTTTGAGATTTATACAAAAATTACTATTATCATCTAAAACATTAAATTTTTTTTAGTTTCCTACTTTTAAAGTTAAAGTTTTATAATTTAATTTATTAGTTAGATATGTTAAAATATAAATTATTTTTAAATTTTAAGTCAATTAGATTCCAGCCTAATCCTATTTGAGCCATGCACAAACTCGTTTATGACATAATTTAATTGGGTTTAGAGTTAAGTCTGAGTCAAAAAAATTAATTTTATTAAAATATCAAATTAAATTTGAGTTAAATTAAATTTAATTTAATTCGTCACTTGACTATCTTTAATTTAAATTATTAAATTTTTTAATAACTTGTTAAATTTTTTAATAATTTATTAATATATAATTAAGTGATAAAAAAGTTTTACATTAATAAATAAATCAAAATAATAGACTACAAAAATCAATAACAAAAAATACACCAAAATGGCATTTACCACTCGCAATCTCAGGGTCTAAAAGCACAGGAAAAAATGGCAAGAAGGCCAATAAAGCACGCAACTTTCCCTGATTCAACCAAAACGTGCTTTTTTGTTTTTATTTATGCCTTTAATTTTTTCCCAAGTCTGACTACAAAACTCAACCAAAGGTAAAGCAAGTCAAAATCCTCGGCATATAGCCAGCTATTAACCATGCTCATGGCCGCCAATAGCAACACCAACAGCACCATCAGCAGCAGCATCAACGACAACAACAACACTCGCCCAATTACTAGCCATAAAACCATGCCATTCTCATTCTCCCATGACCAAGTTCCCTCCTTTGACATGCTAGCCTCTTTTGGTCCATGCCCATGCTCACGCTATGTCTCTTCTCAACAACCCCATTCAATCCCTCTGCCTCGGTTTCCGTGCTCCATCTGAACTTTTCATAAAGCCTGTTCCCTCTCTGTCTCTCTGTCTCTCTCTCATCCCCTGAAGAACTCCCAGTTGGTGTAGTGAGATAAGGAAAAGCAGAGCAGAGCAGAGCAAAGCAAAGCTCAGCTCGAGCCACTTAAGCACTTCTTCGAGATCTGGGTTTTGTTGGGTCGAGCTTCGTTTTCGAAAAATTTGCTTCTTTTTTGATAGATTTTCTGGTCTCAGCATTTCGGGTTCTCGGGTATTCTGGGTTTTTCTGGTGGGTTTGAGATCCGAAGGTGAAATGGGAAGCAAATGGAAGAAAGCGAAGGTGGCGCTGGGTCTCAATCTGTGTGTGTTTGTTCCCAGAACTTTAGACGACGATCCGCCTCCTGCGTCTCACGCAGAGGTTTCTGAGAGGTTGTCGGATGCTGCTCTGCTTTCACCGGCGAATTGGGACACGGGTTCGTCGCGCTCAACCACGCCGGTGCTGTCTCTGCAAGGTTTGAAGCTGTCCAAAAGTGGCAGCAAATCCTCCAAGGTTGGTGTCTCTCATTGTTGGCATGTTACAATGTTACTGTTATAATCATTGTTTCTTTCTTTTTGTTTCTGAAAAAAGAAAAATGTTCAATGAATTTTTATAAGCTTTGCTCTGTTTGGTTGCGGGGAAAAATTGTACGTGCCAAATGGAAAATTTAGTGTGCTCCAAATATGGTTCTAGGCTAAACTTCTTTTGAATGTAGAAAAAAAAATTGAAGAAAATTAGAATCGCTATAGTTTTTCTGGGGAAGCAATTATTGTTTTAGCGAATTTTGTTATTTTAGTAATTAATAATAATAATAATAATAATAATAATAATAAATGGGGTTGGTGCCTACTGAAATCCGATGATTACCAGAGAGCATAGAAAAAGTCCCAGGCTCCTGGCTCTTCTTATATTTTAATTTTCTTCATTTACAACAGTTTTATTTAGGAATTTTGGAATTTGAATTCCTTCAATCGATTTTTGTTTCATTCGTTTCTTTTAGTTGTGTTGTGACATGGGTTGGTGACAGAGCTGTGAACTTTATTAGTCTGTTTCAATACTGTATCAACATGTGATTTTGAAGTTTTGTTTCATCAATTGGGCTTTGATGTAACTTGTAGCTGATATTATTGTTTCTTGATTGCTTCAATACCGCTTCCTGTGGATAAGATTGTTCCTTCTCTTCCTTTTCTATTGGCAGAGCTAACAGTGTTTGAGAAAAAAAAAATGCAATTATCATGATACTGTAGTTGTCTTGTTCATTTAGTCAAATCATGTTAGCAGTTTTGGAGGACTAAGGTAGAACTGATTTGCTGAATATTCAACTTATGTGGCTTGAATATATTTGGGCCAGTGTGTGTAACTGATGCTTTAGTCCCTTTCAGGAGTTTTCATATTTGTCTGACTAGTAGACAAGAGGATAAGATGTTTTACCAGCCCCCTTAGTGTATGAAAAGCCGCTTTGCTTACCTTATGATTGATATTTAAGCATTCTTTGGGCAAAGAACCAAAATTTAAGAAGAAAGATGAGAAAGTGGAAGAGATGTTATAAGTGATAACGTAACTTTGTATTGCTCCTCTGCTTGTCAGAATAGCTTGGTTCAATAGTATTATTGAATAACTTCTTGATAATGTTTAAAGAGTGCAGATCTTTAATCTATTTAAGATTATTTCCTATTATGTCCTTTATATGTTGAATACCTAAAATACCTATTACTCGTTATTGTGGTGTCCTTGTTGTCAGAGTTCTCTCATGCATATTGGTCCTAGGCAGTCCTAGTCCTAGAGTGAATGACTGAAAAAAAGTCTCTTTTCTTGCTGGGAGAGAAGAAAATAAAACAAACAATAAAAGCTCTAAATGAGTTGAGATGTATTGCCTTAAAAATAATCAAAACAAAATCGAATTTGTGTCTGAAGATTGGGAAATGAAATTGCAGATGCATTAGGCTTTCTATCTCAGATCTGATTGACACCTTTAGTGGTGCTAGAAACTGTTTCATGTGGGAAGCTTCAGCATACAATCAGCTCCGGAATTTAAAATGATAGATTAGCTATATAATGTGACAGTTGTGATAAGAGTAGGTACTTATATGGATTACTTTGACAGTATATATGAGTGCCAGAATTAAACCATTCCTGTATTTTTCACATTTGTGTGATTTTTTTTCTCATTTAGAAGTAGTATTTGATACAGGTACTGTTTATTTACATATGAGTCTGTTTTTTGTTTTCTTTGTTTGCACAATTGTGTTAAATAATTTACATAATAGTATCCATGCTTCATTTCTTATAATCTCTTTTTTTTTTCACCTATTCAGCAAACCTGCTCAATATGCTTAACCAAAATGAAACAAGGATGTGGTCATGCTTTATTCACTGCAGAATGTTCACATTCCTTCCATTTTCACTGCATCGCTTCAAATGTGAAACATGGAAACCAAATATGTCCAGTATGCAGAGCAAAGTGGAAGGAAATACCCTTATTGGGTCCCAGCTTGGATCATATCCCAGGCATAGTTTCATCAAGTCCAATAAATTGGCCCCAAAATGATGCTTTGATGGCTGTGGTCCGCCGCCTACCCCTACCTCCCCCTCGACGAGATTTGAATCAGTGGCATATTGTGCCTCCTTATCAGGCTCCTGAGCCAGGCATGTTTGATGATGATGAATCCTTAAATCACCAATGTGTAATTTCTGAGAGAAGCACTTGCAGCAAGAGTACTTCAGATACAGGTGCCGTTAAAACAATAGAGATTAAAACATACCCAGAAGTGTCAGTTGCTCCAGGGTCCAATACTTATAGTAACTTCACAGTTTTGGTCCATCTGAAAGCTGCAACAGCAGCAGCAGCGAAAAGACAAAACCTCAGTAGAAACCAGGCTAGCTTGACACAGGTTTCTCAGACTCCACGTGCCCCTGTTGACCTGGTCACTGTGCTTGACATCAGTGGTAGCATGGCTGGAACTAAGCTTGCACTATTGAAGAGAGCTATGGGATTTGTTATACAGAACCTAGGCTCCAATGACCGGCTCTCTGTTATTGCTTTCTCTTCCACAGCTCACCGCCTCTTTCCCCTGCGTAGGATGTCTGATTCTGGGCGGCAACAAGCTCTGCAAGCTGTTAATTCTTTGGTTGCAAATGGGGGTACCAATATTGCGGAAGGGCTGAAGAAAGGTGCCAAGATAATGGAGGACCGGAAAGAAAAGAATCCAGTTGCCAGCATTATACTGTTGTCTGACGGGCAAGACACTTACACTGTCAGTGGCTCTGGTACCGACCAACCTCAACCAAATTACCAGTTGCTTCTGCCTACTTCTATCAGTGGTCGTGATAATTCAGGATTTCAAGTTCCAGTGCATACTTTTGGATTTGGTGCAGATCATGATGCTTCATCAATGCATTCAATTTCAGAGATGTCTGGGGGCACATTTTCTTTCATTGAGACTGAAGCTGTGATGCAGGATGCATTTGCGCAATGCATTGGAGGACTGCTGAGTGTTGTTGTTCAGGAGCTGCAAGTCGGAATTGAGTGCATACACCCAAATCTCAGTCTTGTCTCACTTAAGGCAGGAAGTTATCCAAGCTGTGTGATGGCTGATGGACACAAAGGATTTATTGATGTTGGAGACTTGTATGCTGATGAAGAGAGGGATTTTCTGGTTTCAATCAACATCCCAGCTACATCTGACAATGAAACATCATTGATAAAGGTCAACTGTGTTTACAAGGATCCCATGACTCAGGAAACAGCAATATTGGAAAGTGAAGAAGTAAAGATTGAGAGGCCTGAAATAGCTGGGCAAGTTGTTATGTCACTTGAAGTGGACAGACAGCGCAACAGGCTCCAGGCAGCTGAGGCAATGGCGCAGGCACGGGTTGCAGCTGAACAGGGAGACCTAACTGGTGCAGTATTAATCCTTGAAAATTGTCGGAAGATGCTTTTAGAGACTGTTTCATCCAAATCTTGTGATCGCCTTTGCATTGCATTGGATGCTGAACTCAAGGAAATGCAAGAGAGGATGGCAAGTAGGCATGTATATGAAGCATCTGGGAGAGCATATATACTTTCCGGACTGAGTTCACACTCATGGCAAAGAGCAACAGCAAGAGGTGATTCCACTGATAGTTCAAGTCTTGTTCAGGCATATCAGACCCCATCAATGGCTGAGATGCTTACTCGATCTCAGGCCATGTTACTAGGTAGTCCTTCAGGCCAGAGGCTTCTCCAGCCATTGTTGTCACTGAGATCACAACCAAAGCCAAGGTAATCCAATAGGGATTTTGTGAAAATCATCTTCAAGTTAGCCTTTCCAGTGCTTTTCCCTTTTTTGCTCATAAAAAATTTGGGGGAGGGTGGTAAATGGGAGAGAGAAACAGAAGATTTCTTTATGCTGTGATTTTGCTGTTTAATATATGTACAAATGAATAAAAGTTGAGGAAATGGTGGAAGGTTAGAATCAGTGGAGAAAAGGATGCTCCATTGGAGTTTACTACATTATGTTATTTCTTATTTTGGGGGGTTAAGGTTCTCCTTTTGCCTTCTCTTTTCTTTCCTCTAATATGTCGTTTTTGGGGGTGGTGTCCATAGAGATAAATGGTTGTTTTTTTTCTTTTTTTTTTTTTTTTTTTTTTTTTCTGGGACGCCTGGTATAAGGCTTGTAATTGTGCAAAGGATTGGGATGATCTCATCAGTATAATATATATATATATATATATATGTTTTTCGATTCTTTCTAGAAGTTGTTATTGAGTGATTTGGCTTTTGCATGATCTCTAAGAATGAAGATGCAAAAGGGAAAGAGGCCAGTTGTGGCTTTTTGATAGTTTTAGTTCAATATATGCTTGTGAATATAAAGGCTTTCTACTCATGTGTTATTCACTTAGTATGATCCCATTGCGCCTCGCAACCTAATCTTTTTAAGTGGATGTTTGGTTTAGTTTTTGGAATTCTCAAATCATAGTTTGGCCGAAAGCTCTAAGAAACAAGATTTTGTCCAGATCATAACTTGTCCAAGCATATTATAAATAGTTAAGTAGTCAACACAGAAATGGCAACTCTTTAAATAAGGTAATCAAGATAGAAAAATTGTTGGTACTTTCGGTGTAACACAACTCTCTTACTGTGTGTGTCATGTTAGATATATGGGTTATCATTATTTCTCGCTATGAAAAATAAGGATAACAACTGTGGTATATAATAAGTAGTATAACGTAAGAACATTATTTTATATGAAGTGTATTTATTTAAAGATCTCTCTTATGGATTTGTTTGAGAGATCCCCCAATTGCAACAGGACTCGGTATGCACAGATAGGTTTTTTATTTGGGTTTTAGTTGAATTGGCTTCATTTTGAAACCAATGATAGGTTTTTTATTTGGGTTTTAATTGAGTTGGCTTCATTTTGAAACCAATTGAATTGAATTGAATTGAGGACTGACTTCTTGTCTGGTTGATTTGACTCTGAGGAAAATTTTTGGAATATTTTTTTTATTTGAATTCAATTTTTTCGATGTATCTGTCTGTCACAGTCTGTAACTTTTATTCCGAAAATAAAAACAAGTCTATCCTCCAATTCGTATGAGTAGTGTTGTTTGTGTAAAAAATAGGAAAAAATCAGGCGCATTTGTTCGTCTCTCTATCTTAACAGTTTGCACATCACATTTTTGCTAAACTCGTAGGAAGAGGAGCTTTGAAGTTAACTGAACTCACCTAAACTGTTATTAGATCTTGTTGAGGCTCAAAATGGTTTTGACTTTTAAAAATTTGTTTAATATGAAATAATTATTATTTATTTTTATGTTGAATGTGATTTTTTTAAATATAAATTATTTTATTCAGATTTATTTTTGATTAAAATTAAGTTTATAAAATCAAATTTATCTAAAATTAAGTTTATAAAATTTAATTCAAATACACACTTATTATATAGATCATAGATGAAATAGACTAGAATGAAAAGAAAATAGAAAAATATTGCTTTGTGTGTTTAGAATGATATTTTTGCTTGAGTGCTTTGATTGAATGTGAAAATATTGCTTTGTGAGATTGAGTGTATTGAGATTTTGGATTTGAGAGAGATATTTTTAAAATTAGTGATTGTAATTATTAATTGAAATTATAGATTGATTTTTAAAGTCATGGACGTAGGCAATAAAAGGCAATCACGTTAAATTTATTGTGTTTTTACTTGATTTTTGTGGGTAGTGAACTTTTTCCCAACTAAAGCTCAGAGTAGAGGTCGTATGGTGGAAGAGGGTGTAGGATACTTAAAGAAGAGTTGCGCTAACATATGTGGGATGCCTAACAGTATATGGACGTGACAAAAACTATTGTATATTAGTAAATAGTGTTGTATTGTTTGAGTCAACACCATTAAAATTTATTATTATTTAATAATTAAAATATAACTGTTATATTGCCTAAAATTATATCTATGCAAGTGTATATACCCATAGAGATTTGTATTTATTTTAATACTAAATGGTAAAATTGGGTTAAGCCTAATCTTATTTAAACAAAATGTAAAATAGGTAAAAGCACAAAATTTTAATAAAGATTAAACAAAAAATATCTAGTAAACTAGAAAGTAAGAATGAAATTTAACTAATATGAATAAACTTAGAATTATAATATTTCTAATATTTTACTTAAATTACCTTAATTCTTTTTTATCAAATGATCACGAGTTATTAACTTAGGGATTTAATTTTTTCATGTGCATCTTTCAATTGTTATATAAAACTATCATTCTTAATTCATCTCCTGTATCTCTATAATAACAAATTCAAGAATAAAGTATTAAGATCAGTCCTAATCATTGCTATATATGGTTTGAAAGTATATCTCAGTCTTACAAATGAATCAATTCATTCAATGTCCAAATATCTTAAATATATGTTATTTCACCTATGACTTAAACTTAAATTTTCTTTTTTAAATTTAATTCATATTTATCTAATCAATCTAATTTGTGGTCAATTAAAAAAGACATAAACAATAAGATGAAATAAACAACTCAATTTCATAATGAAAAACTTAGTTCATGATGAAAAGTAAAAAGCATAATGAAACACCAAGGAATTCGACCATCTTGAACCAAACAAGATATTAAAGAAGAAAAGAATGGGATATCTAAGTCTTCAATCTTCAAATTCTTTGCCTTCAAAGTCAGTACTTGACGACTTTCTCCTACGCAAAGCAAGTTATTATCAGAAAAGTCTTGAAGGGATCTATCTCTAATTCCTTAAGATTACAAGAGTTTTAAAGCAATGAAAACACCCCTATCGCGTTGGCCTCGAGTCCTTGAAGTTCTGGAGCCACAATGCCTTCCTCTCAAGAATTAGCAATGCGTTGTTGACTTTGTGACTTAGTAGTGATTAATCCATAAGAAGTTGGCTCTCAAACTCAACATACATAGAAGTTTTAGCTCTATGTCTCTTCTTTTAATAGGCTTTATAATAACTTTAATTGGACTTTTTTAACTCTAGATATCATCATTTCTACTCAAAGGTCAAACAGTCTTGACAATAATGTGTCTTCAAATTGCACGTAGATTTTCACCTTTAAAAAGGGAGAACTGGATTTTGATGTTTTTAGAAAAGTTGTAGATATTAGTTTTATCTTTCTAATGTCGCTAGAATCATCTCAATCTGGGCTTTATAGCAAGAGTTATACTGAGAAGAATACAACAAGTTTTGAAGGTATCTCACCAGAAATCAAGTGATTCACCCCAAATTATTACTAAGTTCACAAAACTTTAACTTTTCTTACCTTAAAGCTTCTCTATAACCATTCATCTATAAAATATGATATGCCAACCAATAAGTAGCATAATTAATGATAAATAATCAAGTAAATAGATCTTAATATAAATAAATAAGACTCAAATGACTAATTCAAAGAGGATTTTACTATACCACAAAAAAATTCAAATTTCTAAAGCAAATATCAAAGACTTAACATGTTTTTATGCTCTACATGAGATTAAATAACTTTATTTCATAGAATTATCATGTTACATCCATGTCTCTATAAAATTGGATTAGAATTCCCTCTTATTGTTGAAATAACAAGAGAGTATCATATTAGAGAGATAAACACAAATAAATTTAAACATAATTAGGGGATAAATCCCCTATCTTGATGGGTCCCTATATGTAAAAAACTTGTGTCTGTCTCTCTCTAATAAGATGATTTTATAACAGGAGAGGATCCAAATTCATATAAAATCAACTAGTCATAGGCAAAGATGTCCCTTATACATGGAGAGAGAGATTATTTTGTTTGTCCCCAAGAAATTCTTTAGGAATATGCTGTTACACTCATATTATTTATTACACTCGACACTATTTTTAATTATACTTTTTTTAATAAATTAAATATGAATAAATAAACAAAAATGTAATTGATTAATTTTAATTTGAATAAAAAATTATTTGATTGAGGATAATAAAATGATTAAAATTAAAATAATTAGTAAGAAGTAGTGTGAATAAACAAATGAAGTGCTAACAATCCCATCCGAATTTTTTTCTGTCTTTTGTTTGAATTATTAGGTTTTGTTTTTACGAGTTAAGAGATGATTTAGATTTGAGAATACCATCTTCATGTTCTGGAGAGATTATTATGTTTTCTCAGAGTATTACATTATACTTTGCTTCCTTTGGATGATTTTGAAGGGTGGTGTGATGACAAATTAGTTTCGGTTTCAGAGACACTTCTCCTCTACTTCTTGCCCGAGGTGTGGAAATGCTCTTGAAACCGTCCTTAATGTTGTTAGAGATTGTGAGAAGATTTGTGACTTAGGGCTCAGGATTTTGAACTTGAGGTTTTGGAATTATTTCTTCACGTTGGATGTTAAAGATATTAACTAAAATTATATTAAATTCATTCAAATCCAATCAAATTTGAGTAGAAATTTAAATACATATAAAATATTAAATCAGATCAATTCTAATTTTGTAATTTTTCAAACATAAAAATATCATTTATAAATTAAATCAATTCCTAAAACTTATCATTTCAAATATATTGATAAGGAGTTTCAAATATAAGAATTAATTTCTTTATCAAATTAAATCAAATTAATTTCATTTTTAACCATTCCAAACACTACCCGAGGGAACCACTTCAATTCCAAAGAAAAACTTGATTGGAGGATCACAATTATTTTTTCAAATGAATATTGTATTATTAGGGACAACTTTACAAGAGAGGTTTGGACTAAATCATTACCTAAAATATATAATCGTTAGTTGTTGACATTAATTGTCACCGAGTAGTAGGAATGATTTTTTTGTTGTGAACACCGAGTAGTTGTACTCACCAACTGCTAATGCAAGCTAGACACTATCCTTTGCCAATCAACAGCAGAGTCTAATAAATCAAGTTGAAAACATTCATATTGCATTTAATTTACTGATTGAAACTAATGTAGTCAACTTAGCTGCTCTCACATATCAGCATGCTATTTATTATTATGGCGTCTGGCGAAATTTCAAACCATTCTTTAATAGCATACTTAGGTCACTAGGTGCCTCAGTTCAATCTATATGCAAAATTACTAATTAAACCATTAGTTTAATTTTGATTTACTCGTATATTAATAAATTATTAAAAAAATCTACCTATTATCACATTTAAAAAAAAGATAAAATTATAAACATGCAATTATGTATTTAATGTAATCCACATTCTAAACACTGAAATAGTTTTACTCTCTCATAACTCCTATCTCTGTTAGGAGCTTTATCAATCTTATAAACTCCCTTTTTATATTACTTACAAGGGTGTGATTTAAAAGTAAATTAGAATCTTAATAAAATGAGTTTTACTTATAATTTCAAATGTTCGAAGTTTGTTAAGAGCAATTTGTAAAGAAGGACAGCCTTAATACACCAATCGAGCATACTTCATAAGAACAAAAAAATAAAAAAAATTCCTCTTTAGTATTCACATTTCATTATTTTCAAAATACTATTACTTTTATCTCTCAATCTTATAAACTCTCTCTTTAGTATTCAAATTTTATTATTTTCGAAATACTATTATTTTTATCTCTCAATCTTATAAATTCTCTTTAGTATTCAAATTTTATTATTTTCAAAATACTACTATTTTTAATTATATTCAAATATACTTTTATAAAAATAAAATTATAAAAAAATTACAAAATTTTTAAAATTTAAATATATCTTAATTTATAAAAAAATAAATTATAACATAAAACTATTATATAATGAATTTATTTTATTAAAATAAAAAATGTAATTCGAGAGGTGCCTCTTAATTTGCTAATATATAATAACAAAACTTGATTTTAGTATTTAATCTCTTTATACTATACAAACTTTGATTTGAAAACAATAATTCATAGCTAGTAAGATGGTTATTCTAATATTTACTTTCTAAATAAAATTATAAACATGCAACTATGTATTTATCCCTTATTTTAAAGTCTAAACAATTGCATTATTTTACTCTCTCGTAACTTTTATCTTTATTAGGAGATCTCTTAGTTCTTATAAACTCCCTCTTTAGTACTCACAAGGATTTGATTTAGTAGTAAATAAGCTAGAGTGTCAAGATACTTCGTAAGAAAAAAAAACTCCCTCTTTAATATTCAAATTTTGTTATTTTCAAAATACTATTATTTTTATCTCACGGTCTTATAAACTCTCTCTTTAATATTCAAATTTTATTATTTTCAAAATACTATTATTTGTATATATTTAAATAAACAAGTACAATTATTTTTAAATTTTAAATATATTTTAATTTATAAAAAATAAATTATGATATAAAAATATTGTATAATAAATTTATTTATTTATCAAAATAAAAAGTGCAAATTGAAAAGTGTCTCTAATTTGTTAGTATATAATAAAAAAAACTTAATTTTAGTATTTAATCTCTTCATATTATACAAACTTTAATATGAAAATAAGAATTTATAGCTAGTAAGATCGTTATTCTAATATTTACTTTCAAAATTAAGTATATAAATTGATAATTATTAATCATGCAATTATTTTAAAAAACTTTAATATAAAAATAAAAAACGATGGATTAACTCGTACACTATATATATATATATATATATATTATATATATATTATATATATATATATATATAGGGATGAGACACTAGTAATGAATTCTCATCTTTTTGAATTTATTCTTAAAATTGGGAAATAATATAATTAATTAACTAAAAAGCATTAGGATAAAATATAAAATACTTAGTTAAATTAAATATTTAGTTTCTATAGTTTACATTTATTTTTTATTGGATAAACTATCAAATTAATTCCTAACAAATTTTGGTGGGAGCAAATTAATCCTTGAAAGAAATTAACATGTCTGTGATCCTTAAATGTTTCTGTAACAACTAAAGTTTGATGTTCCTACGTGACTAATTTGCACTACCATAGGAGAGAGTTTGAAATGATTTTGAAAACATTGAAGGATCACAAGACAGGTTAATTCTTTATAAGGACTAATTTGTATTCACCAAACTTTGCTAGGGACTAATTTAGTATTTTAGCCTTTATAATTTGATTTTTATAATTCTTTTTCTTTTCAAATAAACCCTTATAATTTTAAATATTTTTAATTTAGTCTCTTTTAAATTGTGCATATGCAGCAAAACAAATACTAATGTGAGACATGGCCAATTTTTTATTCACCGTGTATATACAAGTTGGCAATGTCTCAACATCAAGTAACAAAAAGTGATCAAATTTAAAATGTTTAGAATTATAAAAATTAGTTTGAAAATAAAAAATTATAAAAATCAAATTAAAAATAAATATAAATTATATATAAGAACTAAATATATAATTTAACCTAATTCTAATTTTGTTAAAACAAGCAGCCTATTATATATATATATATATATATATATATATAAAACAAAGAAGATATTATGGTATCTGTATATACATTATATAATTTAGGAAAATGTTTATTGCATGCCTTTGTGTTTATATTTTTTATACTTTTTTATTTGAGAAAAAAATAAAGAGAGTGTTTTAAAATGTGTATTTTTTATTTTATTATTTGAAAAATAAATAATATAAAAATAATATAAGACAAATACTGTAAAAACAACATTGTTGTAAAGTATAACATGGTAGAAAAAAAGAAAATGGAAAGGCAAATAACAAACGGAAAGTGGTAGAAATTTGGGGGCAAAAGGAGGAAGGATAAAATTGTGAA